>OZ012661.1:32359056-32631149 GCA_963942545.1 Oxycera nigricornis | reverse complement strand
CTTCCACTTTTTATAAGTGCTGCTGCTAATTACGTTACGATAGATTTTGTCATTGAATGATTGGCACGAGAGAGAATATAACACTGACATGAATAAAAAAGTTTAAAGTGTTGCTAGTTTTTTGACCATGGCTATATATACACATATATATACATATATATACATATATATACATATATATAGTCGTGGTCACAATTATTTACACAACGCAAATCGCGAAGAAAAATTTGAATGAAATCAAAATCAATTTTTATTGCCACAAAATGAAATTTTACTCAGGTATTCTTTGGCAAATTCATAGTTACTTGACAAAAGCAAAATTGAAATAAAACATTACAGAACAAAAATGAAAGCAAAAACTAATCGTCCAAAACTATTTGCACACCCGTCATTATGTCCAAAACTATTTGCAATGGATATTTTCCGCCTCGTTTCTCCGAAAAATCTGCGAAAAGTGAAAACTAGTTGCCTTAATAAAAAAGGGTACTTTGTGGCCATTCTCAATAATTGGTGCTGCCTCCCAGGGCACGAATAACCGTTTCGAATGTTGCTGGCATTGAATCAACTAAATTGTGTATAGTTTCGATGGATAGGGCATGCCATGCTTTTAAGATGTCCTCCGAGGCTTCAGCTGCCGATTTGCCAATCTTTTGAAGAATTGATTTCATCAAATGACAGACATACTCAATGACATTCAAATCAAGGCTTTGTGGAGGCCATTTCATGACTTTTCGCCCAACGTCCGATAAAAACTGTTGAATCCACTTTGAAGTATGGATTGATGCATTGTCTTGTTGTAGTATAAATTCAGGACCAAACAAATAATCGCCGGCAACAAATGCAACTTCGTTCAATATTTGGTATTCAGACGAACGCATCTTTGTTAGACAATCAACAATTGGACCAATCCCTTTGTAATAAATACAACCCCATATCATTATTTTACCACCATGTGAAGGCGCATAGGGATACTGACGGCTTGATTTTTCTTTTGCTATGTTTGGAATAGTAAAAATGTTTACCGTACATTCCGTCCAATGACATAGCACAAAATTTGTCTCCAAATTTCGACTGGCTTATTTCTGTGCTCCAATGCAATCTGTAAGCGAACTTCCCGATTATTTGGAGAGATGTTCGGCTGTTTTCGAATGACGTATGCTTTTATTCCTGCCTCGAAAAGTCTTCTTCGAACTGTTGTTCTACTGATTTTGTCATTTCTGTTTGTGTTAATACTATTTATTATGTTATTGATCTTTTCGCGACTATTTCGCTGCATACATCGACGTATTACAGTATCTTCTCTTTCACTTGTTGCCCTCTTTCAACCCCTTCCTTCTGCATTTTTAACACTGCCAGTTACATGTTGTTTTTTTACCTGGTAATAAACGCTCCGCCTGTGACATTAATTTTTTTTGGCAATTTCGTTAGCGGAAATACCGCTATTAAACTTAGCAACGATTGACGCCCGCTTTTCGATTGAGAGTTCAACGTTTCTAAGCATTTTCACTGTCACTAACTAGTTTATTACAATGAAATCTAATGTCAACTGATGTCCAACATTTGTTCCAGCTTTATCCCTGATCGAAGCAAACCCGAATCGTTAATAATTATCGTAATTATCGTTAATTTTCGAGAAATTTGTTCTTACTAGGAGAAGCTCAGGCTATGGAATCTCAGATTTAGACGAAATTTGGCACATAAGTAGAAGACGTCAAGGATATTCGATCCTTAAAATATTAGAGCGCAACACTCCTCCGTTTTTGAGAAAAACGTCCTTAAAGTTTTTAGCGTCGCTAATGGATTATTAAGTTTTTACATCTGGCAGAAGTGGTGCAGTGTAGGTAGCAGAACTACCAGCTCGCGATCATGAGGTCGTGTGTTCGATTCCCGTCGCCAATTTCAATTTCTTAACCGTTTAGCTGTCATTTTAAAGTTTTGAAATCGTCATTCCCAAATTGTTAAAAACACTATATCCACAGTTATGTAAGATACTGCACTCAGCCAAACAATAAAACGTAGATGATAGTTCATTAAATCTTTTTAAAGCTTCTATGTACATAAATATCGAGTAACCATATTGGTAGAGACAGCTCCCAAAAGTCAAAGAAGATAAAAACGTCTATGTGAAAATTTTGCATTTTTTCTTCGATACATCGGATTTTCACGTTCATTCTTTTTTCTTTCCCCAAGAACTGAATCACTATTAGGTTGTTATTAAATAATTAGAACATTATTTCATCTTTGTTTGTCAATTTCAGGCTTGCAAATTCAAACACAAAAATTCAACAAAATGTCTAATACGCTTAATATCAAAAACACCGAGTAGGTGGAACCTTTTAAGTAAATTTAGTTAAAGATTGTAAGCAGTCATAAAAGCTTTGAAAAATAGTTTTTAAGTGATTTGAAAGCATTCGTTTGTCGTTTATCTTACTCAACTGCATTTTTAGTAATTTGAGAACGGCTATTTTTAAAAAAAACAGCAGTGAGCTTACCTTCGTTTTGCAAATGATCATGTAACGGTTAAAAAGTTGTATATAGATAAATGCAGGATAAAATTAGGAACTAATGTGACAAATTCCGTTCGCTTTTTCGTTCGGTACGTTTTTTCTGGCCTCACTCCTCTCGCTCACTCTTCGTTAGAACCTCCGTAAAGGAAGCTAAACTTCCAAAAACTTTAAAATGCCTGCCGAAGCTAAAGGGTTAAGCCTTCAGCTTAAAATTTTCGTCCCCGCAAGCTTTCTTCAAATTTTTAAACAGAATGGAGCCTGGTCAGGGTTGAGTGTACAGTAAAATTCTTTGAGGCCAGTTCCTCGCAAAGCTTGCTACGCAATGCGCGCTGTGTGATTTGTCGCATTGTCTTTCCAAAACAGGATTCCTCGGCTCTTCTTTTTTCCAAATGACGTCTCTTACTTTTTCAAAAATTCACCGTGGTTCTCTGCATTCATTACAGTTTGTTTGGAAGGTAACTAATAAGCAATATTCGTTCGAAATTTCAGAAAATAGAGGCAATTAGTTTGCAAATCTACTTTCACACCTTCAATTTCTTCCGCTGTTATCCCCCTTTTCTGTGGATTAGTGGTGTGCAAAAAGTAATCCTTCTTTGTTTTCTATTCGTTACTTAAAATGAATGGAAGTATCGAATATTCATTTCAAAATGTATTCGATAATCATGTATATCTAGTTTTGATTCTGAATCATACTGTTGATTTCATGTCCATTAGCGACGATGCGGTACAAAATTCTTGTGAAGTTCTAACTCGCCACTGTTTTTCGAACGACATAAGCAATTTCGGTACCCAATGTGCGTTGGATTTATTGATATGCAAATGAATGTGCAAAATGGCTCCAACTCTTCCTTTGCCGATACTCGACTTATTGTCCATGTGCCACATTTTTTTTGGCGGTCCATCAATACGATGTTTTACTTCGGCCATTTTTGTATCCTTGATAGTTGTGTTTCGGTGAACCAAGCGAATGTCATCTTTCAGAGATTTTCGATCCTGTTGAAATAGTCGAGCCCAACGTTTACCCGTGGTAGATGAAGGTTAAGATTATCCAAAGACTAAACATTGCTTCAAAACGAGGAATTTTCTGACAGCGCGATGTTGAAATTTCAATAAACTGATGACTTAGATATGGTGGCATTCACGTTTCAATTATTCAAAGTATAATGCAGTTAACAAACAGAAAATTCACTTATATGCTAATTAGATGTCGCTCAACTATTGATGTACCGGATGGTAGAATGAGTGCGATTACCTTAGGCTCAGGAGTTTTCAGCCACACCTCGTACATATGATAAACATTAACTGTAAAATTAATGGATACGATTTTGTTTTTTATATTATTTTCAAAATATCGGTATATATATACTAAGTCGTGCCATAAATTCTGTCACAACTTTAAAGTAGCATGAAATCTAAGAAATAAAAGATAATATGTTTATTTCGAAGGAGTTTATTTTAGTATGGTATTATTTATTAAATAATATTAACTTTATTCGAAATGACCTCCTTTTGCTTTTATGCAAGCTTTTAAACGTTTTGGCCATTGGTCTAAAGCGGCACGCACGGTATCCAACGACATATCATTTGCTGCTTTCACCAAGGATTTTCCAGACTGTCCAAATTCCGGTGGGGAGTTCTACAGGCCTTGTTCTCTAACTCTGTTCACAAAGCATAATCCAGCGGATTTAAATCTGGGCTCCCGGATGGTCAATCTTCTTGTGCAATAAAAGCAGGAATGTTGTTGCGTAGCCACTCCTGTGTGCTTTTTGCGTTGTGAGCAGGAGCAGAGTCTTGCTGGAAGATGCAATGTTGTCCACCGAAGAGAGTGAACGATAAAGGTTTCACAACACCTTCTAGCACATTGGTTTGATACACTGCCGCACCAGTTTTGACTCCCTTTTCGCAAAAATGGAGTGTTGTGACACCAAACCATTACAGAAGCTGGATGATGGCCTCGTTGCACTCTGTGAACCGATTTTAGCTTTTTTTGATGATGTTGAATAAACCTTATCATTTTGTTTATTAAAAACTTCCTCCACAGTATTTTTTTTTCATCGGTAAAGAGGATGTTCTCATGCTCATCAGTTGCGTGCCAAAGCAAGAGACGCTTGCATCTTTCCAATCTTATTTCCTTTAACCGTGAAATCAACATGTGGGTTGTTGACCGACGATAAGCCTTCATATTAAGATCATCTCGAATGAGTCTACTCATCGATCTTGTGGAGATTTCCAATTCCCTCGACAAAATTTTATGTTTGCGCAGTGGATTTCTACGGATGCGCTCTCGGACAGCTTTGATGGCACTGGCTGTTCTAACGGTACATGGACGACCGGTCCTTGCTCCATCAACTACTCCTGAGGTCTCATTAAATCGTTCTATTGCACGATAAATAAATCTGTGTGTTATTTTGAGCGGTTTCAACAAATTCAAAATTTCAGAAGCACTTTTGTCACACTTATGGAGTGCTATTATAGCGATACGATTTTCTTTCACGCCCCATTCCATGATTACTAGTCAAAAACTGTTACCAAACTGATCGGAACATTAGGCCGTACAGTTCATTTGTTATAAATTGTAACATAACGGTACAGTTCCAGGGTGATTTCTGAGAAAGCGCGCATTTGAAATTGTGTGACAGAATTTATGGCACGACTAAGTATATCCATTATTAAAATTCACACAATTCTATCTTTTAAATGTCAGTATAAAAAGATCACGTTCATTTCTTACTATCGATTGCTAGGCTAATTTACACTTTCCAGAACTAAGCTTTCGAGATGTGTTCCATAATAAAAACTAACGTTAAAAATTGGCTTTTAACTTGCAGGAAGAATTGGCATAAATATCTTGGCTGATTGGTGCCTCTGAACATTATGATGAGATTTACTCCCTGGTTTATCTCTTCGTTAATCTGTTTCGTGGTCGAATGTTTCCTCAGAAGTATGCAAACTTGTCCATTTTTCCTAAATTTCGTATCTCGTACAGTTTCACAACTATCTACCTAAACAGTTGCGCAGAAGTCAGCAGACTTGTCAAATGTTTAAGTTTTACAACAGATTAAATAGCTGCTAAAGCTTCACTAAGTTTTACCAAAAATTTAAAGTCTTTTTTTTAGAATTTCTTTACAAGCATCATTGATTCTTTTTAAAGCTGTTGCAAAGTTTACGATCAGAAGATACCACCAATAGAGGTTTCTTCTGATCGTAAACTTTCTACCCCGATATATCCATTTGGTTTACTTAGAAGTTTACGACTGGCACGGTACTAAATTCTCTAAGAAACCTTGAAATCAATTGTAATAGCGCACGCAGCCAAAAATAATAATTTTTGGGAATTTTTGGGTGCATCCAGAAGCGGCAACCCTGCACACAGAAAAAACCAGCTTGCAGCGCTCAAGCGGGAGTCCGGTTTGGGCAGCTACCCGACAGGTTTTTGCGAAGAACCGCTAGCGGACGGACGAGTAGGATTGCTGCCAGGGAGACAGGGATTCGTTTCTTTGAGCTCGAGCGGACTGGCAAGGCTAGCCAGCAACAGGCCGCGGCTGTAGCGATTATAAATCCATTTTTCTCCTGGCCCGACGAAAGGAGATCAACGGAACGAAAAGTTGGTACTTGAAGTGACGAAGTGAGATTAAACAATCCTAATTTTAATAAGCGGTTCAGCCAAAAACGGAAATAAATGGCTTTTTAATCTACCCAGCTTGCAATTAACGGTTTGTTGGTTGCGAAGATAGACCGGGGCAGTGATGAAAACGCGAAACACGAACGACGTACCTACGGGACTCATCAGTGCTTTGAACGGCTAAAAAAGTGTTTTCGAAAGAAAAGAATGTGCATCGTTAGCAACGCTCGTCGAAGGAAGATGTATAGTAAAAACGGTTGAAATATCTCCATAGCTTTCATAGATTAGAAAAAGATCTAGCCGTAACAGACTGATAAGTTTTGATTATTCAAATTAGAGCATCTGCAAGTTTTTTTTTTAAATCCGAACAACTTCGAAGTGCTCGTGAAGTGAAGGAAAGTTTTTGCCAGCTTTAACCGTGGATTCAATAATACTGATTATCGAACGATCGGTCGTATTTATGGTGAAAAATGAAATATGCCCGAAATAAACCTGAAATGGTGAGAACTCGCAAATCGCACATGTCTCCGGTAGTAGTTTCAAAGATGGCCGAAGAGAAGTCTTTCTGAGGGCGATCCAAGATGGCCACAACTGATTTTTGTTATACCTGATTGAGTATAACTAATTTTTGGTCACTTGAACATTATGCTGGTTACTGCATCAATACCTAAATCAATTGGCCCATTCCTCCTTATTTTTTTTTTGATTTCATCGTTCACAACACTAGCGCGGTTGGTTTTAATCGCAATCGGTAATTGAATATCCTGTAGCAAGAGATTTACCCAAGAAAACGAATAAAGGATGGTCTTGGTTAGCAACGACATTTTTTTTGATTAGAACTAACTAACCCGCCTCAGTGTGTTTACGCCCGCACGTGCTCACAGTTCATGCTAGTGCTCACAGTTCATGCTAGTGGTGATCATATTCGTTGCGGCCTCGATGTGTGTGCTCAGGTGTTTGTGCGGAAGGACTTAAAGTATCTCTCTAGTACCATTTCATATTTGAAAAATGTTTATGTTGCATGGACACAGATGCCAAGTGAAGGGAGTGTAATCGTTTTTTTTTTGAAAGATTATTTCCATGGAAATGCTAAGTAAGTCAAAGCATAAATTATTATATAGCACTTACATACTGTAGAGGAACAAAATAAACTGACTGTAATCATTTTTTTAGAATTTAAGGCTCAACATTATGTAGGAATAATTCTAGTTCCTAAGTGAATCACAAAATTATGAGTCTAAAAGTGGTAATATGAAAAAAAAAATTAAGAAAATACAGCAGATTGGCATATGTAGCAATAGACACGTTGAAAGCAAAAATAAAACATTTACAACATAGAAATATTTAAAAGGAATCTAAACCATCATTAAAGTAAAGTTTTAACTCTTATATACCTTAAAGTAGTTTACAATAATTACAAATCAAATTTTCTAGCGGTTCACCTCTTTAATTATATTTTTTTTGTAATGCGTACATATTCGAAGTAGAATAAATAAATTTATCATGAATTGAAAAATTCAGAGTTTCCTTGAGGGCTCTCCCTCTTCAATGACCTCCATTTCCAACAGCTAACGGACTAGACCGGCCAAGGTAAGTAGTGGTGGGCCTAGTGCGCACAACACATGCGGACACGCAAGCGCTAGGCCATGGTAGGGCGGGCCCAGGCAGCGACATCTGCGCCTGGCGAGTTCCGCTGAAGCTCGTCTTCCAATTCGAGAGTGGCACGGCCACCCGAGAGATTGTTTTGGTACGCGGTAGTCTTTCGTTTTCTTTTCTTTCTTGCCGGTTTTTGCTTTGAGTAGCTTCGGAATTCCACCAATAGACCAATGTAACGTAAAGATTTTTTTTTCTCTCGGGCAGCCCTTGAACGCGGTATTATCTCGGTATGCGCGCGAGAATTCTTTGTGTAAAGTAACGTAGGAGGTATAGCCTCACAAGATGAATAGTTTGCTTTGTTGAATGAAATTTTTTTTTGTCGATATGTAAGCGGGCAATTTGATGGCTGAATCTCTGGAAATGAGATTCGGGACTGATGCTAGAGAACGCACCCACGACGATACGCGCCGAGCTGAGCTGGCCTGCCAGCAGCCATCACTCCTCTAGCTAGGTAGAGGCCGAACCCAAATTCGTCTGAACGACACATGGGCTCGTTGCCTCGTCCCGGGGACTTAACGTCCATTGAGGCCAACAAGACGAAAGTCCTAATGGCTTGAAATTTCAAAGCGACAACGTTCGCTCGTATTCGTTTCATTACACAATTTTCTGTTGAATTCCCTAAATAAATGGTGGCATTGTCTTGGTTAAGTTTTTCAATTTTTTTTTATTTTCTTATTGTTTACCGTTCCAGCCGAAAAGTTCGTTTTCGTAAGATGTCCTGTCGGCACTCGCAGGATGAATTTTGAACTGATATTCTGATTATTCTTAATTACTTCAATAGTACTTTCGAATTAAATTTCGACTGTCAACTGTTTAACTGTCAAAATCTCGTTACGTGCACTATTTCTTTGCTGCCGATTTTGATTACGATTGTACAATCACACTCGTCTTTCACCCGTAAAATATATAGAGTGCCACGCGTTTTTACGCCGGAACTGCTTTGACCACTAGATCCACATAGACCTGTAACCAGATAATTAAAAGAAAACTTCTGGCAAAGAAGGGAATATTCTCGTCACACCCTCCACACTGTGAAAGAAAAGAGTCAAGATTATTTATAATTTTAAATTTTCAAAAGTTTTTATTTCATGGACTGCTCGACGTTGGAGCTATTCCACGACCTTTCAATTCAGAAAGCAAATCCGGTCGTGGTTATTAAAAAATCTTTAAAGCTTCGTCGTAATTTTTCTTCTTCAATGTTTTCCACAAAATTTCAAAAAGACAAGTCGCGTCCGTCAATTCTACGCGTATATATAGCTGTTTCAGGTTCCGTTGCGCATCATCGTCGGTCGGTGATTCATGGCCTTCCCCTATGTGAAACTCATGAGCTCCATTCATTCCACCGTGTTATGTCACTCTCCGATTATCATCAGTTGGTGGTATACTCTGGCGTTTGCCGTTGACAATTTGTCATATTGACCGTTCTCCGTGGACAATTTTGAACAGAATGTTTACTCTTATTCCAACCCACGAAGCGTTATTCGATTACGAATGAAGTATCCCGTTATAAGACTATGATTTTATTATTTTAGTAAATACAGGAACACTCCATCAATACCAGTTGGTTGGTTGTTTGTATTGGCAGCCCCCTTTATCAAAAGATGGTTCACTTAGGCCACAATAGGCCCATTGTGATACCACCGAAGATTAGGGCGGCACTAGAACCTCTGGGATGGCGACATCCATTTAGATTCTCGTATGAAGCTGGCTATGCAGCTTATGTTTAAATTGGCCACTTCCGCGAGGCTGTCCAGAAAAGGCGAGCCAAAAGTTTACACACGTTTTGTGAATAGTGCTGGGCATTCGCACAGGAAATGTTGAATCGTTTCTTCTTCCTCCGATCTGCAGCTTCGGCAAAAATCGTTGAAAAGAACACCCAAACTTTCTGCATTTCTGCCAATAAGACAATGCCCCGTTAGTATAGATATGATGAAACTTAATGTTTCACGGCTTGTGTTGAGTACCTGCGTTTTGAGCGTAATGCGTGCCAAGTTTACCTGGTTGTCCTACAGGTTTTTTCCCGAAGCCAGGCCCTGTTTGCAGTCTGCATGTAACACTGCAAGGAAACCTAGCTTTTCATGAAGGCAAGTGGTTGGCCGACTTGGGGTGTTAGTGTATAATCCAGGAGCTCAGTGCCAGCTCTCGCTAGGGCATCTGCTTCGCAATTTCCCGGTATGTCACTATACGCCGGTACCCAGAATAGGTTCACTTTACAGTGAAGCGACATCACGTTCAGTTTTGTGCGACATTCCATTACAATTTTGGATGAGGTATACACGTTGGGTAATGATTGGATAGCAACTTTACTGTCAGAGAAAATGTTTAGATTGCAATGACCCCTACTCGGGATGACTGATTCGAAACCATGGTGGCAGCAGGGAATCGGAGAAGTGAGCTATACTTTCCGTGGCGTTGATCCATCCCTCCGTAGTATGGTGAAGCAGCATATATTCCCCTCATGCCAGAGTTATAGAGTTTTAAATCGTTTCGCGGAGCACTTGATCTGCTGTCTCGTAAGGAGCTTCGTTGGGAGCCAATTTAATAGCATAAACAATGCCTTTGCTGGGCTAGTGCGTAGAGCCCCGGGGATTGCAATAGCTGCAATCCTTCTGACCTTGTTTAGCAGGTTCACCTTTGATGTTTTCGCCATCGCTGGCCACCGAATTGCCGCACCATACAGAAGAATTGGTTCCTATATTGCCGTGTTGACCCATGATACAATTTTGGGTTTCAGTCCCCACCTTTTCCCAAAAGCTCTTTTGCAGTAGTAGATCGTACATGCCTCTTGCGCGCTCGCTTCACTATGTTCGCTTTCCATGTAAGTTTCGAGTTGAAAAATATACCTAGATATTTTACCTGATGAGATGGGTTTAGACTTCCTTCCAGTTTGTGTGGAAAAAATCGTGGAATTTTGTATCTGTCTGTAAAGAGTTCCGTTTTCTGCAAATTTATCGTTATACCTTAATCTTCGCTTCATACGGTGGGAGAAAGTTTAGTCTCTCCGATAGCATGTTGATAAATTTTCCCGATATTGCTATTGCAACATCGTCGGCAAAGGCTGCGACTTTGCAGCCGGTCGCTTCTATTTTTGACAGGAGCTTGTCCATCACTGAATTCTAAAGAATGGGTGATAGTGCCCCATCTTGCGGAGTGCCTCTGCAGGTCTTCCTTCTTAACGTGCTGTCTCTTAGTATGGAGTTGATATTCCTGCTGCTTAGCAATTGTCCGATGAACCTTATCATATTGTCATCGTCATTATTTTCCCCGAGTGCCTCACCAATAGCCTTATGGTTGATATTATGAATGCACCTTCAATATCTAAAAAAACTGCTTGTGTATATTTTTTGTAGCTTAGTGATATTTCGATGTAGCTGGTGAGCGAGTGAAATGCTGTTTCATCCGATCCCTCTTTCAGGTATGCATGCTGCGCATAAGAGAGTTGTTTTAGGCCAGCTCTCAAATGAGTTGTATCTGCCTTTCTAGTGTGCAGAAGAAAACAGACGAGGCTGATAGACTTATAATCCTTAGGCAACAAGTGGAAGGCCACTTTACGTATGAAGACTCTATTAGCTTCTTCTCAGCGCTGTGGAATGCAAGCCAACCGTAGATATGATTTGAACGTGGCGTTTATCGATGGCAATAGTGTTGCGGTGTACTAAGGGTACACTTCGATATGAGGCACATCCACTAGACATACTAAATCATTCATAATTTGAAGTGTACTAAGGGTACATTTCATTCTGGGACACATTCTTTAGACATACTAAATCATTCATAATTTAAATGACGATCAGCCATAAAGACATATTTAGATTGAGCATGTACAACTTCTAAGTTCCATGTGCTGCATTGCTCAGCGTGACGCCTTAGATAATTCATGGCATGTCATCGTCTGGAGAAGGGCCATTTATGATCCCATAAAGTTGAATTTATAAGAACCACGAGTATCCGTATTTGTTTAGAAATTAATTAGTTTTGGTCACACATGTTCATGTCACATTGATTTTAATATTTTACAGAAAGTCACATCCTTTATTTAATTTTAGAGTGATTTTTGTACATAGTTTTTAGGATAAAAGAACTGTAGAGTACGAAATAAAATTAGAGTTATATCTGAAGTCCTACTGCCATATTCGGTAAGCGATTCTCTCTCAAATACTCTCCTGCCATATTCGGCAGAACCAACTTTGGTGAATTTAGAAATAAAGGCATTTCGCGTGTCATTGAAACTAGCCCTTGTCGCTGGGCATTAGGTAAATATTTTGTCAGATATCCATTCAGAAATAATTATAGATGAAAATCATATCATACTGTGTTGGATCTCAATAGTTGAGATATTGTCTATGCCAGGAAATTTGAAGGGTCGAAATGAGCCAATTGCCTAGCGTAAGACCCTGTCATTTACAGGAAGATTGGTTAACAGACAGTCCGGAAGCGTATGTGGATCAGCTTTGTCAGCCGCATCCTCACTACCCGGAAAGTGCGTGTCCATGAGAACGGCCAACGTCTCGGAGCTGGATTTCGTCCAGATTCCATTTGCGTCTCTAACAGATCCGAAAAATAAAGGAGAACTCGTCATGACTTTTCGCAGACGACTAATATCCTTAGAGTTTTTTATTGCTGCGCCGAAACTTCTTCACTTTTTCTTTCCGCAGCTCCGCAATGTTGCTGTTTCACCATGCTTATAAGGAGTGTATCGAAAAAATTTACCTTGATGATTATGTCTTTAAAAATGGTATTAATTGCTGCATCGAACTAATTTTTTCTTTTATTATTATATTAACTAACATTTACATGAAAATTCAATGAATTTTCATTTCAAGGGAATTTTTTTTATTTTTCGGACCTTTCCATTAAGTCCACGCATTATGGCGGTTTTCCACTAAACAGACAAAACACAAACTCATGTCGAATAAAACAAAACTGCAACTTTTCGCAATCTTTTTGAAGACTGGCGTGTTTTGCGACAGTTGGAGTTTTGTTTTTCGAGTCCCACTCGAAGGCGGTAACATCAAAAGGTTTCGACGTGTTTTGAAACTCAAGTCTGTTTAGTGGAAACGGTCGTGTTGTGTTTTGTATTTTCACTTTGTGTTTCGTGTTACTAGTGTAAATCGAAGTAATTTAAATGATTTTATTTTACCATTATTATAGTATAGTTTTACAGATCATGTCTGAAAGTGGTAAATCTTCAAAAAAGCAGTGGATTGCAGAAGAAATCTACACCTTGATAGATGAATTCAAACATGCAAAAATCTTCTCTAAACATGTTCGTTGCTTATTGAAGAAATGTATTATGACTTCTTCGTGACAACCAGTGAAAACGGACCAAAAACAAAAACACAACTCGAACAAAATGTAGTCCTCTTGATGGAAACAAGAGTTTTGGTTTTGTTTCTGTTTTGTTTTTGTTTTTTAAGTTCCAGAAAACACAACATAAACTTAACTGTCCGTTTAGTAGAAAACCACCATTAGGTTCCGTACAACGGTGTCATCGATCATCTTATATGCGTTTCTTCACTTATTTTGAAAATCCATTTCGGTTATAGCAATTTTGTTTGTTTTCTTTAATGTTTTCTTCATTTCTGCCCAATATCTTTCGCTTGGTCGAAGTTCTGGACAGTTTGGAGGGTTAGCTGCTTTCGATACCTCGGAGATGTTGTCTTTCTCATACCACTTCATTGTTGATCGAGCATAATGACTTGTCGCTAAATCTGACCAAAATGCTACAGATGCGTCGTGTTTCACGATAAATGGTTTCAGTCGCTTCTCTAAACACTCTTACTCGAAGTATGCTGCTGAGTTGATGGTACCATTCGCTACAAATTCCTCTGATCTGAGACCACATCGACATATTGCCTGCCAAATCATATACCGCTTGGGAAATTTAGTGCTTTTTTTGGTTTTATGTTTTGGGCTAACACCACCCTTTGATCCTGGTGTATAGAAGTCCTGACCAGGCATCTGTGCGAAATCGGCCTTCACGTATGTTTCATCGTCCAACACAGCACAATTGAATTTGATCAGGTAATCTTTGTATAGCTTTCGAAGCCAATTTTTCGCTTCTCCTTTTCCTCGCAACGATCGGGTACTTTTTGGACTTTATATGGTCTAAGATTATAATGCTTCTTAATCCTCTGAATCATTGCATTCGATGTTTGCTTTTTTTGAGGCATATCTAGAATGGATGTGTTAGGACTCTGCCAAAATTTCCTTTTACCTTTCGGCTGAAATTTGTATCGGATGGTCCTTTTTTCTACCTGGTCCAGACTTTCTAGCAATAGGTACGCCCTTTTTGTACTTTATAATCGTCCGTTTCATTGTTGCAATCGACGAATTGGTGTCCTTTGCTAGTACCGAATATTTACGAAGGGGATTTTCCAGGTGTTTGTACACAAGAAATAACGCACTTTTTTTGATTCGATGACATCTTTTCAAGGGTGATCTACAATACGAATGGATTAGGCGTTCTTTTTGTCGCATTTTATTGCTAATTTTGCATACCTGATGAAGACTTAAAACTTATCCCAAACAGGAGCTATGCAGGAAAAACTAAAGGTCATTTTTTCCGATACAGCCCTTAGTTCCCCCTACGCTTCGTTGGATTACATGCAGACCTTGCTGTTTCATTGAAGGCAGATGTAAGTGCCCTAAAGGCTTCCTCACGACAGTATATGTCTTCAATCTTTGGAGGTCCACCTTCAAGTGCAGACTCGAATACTGATTGGTATTTGACCTAATCCATCCAAAGAGGTTTGGTCTGCCTTTCTACTGCTTTGGCACTGGTCACTGAAATTATACAAGGTTAAAAACTTCAAGCTTTCCATTATTATTATACAAGCTGTGTTGAGGGATACTATCCTGTATCTCTTCATGTGGAGCCCACAAACCTGGTTACCTACATCCCAATGTTCCTGGGCCAGTACTAGCTTTTCTCCTTTTTGGGCCAAGTGGAGGAGCAGTGCGGCAGGTACAGACTTAAAGTTATGGAGGTTACCTGGAGAAACCTCAGCACTACGACACAAAGTTTTATCTGTCTCCTCGTCAGATAAGGACATGTTCTCCTCCCCAACCAAGTTGAGAAATTGGAGAAAGTCCCCAGCCAACTCCGCAGTGGAGGTGTTGTTTCTTCCGTCATCGGCGAGAAGATCTAATTCGGAGAGGTTCATGGTCGGATCTACTGATGCTTCCCCAGTCACCTTACTCCCACTCTCTTTGCTTAATCGCCGTACTACCTTCCCAGTACGATCCTAGCTTATCACCCCACCCTTAGACTCCAATGAAGCTAACGACTCCTCATTGAGGATTATAAGGCCCTCTTGCTGAGCTCGCTTACTTTGGCTACCTTCCAATTATTAACCGGAAGGTCAGCATTGTTGAGCTTAATGAGCTCATGGCTTGAATTTGTTTCGCGGTCTTCTTCCCACCAGAAGGACGCATCACCTTCATCCATTTGCCTTCCGGGCTGACTGGATCATCCTTTTTTGTCATTTACTGAACTCATTGGATCCTCTCTCGCGGCCGCTATTTCCACTCTTTGTGCAGTTCCCCTGAGACCCCATGGTTGTCTATGCCGAAGCAGGGATGCCTTGCTAGGGTTGGCACAATCCCTGATGAGGATATCAAGTTTCGGCGTAGTAGAATTTTATATATCTTGTCGTTTATGATTTGGCCAGCGACGGTGACGGTGACGGTCACGAATGCGATCTTAACGTCGTCGCACCCAGTGTAGATGGCGATCCCAGGACCTCTATCACTACGGGCCGCAATTCCGTTCAAGGTTCACCCGGACCATAAGTCCTTATTGTTATTTGTGAATAGCGTTGTCCCGCACGTTACGTGGTGAGTGGATTGTCAATTCTGAGTAATCACACAACCCACTTGGTTGGACTGATACTGGCGCCTTACTATAATGTATTCGCTGTTCTCGTCGGTACGTACGACTAAATCCGACTTCATTTTAAGGCACCCAACTTAACTTCTAGTTATTTACATAATCCAAAATCTTTGACTTTATAAATCCAACTCCATTCAATTTCAGTACCATGCTAGTGACTTGTGTGGAGTGCAGTATGCGCACTAAATTTTCATTCGACAACGATTGCTTACACGATGTTCCGATAGTAGTTGAAGATCTTCAAAGGCTGGAAGGTTTTGAGTTTCTCCATGATTAATCCTCGCTTCAAGTGAAAAAAAAAATTTTTTAAACACACATCATCAAGGCTGAATTTTTAATAGTTCCGGTTGTCCAGAAATGATAAATTTGCCTTCTCAATGTCGTGTAAGTTTATTTTTTCGGTGCCCTTAAAACGTAATAATGACGGACAATATTTTTTTTCATTTCATTTATTTCATTTCATTTCATTTTCTTTTTCATTTAGCTGAAATATACATAATATGTTAGGTGAGGGATCAGACTGTTAAGTGTCTTTACAGCTCTGGTGTATGGAGGGTTGCGATTAATTTATAGTTTCATTTTTGATGATGTTGTTCAGAGGAAAAGTATACAAAAAACCTCGTTGAATAGGATTAAGATAAAAACTTGGACTAACTTAAGATAGATAGTTGCGCTAAAACTAACTTAAAAAAACTTATGGAATTACTGCTATATTATAACATTATTATTGTTAATGATATTATAGTGTAGATAATATAATGAAGTTAAAGTTATCGTTAGTTGATATAGAAAAACAATTTTTTACCATACGTTGGGTAGCCGAATATAATTAAAAAATGGCTAATCTATATAAAATTTCATATAGAATTATATTATCGATTGTGTTTTCTCGATAACATGTTTTTAAAATTCGCATGCAGTAGAATAGCTACAATTTTTATCAGATTGATTTCAAATTTTAACTGGAATTTTTCAGATAGATTGTCTACCGAGGTTTTTACGACTAATTACCAATTACGTTTTTTATGAGCTAATTTATGTCGATATATATAAGTTATAAATTCAATGGGAGCGACGCGTTTTGGTAGCGCCACTAAGTAATGTTGAATGTATGTAAATATAGCAAGTTCGAGTATAACCAGTGGGTGCGTAGCAATTTGGCGCGCGTCAGGACCGTAATAAAAGTCATAAATTGACATTCAAAAACTGTTTTCTAATGTCATTTGAGAAACAAGATATATTTGACTTTGTGTCGAAATATGTGTACGGTAATACACATCGTCTCACGAAATATACATATATGCATACATTAACACTCCAGAGTTATGCAATTTCTGAATGTCCTCACACGCTACTGCAAAGATTATTTTAATTATTTCTATTTCTGCAGAATCAGATTATAATAAATCATTTACATGAATCAAAACTGTTTTAACGTAGGATTCACAAAATTTAGGAATCTCTTTTGACAACACAATAGTTTTTTCATGTCACGCAGAATCTGTCCATAGCCCGGTAGTTATTTTTAATCCGGCTACAAAGTTATTTTTTCAATCCTGGAACATAGCAGAAAGGAACTATATATTAGAATTCATGTTTTCCACAATTTTTCTTTTTTAATTTACCAGAGCCTTTCTGTAGGCTGCAAGTACGTGCAAGTTCATACGTACTTGCAGCCTTACATATTGGTTTCTTGGTTTCACTTAAACAACTTTTGTATGGTATCCCGCGGATTGACATTAGTCCCAACTATCGCGTAACTTCGCGGTATTATTGTATGACATAAATAGGATTCTTTTAATAATAAAGGCCTTTAACATAACATTTTTGTTTTCAGATGGATACAATCCTAATCAGATGGGTGATCGTTGTGTTCCTACGTGTGATCAACCTTGCCTGCATGGACTATGTTCTGGCCCTAATCAATGTAAATGCCAACCGGGATTTTGGGGTCCATCTTGTGATATTTGTAAGTTAATCATCATCTCAAAGTACTCATTGTAAACAAGATTATTGACATTTCGCTCATTATTTTTAACACCTTTTACTAAGCAGTTTTTATCCATTGATGCTGCGAATTTCCATCGAATCAGATAAGATCTGCCATATCGCTAGAATAATTATTTATTGTTGATATTAATCGCATCGGATTGCATGCATGATTACTCGATTGTGCAATTAGTTTTCAAAAAAGTCATACGTAGATATATAACATGCTGAAAAAATTATGTCGTTGTAAATTTGATTGACTTATTAGTTTTTTGTGTTCACCCCACAAACGACTCGGTGCTACGTCGTTCTGATGTCACGTGACAAGTTGGCTCGCCTACTTGTGTTCACAAAGTAACTTTACTAGATAATGGTGTATATTTTGAAATAATTAACAATGTAATCAGGTGTTGTTCGTGGTGATTTCAAAAATTTGCCCAAAATGGATATAGTGAGAATTATGAGTTTTCTTAAGTAACCAACTACTATTGAGAACGTAAACTTTTAGTAAGCTAAAAAAATATTAACAAATTTGAGTTCACTTATGTGTGTGTGTGTTTTTAAAAAGGTAAATTATATTGTTAACTTTTTTGTTTTAAATTGATTAGGACATTTGAATCATTGTGTTCTCGTCATCCTTTGAATGGTTGGATAAGAATAAAAATACCTGTTTTGAATAAAACGCTTGTTTATGTTGCAAAATAAGATTTATTAATATGATTATTCATGTAATTCTGATAATATTACGTTTATCGTTTTATTATCTTCGTAGAATATATTAATTGTCAACCTTTTGAAGTCTATAAGTTTTCCTATAACTCTTTTTACGTGGGTTCGACTATTTCTTCAGATTTCTTGCCCACTGCGTATGCCAGTACACTTGGGGGTTTAATAAGTTCACAACCCTATGATTCTCCTGAAGGGGTAATATGTTTAAAGCTTTTGTTTGCTAAGATACTTTCTCCTCGAAGAATCTTACGTAAAGCCCACTCAAATGAAGTTATATCAGTAACTAAATCTTCTATCATACCCACCAAATATAAAATTTAAAAAATCATCTTGAGTGATTGAAATTGAGTATAATATAACACCCTTTGCAATCAGTGTAAATGTGTAATTGGTGAAAATCGTTAATATGCTTTTCGATTCGTATCTTAAAACAATCTGCAATGAAACGTCTTGGAGAATAGCTTTGGAATAGTTGTCGATAAATTTTCTTCAATTTTGTTTGGAGGAGGAAAGCAAGTTAATGCTTTCATCAAATTTACGATAAGTTCAATAGTTATTGTAAAGATTTTACCAACAGAACCTTTTGTTACAAAAAAGTCTATAACAAGCTGTGTTAAAGAATCATTCAGTCGTATATTATAAGGTGTTATTAAAATGAATCAACTATATTGTGCATTATCTTTGAAATTTTATTTTTCATGTGGCATGAAATTTGTCGGAATTTTTCCGATTCATCTGAATAGAAAAATCGATCGCTGCAACAGTATCACTTCCATTTTACATTGACTCTATCTCTAAACATTCTTTTTCTGTTTTTGTCACTCCAGCTGTCCGAAAAATTTGCTGAAATTTTTAACTTGCGTGTTACCGGATTTCTTCGAATTAAACATCGACTCTTTGTGTGTTTTTCCATTGTGTTTTTTTTCATCGTGTGGCTGATAAAACTGGATCTTGAATTCGTCAAAATTAATACCGCCACTTAACACCAACTGTACCAGCTGATTTCAACAATTCTTTGTTTTCCATAGAACTTATCAATAGTTTTTGTTAGTACATTTTGCAAAGATTCTATTTGTTGGTATTTTCATATGTCGAACTTCGGTTCGGTTAACAGCATTCTCACTGCATCTAATTTATATTTGAAATAATTTTTCTTCTACAAAAACATATCACTACTTTATAAAAGTGTATTTAAATAAATCCCCAACAGTTATTTCGTACGTTATTGAGCTTTCACATTTAAAAAGAAGCCAATTAAAAGTTATTTTATTAATTACAATAAACATAATAAGTGTTGCGGATCAGTTTTCATATTTTTTGGTTCACATTTTTCAATTCTTCCAAATTTGGAACCTATTTAAATTTCCCTCAGTACACTGCCAAATAATCGGCATTGGCAGTACTAAATCCCAAATTGGTAATCCACCACACGCGCTGTCTCTCTCGAGAGGTGAGTTCAGGTGATCGAGCGCGAATCGGTTCTTTTTGCATGCTGTCGCCCTTTGATTGGCCGAAATATTTGCTGATTACCATATATGGTAATAAATGAAGCAAAAATGCTTCGACTTGTGTCCGCGGTGAAGTGAGTGTGTGGGGAGATCGAAGAGTTGGATAGGAGTGATAAACCAAGACGGTCACGGAATCGGCTCCGCGCGACATAAAAGCTGTCGGGTTTTCTTTTTTAAATTAAATTTCAAGCAATAATTCTTGTAGTGTTTGCGTTAAATCATCCGCTAAACTTCCTCGAAAAATGGTTTATCTGGTGCAAGGCAAAACTGAAGTCCAAAGAAAAGTACCAGCGGCTACCGACAAATTCATCGGCGTGGATTTCGTTGCAACCTGTTGCGAGCTATGCAAAATCATCAGTCCGAAACTCGAAGATTTGGCCAACCAGGACGGTGACAAGGTTATTATATTGAAGGGTGATGTCGACGATTGCAAGGATTTGGACGGTGAATATGGTGTGTCGAGCAGGTCAACATTTGTATTCATCAGAAACGGCGAGAAAATCGACTCTTTTGTCGGGGCGAATGCTGAAGAATTGGAAACGAGGTTTGCCAAGCACTTGGAGGCTAGCTCCTAATAATTGAAAGTGAAACGCATTAAAAGTTGTTAATCTTAATCGTATTGCGAGTACTGTTGTTTCAACAACCATAAGTTTTTTTTAACATATCGTCATAAATTTCGGTTACAATTGTTTTTTCTTCACATTACGTAATTTTCATGTTGAAATCGATTAGAAATCAGCAGTATTGTTTTGTTATATTTAAGAAAAATTAGAGTTTAAGTTCTAATATAGTGTAAAAAATATGAAGTGAGTTTACATGGTTTCTCCCCTCCTCAGCGTGTGGGTGATTCGGTTTGGTCCGGTTCTTGATGTTTTTTCCTTGTGATTTTGATTAGCCCACGACCCGGTGAGCTAGCCGGTTTCAAAAAAAATGTTAATCTACGGTCGCCACTATGCGGCCACAATTGGTGGGTGCTCCGCACGGGCCCCCACTCGGCAATAACCTTTCATGTGACGTCGGAATTGGCGGGGCACATGAAGGATGGTTGGCTGTGAGGGAGGTGTAGTAGTAGGAGCACGCAACAAAAGGCATGTTTACCTTATTTCGTTTACGTACTGCCTATACACAGTTTCTACTTCACAAAATGATATTGATGATATTAAATGATATACATTAAAACGATAGTCACAGCATTTTTACGAAGATTTATTTGAAATATGCTTTAATGACTGCAACACATTTTCCTGAAATGCTGCACTCTCCATTTGAGAAAAATATATCTGCCCGAACTAGTATGAAATATTTTGTCTTGCACAATGCTTTCTTTTTTTCCGCCATCGCCTAAGCAGCAGCAGTTAATAGTCTGAGATCCTACGAAGAGAATTGAATTCCCTTCCTTTGCGAGGCCATCAACTATTTCATTGCGGCGTACCGTGGTGTGACCTGACATCCATATGAGAGTCACCTTATTGGTTTCTCTGAATGCATTCCCTTATTAAGTGCATTGCATGCATTCCCACATTAACTTTGACTCAAATGTGCATGAGTTAAGCACCAGCAGCGATGCTTTACTGTCAGATGGGATGTGTATTTTTGCATAACGATATCCACTTTTTTCTTACTGTAATTATATCTGTTTACCATTAAGTCCAACCTAAGATGCTTTGCATATCTTACAAATGCGCAAGTACAGTCCCCAGGCTAAAGGGTGTGTAGTCTTTTAATACGAATAGCCCATTTTGTCCCCTCGCTTTCAATAATCATTGGCAAACGGGGGAGGCGAAGGATGATCTGGATTAGTGTTGTCAGGGAAGATCGTGCTGCTCTATTTATAGCGAGGAACGCTCTCTGTAGTTTTGTCAAAGTGGTCACACCGACGTTGTGTTCAAGATCACCACACAAGTGCTGCATAGCTAATGATTGGTCGCATGATGAACTTTTAAAGCCATGCTATTGTTTTTGGATTTAGCCTCCATATGTTGCTCACCATCTTACTAGAGAGGAATAAGGAACCTCTTGCGTGCCTAAAATGCAGCCTTCATTTCATTTCATTTTGGTCGAACATGACAACAAAGTGTTTGAAATTGTTGTCGCAGTCACAGTGTTTTTTCATTGATACTTGAGGCATTATGTAGCATCTCTTTGTTTACAATTGACGTTGATACCAATATCGTAGTTATCATAGATAAGTAGAATTGTCAGAGGGGATATGAATAAAATATTTTTCTTATATGTTCGGATATCAAGATTTCGAGTTACAATTGTGCTTTTTTTATTCTTCAGTGGTAACAGGTGCGGACGGGTAATTCTTTGAGTCGAACCCATTCACATGCGATAAGCTTGCTGTGACATTCAGTGCTGGAATATTGGACCAATTTAAAATAAAATTATGGATATTGCCGAATGCTTTTTCGGGGGAAAAATAAATTATCCCGTCTTTATTTATTACTAGCCGCTGTACTAGTTGATTATTAGCCTGTCCACTTCTATTAGAGAAGATACGACTGCAAACTCGGTAAATATTCGCTTTTTCGCCAACGGAATAACATAGCTTATTACAATTTGATCATCTTCATCTCTTTTGGCATCGGATTGATTTGGGAAATTCGCTTTTTCGGCAGAGTTAAGAATTGCATAGATTGGATTGAATGTCTTATAAACCTATTGAGTTCCTGAAGCGGTTTAAATTTGCTCAGGTTGTGTAGCGTGGAAGCACAATCTGTAATTTATTGCTTAAAAAGAATCTCTCGTGTTAAAGAAAAGTGCGGAAATCTAAACTATTTTCTCTTTCATTTACTTGATTTTGTTAGTTAGTCTCAAATCGTCGAATCGTAAAAAGGTTACCGCGCCTGTCATAAAAATTTTGTAAAAATATTTGGGTCTAAGTTTAAGTGGCCCGCTATCGAAACTAAAGAGTATTTTCCATGCTCATCTTATGTGTTTGGTCCGGTAATCAGTTTGAAGTGTGCCAAGAAATTTTCGAATTTGCTCATTTTTGCCGTTTTGCGGTTATCTAAATGAGGACAAACTCTTTGGATGTATTTAATTTCGGTGCAAAAGCCGCGAAATTTACAATCGTTAGTTCGAATGAATTTAGCTGCTCGTAATGTAATGGATTTATTCAAAGTTTTCATGTGCAAGATGTATTTTTTTACTTAATAGTTGGTAATTGTAGTGGTAGTCGTGCAACATACCATTAGAATTAGTCAGTAATAAACGAACTAGTTGCAATACCTGCCGTTTTGATAGCTCCAGTTCTAGAAACGTGCGGAATAGCTATGTTTGGATCAACTGTTCCTGTTCTTTTATCCTGCTGCATGATGTTATCGTTTTCCCCTATTTTTAAATTTGAAACTCATGCTGATTTCTGGCTTCCACCGTGCTCCTCTGATTGTTCATTATCTAAAAATAACGGCACAAGATAATGTGGTCTCGGTGAAGACACGTCCGGGTATTTGTTTTGAAATCTACTTGGCTTGATCGTCGGTATATATTGTCACACGTGCGTTTTTCCATGCCAATGGCGAGCATGCAGTATCTTTGGCTATTACGGATGAAGAATCAAATTTTCAATATCGTGAGATCGTTAAGAGCTTAATGTATCTGATCGTAGCAACTAGACCAGATATAAATTCTGCTGTAAACAATGTTAGCCGATACCTAGAAAAACCATACAGCAGCTAACTTGAATTCAGCGCATTCCGAAAAATATTCGTGGAAGGACGGACACAAGAATACGTTTTGAAAAGGGAAGCGATTTACTTTTTCGTGGACGTAACTATGCAGATAAAGCGGGTTTCATTAAAACCCGAAGATCAACATCTGGTTATGTTTCCATAAGTTTGAGACAAACATTATGCACAACAGAATCTGAGTACATATAAATGAATTGGTTTGGTGGAGAAAATCAGGGACATTATGACAAAAGCTTTGCCAAAGATGAAGCATGAACATTTCTTTGCATTAGTGAATGTTACGTCAAGAAATTAATATGACATCATTCAAATATATTTTCTAAGAGTAACAGTTGATTTTAACTTTCATTTTGACAAATAATTTGTAACTAAAATTGGGAAAGTTGAAATAATATTTAGTTCAAGATGAACGTTTACTCTACTCTACTCTTGTACAAAAACACTAAAGTTCAGATGGTTTGGAACTACAGTACCTGGCCAATGGATTATACTCAAAGTATTTTTTTTCGAAATGAAACAATAATGACCACAGGTACAGGTCCCTTGTGGGTATTTCCATATTTTAAGAGCAGTAAATACCCTGGCTGTTTTTCTATGCATTTATTACCTTGTTTTTATTACCTTAATTCATATTATTCTAGAGAAACTTGCAGGCACTCTTATTTTATGGACATTTTAAAATTTCCGTTCTGTATATAAGCGAGTGTTGAAAGGTCCTTTTAACATTTAAATGGTTCTTGTGAGTGAAGACAGTGTAAGAATAGGATTTTAACGGATGTTTTGGTAAAAACTTAAAAGTAATATTTTTTTAACAGTGCTTAGTGTGTAGTAGTAAAAATTCGGTCATAATGGGTAAAAAAGGACATTTATAGTGACACAAAAAGAATCGTGGCAAATTTTGTAAAGAAAAAGACTTTTTCGCAACGGAAAATTGCTGAAATGTGCAATATTTCACAATCGTCAGTAAAAAATATAAAAAAAGGTAGATAATCGAGTAGATATTCGATTGGACAAGAGGGAGCATTGCTAAAGTGTACGAAAAACAACACCACGAACTGACAGGAAGGTTGTTTCAATTGTTGAAAGGAACAGAAAGAGTCCAATAAAAGTGGTCCATAAAATGGTTTCGGAACAGGGCGTTGAAATTTCAGAGCGCACTCTAAGACGTCGGATGAAAGAAGCGCATTTGGACTGCAGGAGGATAACCAAAAAACCGAAGTTAACTCCTGCAATGATAAAGAAAAGACTGGCTTGGGCAAAGACGCATAAACACTTCTCAACATCTGACTGGAAAAATGTAAGCATATTTTTTTAACTAAAGGATATTAAATATTTGTAATTGAAACATCTCACAGGTTTGCTTCTCTGATGAATGCCGAATCGAAGTGACTGAAGAGCAAGCAATTCATGTAAGAAGGAGACCAGGTGAAAGACTGTTGCCTCAATGTGTTGAACAAAGGGTAAAGCACCCAATAGCAGTCATGATATGGGGTGTGATTTCTAGGAAAGGACTCGGAGTCTTATATTTTGTCGAAGGTACCATGAACTCCGAACATTATCTGAGAGTTCTAAAGGATGTTATTCTTTTTCAAGCGGCAAATTGGTTCGAAGAAAAGGACCAATATATATTTATGCAGGACGGCGCACCCTGCCACACTGCTAAATGCGTGAAAAAATTCCAAAGTGAAAATAATATTAAGGTTTTACCTTGGCCAGGGAATTCACCGGACATGAATCCCATCGAGAATGTATGGGCAGTTTTAAAAAAACAAGTTTCAAAAAAAAAGTAATCGCAATAAAGCAGAATTAATTAATTCTTTTAAAGAAGTATGGTTTCATGATGATCTAATCAAAAAAACTGCAGAAAATAACATAAAAAGTATGGAAACTCGTGTAAGAGATTTAGTAAAAAATCGAGGTAGTTAGACGAAATACTAATTTTTATTTATATTTGAATGTTCTTTTCTTTAAATACTACATTAAATGAATTGAAGAATATTCAATAAAAACTAAAAAAAACATGCTGTATATTATTGTCAACTGAAAATTTTTAAGGCTAATATGCTAATGATTGGTTTGAGTATAATTCATTGGCCAAGTACTGTACAGTCATTATAGTAGCAATTGCTTCATTGTTTAGTTTTAATAAATGCCTGTCAAACTTTTTCTTCCTCTCAGATGTAGCCTGATGTTGTTTGATTAATTTGTAATAAACTTCAAACCCAACATTTAATTGTTGCTTGTAAACATCTATATTTACTGGAAAATACGTGGTAAAAAATCTACTGAATCCTACATTTATACACCAAGACTAGTAAGTGCAACATCAAAAAATACCGTCAAGAAAGTGAAGAAACGAATTCAACGAAAGCCGCGCCGAAGTGCACGTGACATGGACAAAGATATGGAAGTATCACCCGAATCGTTTCGTAGTATATTGAAAAAAATTTTGAAGTGAAGCCGTACAAGCGCCAAAAAGCGCATGAACTTACAGCTAAGCAAAAAAAAGTTAAACTGGACCGATCAAAATTGTTGCTTCGTCGGGCCGAACGTGGTGATTTTCCGAACATTGTTTTCTCCGATGAAAAAAATTTCCCACTTGAGCAATATTTGAACAAACAAAATGATCGTGTTTGGTTAAAAGAAAGGTCGAGCGATAATTTGGACCTGCGCACGGTCGGCCGGAACCAACATCCACCACAAGTTATGGTGTGTGCAGCTGTTACCGAAAATGGGCGCTCTCCAATCACTTTCATCGAGCCTGGCGTCAAAGTCAATGCGACATACTATCGGGAAAAAGTCCTGGAAGCTGCTCTGATACCGTGGGCACGTAAACAATTCGGTTTGAGACCTTGGACGGTTCAACAAGACTCGGCGCCAGCACATAAGGTGCGTGTGAACCAAGAATGGTTAAAAAACAATGTTCCACATTTCATTTCGAATACAGAATGGCCATCAAAATCTCCCGATGCAAACCCTCTAGACTTCTCTCTTTGGTCCATTTTGGAGACCAAGGTCGGCACAAAAAAATACCATAGTATGGATGCATTCAAGAAAGCCATTGTTCGAGAATAGGCCAAAATACCAGAAGATCACGCGCGGGCCGCATGCAACTCGTTCAAAGACCGTTTGAAGACCATAATTAAGGCAAAGGGTGGTCATATCGAGCGAAAGTGACTTGAATCGAAAATAATAATTATTTTCCTACATTTTTAACTTTGGTTACACTAAAAATAGTTTTCAGAAAAAAATTATGGCTTTCCATTTACGGGACAAGACATACTAGTCACGGTGTATGTTCTTCTGTTTTGCAACTAAAGCATACCATGCGATAGATATTTCAGATTCATCCACAGATGGGTTTATCGCGGCTCTTAGCCCTTGCATGAGCAATATTTTTGAAAATATAATTTTGGTTGAATTTATAAAAAAAATATTTATTCTAAAAGGTAAATAAACTATTAATAAGCTTATGTGTCAAGTTATGAAATGGAAAAAATAATGAATAGTTTCAGAAAAGCCGACCGATCCTGGGACTTTATTTTTGGCTGAAGCTGTTAGACCAGAAAAAGTTGCACGATTCTGTGCTAAACGAGGACGCCGCAAAAACAAATATTGTGATAGTGTAACGAACTTAGTTGTTGCGTAAAGACAATTGACAGAGCAATGCTTGAAAATAAAAAGACAAAGTCCAAAATATCAACTGCTACTTTTGGAAGAGAAATTCAATTAACTTTCATTCGGCCAAGAAGTTCGCAATTCGGGGGTATTTTAGCAGTTGCTAGAATAATTCACGAAACAGCTACGGCATCACTCGCATTATTAACTGATAAAGACATCTACACCGTAACAGCTGAAATCGAAGCTTTTTTAAATTCTCTCCTTATTATACCTGTTTCGGACAATCCAAACGAATTAATGGCACTAACATCAGGGCATTTCTTGATTTGAAAGTTTATGACTTCGATATTCATTGATTCTGATAATTGCATTGCACAAATTGTCACGGTTCGACTCGCGGTACCACCACCACACACTCACATTAGGAGCCGCCGCTTTCTAGTTTAATTTAGTTTAGTATAGTTGGATTTGTCGAAGTATTTGGTCAGGGGCTCGAAACAACCGCCTTGTGTTATGTACTCTGGCGATTGGCGATAGGAATAGTCGGCGAAGTCAGCGCTTGGGGAGACACCTCAAACAACGCACCGCCCACGCAAAGCTGCTCTTACATCGTGGCGAAAAGCTCGCGGGCGGCGACCCATAGCATTCACACGGGCTCGTGTAACCACTCCGTTGCCCTCGTCCAAGTAGTGTGAACGGGTTGAGTAGCAAAAGAAGTGATCGTCGCACTTTACCGAAAAGTATAGTCAACTCGGTGGCATAGTGATCCGAAGATAAAGGGCCGTCTATCGTTAAGGACTACTCCATTTCGAACTCAATGTCTTCGTCCAGTATAGTCTCATCGCCGCAAGCTCCATTCAAGAAACCAGCGAGAAGACATCGCCGCAAGCTCCGGCTCGAAGAAGCAAGCAACGAGCTGTTGTCACCAGCTCGAGTTCGACGCAGCGTCGCATCGCTGAGGAGGCCCCCGGCGCAGCGCAGGTTAGCACAGGTTAGACTGTAGTAAGTGTAGACTTTAGAAAATTAAGTATTGTCACTGTAGCTTTTAGATTTATAACAGTGAGTGAGTGGTGGATAGGGACACGCGGTGCGAAAACGTTTATTTTGTGTCTATCGGGTATAAGAAGGAATTATCATTCGTTGTTAATAAAAACCGTGAGACCGGGAGTCGTTGTTTTTTCTTTCCTTTTGCATTGTTGTGGGCCGGAGACCAATTTCGCGGGAACATCGGTGAGCCGGATTCTCGTCCGACGGCTCAAGAGGTCCATTGGGGTGGACGAGTGGCGCCCACGACTAGGGACACGATACCGAATAGAAAGTATCGATACTGTACTCATGCGTAGTATCGAAAAAAAATATCGTACTCATAAAAGAATCGAGACAAAAAGTATCGATACTTCAAAGTATCGAGGACTTTCCTTAGGGCCTAATGCGCATACGTCTGGACAATAAAGTCAATGTCAGTCGATAAGTAACGTCAGTTTAGCTGCAGTAGAACAGAACATTAAAAAACAAATGGTACATAAATTTAATACAATAATAAAAAACAACTGTAAATTCACAATTTAAAAAGTTTATTTTAAAACGTTAAGTTATTTATTTATTTATTACTTTAGGCACACATTAAAGTTCCCATTCCTCCTCTGTACAGTCGCTTAGAAATAGAAGTTTATCAAGCCGTTTTGGCGATAAGCGGTTTCGAATTTTTGTTATGGTACTTCCTGCTTTAGAAAATAATCGTTCTGAGGGCACTGACGTCGCAGGAATTGATAAATATTCTCGTGCCAACTTGTATAATTTTGGGAAAACAACTTCCATATCTTTCCATTGTTTCAAAGGATCTAAGGAAAATGGTGAAACCTGTGCAGAGAAGTAATGGCTTATTTCATCCTTATTTTCAAACTGTAATGAAGATGAAGAACTTGTTTTGTTTCGTTTTTTCGTATGAGCCAACTTCTTATGGTGACTTCAGAAATCGTATGTTGTTTCGACTGAAGAATCGCTATCAGGTTCAGTGACGATAATACTAGGAGTGGTAGTAATAAATCGTTAAGTAAAGAAATTGCCTTTGCACAAGCTGTGGCATCCTGAAAGTGAATATTCTTGAATCTTGGATCCAGTAAACATGAGATTGCAATCATACGATTGTCTTCAATATGTCAGAATCCGCGTTCTATCTGTTTGATTATTTTTTAATTCACTGTATTTATTACACCACCATCGGTATTATCATCACCACCTACAGCCACAGGTATATCATTAATCTGCGCCTTCAAGCAGTTTACCATCCGTATTATTTTACTTATGGTCACATACTGTTCACCCCATTGCTCTTTGGTTACAGAGGTTTTAAAAGACAAATCAATGTTTTTATATTCTGCATTTTTACAGCCGAGGGTGTGGGTGCTGCTTTAGTATTGACCATCAAAATTTGATGAACTATCGGCGCTTATTCAATGTATCTCTGGAGCATATACAGTACTTGGCCAATGAATTATACTCAAACCAATCATTAGCATATTAGCCTTAAAAATTTTCAGTTTTTTTCACGCATTTAGCAGTGTGGCAGGGTGCGCCGTCCTGCATAAATATATATTGGTCCTTTTCTTCGAACCAATTTGCCACTTGAAAAAGAAAAACATCCTTTAGAACTCTCAGATAATGTTCGGAGTTCATGGTACCTTCGACAAAATATAAGACTCCGAGTCCTTTCCCAGAAATCACACCCCATATCATGACTGCTATTGGGTGCTTTACCCTCTGCTCAACACATTGAGGCAACAGTCTTTCACCTGGTCTCCTTCTTACATAAATTGCTTGCTCTTCAGTCACTTCGATTCGGCATTCATCAGAGAAGCAAACCTGTGAGATGTTTCAATTACAAATATTTAATATCCTTTAGTTAAAAAAATATGCTTACATTTTTCCAGTCAGATGTTGAGAAGTGTTTATGCGTCTTTGCCCAAGCCAGTCTTTTCTTTATCATTGCAGGAGTTAACTTCGGTTTTTTGGTTATCCTCCTGCAGTCCAAATGCGCTTCTTTCATCCGACGTCTTAGAGTGCGCTCTGAAATTTCAACGCCCTGTTCCGAAACCATTTTATGGACCACTTTTATTGGACTCTTTCTGTTCCTTTCAACAATTGAAACAACCTTCCTGTCAGTTCGTGGTGTTGTTTTTCGTACACTTTATTTATTTATTTATTTAGTATCAGCACAATTTACAGAGTTAACTCCAATTACAAATTGTGTAACCGTAAAATAAATATAAGATTACAAGATTAATATTAAGATTAAAAAAGTGAAAATAATTAGTTAAACAGTATATTCACTAAGTTTCGCTTAAAAGCGGCAAAAGAAGAGGGGAAAGGTCCAAGCTAGAGTCTATCATGAGATTTAGGTAGACGGAGTAGAGTAGAATTAAAATATATCTCTGTTCTGGCAAATGGTAAAGCAAATATATTTGTTGATCGTGAGAGCCTAGAACTATGTCTAAAGAAAACTAGATTGTCAATGTCGACCTGAATATAATTATGGCAAAGCTTGAAAAGTAGGCATTGATCGAGATAGATCCTTCGTGATTCCAAAGAAGGTATGTTAAGTAAGAGGAGACGTTCATCGTAAGGAATATAGGGGATTTTAAATTTTAGCAGGAGAAAGCGGGTAAATTTACGTTGAACAGATTCAAGGAGATTAATTAAATATTCAATGGAAGGTGACCAAATTTGGGATGCGTATTCAAGAATAGGACGAACGATACTCATAAACAGTTTGACAGCAGAAAGAGGATTAGAGAAAATAGGGGAATGTCTCAACACAAAACCCGATAGCTTAGAGGCTCTGGTGATGATATTTAAAATGTGAGCATCAAATTTTAGCCTGGTATCAAAAATGACACCAAGGTCTTTCACTTGATCAACAACACTTACTAGGAGAGGACCAGGTTAAGGAATCACAGATTTGGACGAAATTTGGCACATAAGTAGAAGACGTCAAGGATATTCGATCCTTAAAATATTAGAGCGCAACACTCGTCCTTTTTTGAGAAAAACGTCCTTAAAGTTTTTTGCGTTGCTGTTGTATTATTAAGTTTTCACAACTGACAGGAACTGAGCAGTCTAGGTAGCAAAGGCACTAGCACGCGATCAAGGGGTCGTGAGTTCGATTCCCGGTCAGGGTATTGATTTTCTTTTTGAATTATTGTCGTCGTCGTCGGCGTCGTGTGTTCGATTACCGGGGTGAGTATTGTTTTTTTGCATAATTGTGAATGTAATTTTTTTATGGTGAATCAGCAATGTTCACTTACAAATACATTTATTTTCCAAAACAGCAAACTGTTCGTTCATTTAAATATGTAAATTATACTGAAAACTCATTGTTGAACGGTTGCGGTGCAATCAAACAACGGTTGTAATCGAGCAATATCATAGTTGGCGGTAGGATCATCCCTTATTCCTAGAATCAATCCTGCGCCCTCTTCGTGTCTCATAGCCAACTCGGCAAAAAGCAATAAACCAGGGTGACGCCCAACGTGGCTAGCCATAAATGCTATGGTGGTCAGTAATTGTGGCATATAGTAGATGCTAAGGACGTTATTGTTTTCCAGTTTCATAATTTCGGATTGCTTGAAGCGAAATCCTTGCCGGATGGTCATATAGTCCTTCGTTCCTAGAATCCAGTCCTTGTTGTCTCCTTGCCTCAGTGCCAAATTGGGTAATTGGGTAGCAATAAGAGAAACATTAAATTACAATGAAAAGGAAGGAAGGAAGTTAGTACATTTTATGGAAATGTTTCCTGGTTCGGTAGATAACTAGTGCGAATCATACCTTAATTGCACGTACGGCAAGATAGAGGATTTTGACATCGCGAACTGTTGATTTAGAGTTGTATTTATATTATCTTCGGAAAAACTGCTCAACATTCCTTCTATTAGTAAAGTTGGGTAAATTGTTAATTTCTGGAAACAAAGTGACTGTGCGAGGCTGGTTTAAATATAATACAATGTGGTAAATAAAACATGCAAAGACAAAGAAAAATTAAAATGTCAGTGAATGAACCAATTGCAAGTACTTCGAGAGTGGAAGATAAAATCACTGAAGAATCGTTATACAGTGAAGTGTCGAAGTTGCGGTTAAAAGATGCATTTATGCATTGTGAAAGTCTGTTAGTTAAAAATAATTTGATTGCTTCGGAAGCTTCGGCTTCCATTTCTCACGAAGCAATATTAATTGGAGAAGAGATGTACCAAATTATTGTGGATATGCTGAGTGAAAATGTGATTGTGAGTGACGAAGAACTTATTCATGCGAATGAGCAGTATGAAGATGATCATTTTGAAGCAATTGAAACTGATCTTTCTTCAGAAGAGTATGCTCCTGAAGAAAAGAGATAAAGAGAAAGAAAACATATCTCCTTGGACTATAAAATCAAAACTGTGAACTATGCAAAAGCACATCCCACGTGGAATCTTTTAACATTACAAAGAAGAGGATGGAGACTTTTAAAAGAAAGAAGCTATTTATCGATATGGGAAGAAGATGTAAAAGCGGGAGGAAATCAGTTGGATAAATACACAGCTATCGATGCCTGGACTTATGATCGTTTCATTGAAGCCAGAGAAACATATCAGCAGGTAACGACAAGGAATTTGCAGCAGTGGGCGTTGGCTGCCGCACGACAATTTGCCAATTTTGAATTCAAAGCTTCGAGGAGTTGGGTCAACAGATTCAAGAACAAATAACGTATTCGTCAACGGAAAGTTACGAAATTTGTTTCGCGAAAAGAAACAGCAAGCGTTGAAGAAACCTTGGCCTCAGCAGACATCTTTCGAACGCAGACACTACAACTAATACTTAATTTTAATAAAGATTTTGTGATAAATACTGACCAGACAGGTATGATCAATAATTATTTTATAATTATATTGCATTTAATTTATCTCATGTCATTATCGCTTTGTAGCATGCCAACACCAATCCGTTTACAATAGGACCCTAGCTGAAAAAGGAACCAAAACCATATTCGTGCAAAGGCATGATATGAATAAGGTAACACATACATATACAGCGCAATATGCTCTGACTTTGTCAGGAAAATTGTTGCCAAAAGTATTTGTATGTCTGCAGGAAGCAACCGGGAACTTTGGCCCTCGAGTCCAAGCAAATGTGGATCAATACATAGAAATATATAAGAACGTCGTTGTAACGTCGTCAAAGTCTGGAAAACTCTCGACACGTTTATATGCAGAGTTTCTTACAAATTGCTTAAAACCCTACGTACAACAGGAGCAATTTCTTCTTATAATCGACTCTTGGGGAGGACAAACGAAACCAGAGTTGCACGATGAAATTTTCACACAGATAGCGAGCAATTGCCCACCTGCACACTTAAAGTTATTCCTGCGAAATGTACCCCGTTAGTGCAACCTTGTGATGTTTATTTTTATAGACAAGTTAAAAATTTCATCAAGCGTTTGCAAAATTGTACTTACCTAATTGAACGTGATCGAGAAATCAATTCTCGAGAGGACTGTATAAAAATACAATCAATTGTTCACCACCAATTGTCATCGCCAATTTTTGATAAAATGATCCGGTATGCATGGTACGCTTGTAAACTTTCTGATGAAAGAGACCTTTTTTTTAATGTTAATGAAGTCTGCTTTCCAACTGATCTTCTCAAAAAACGTTGCGCTTGTAAACAATCATCTTTGATTAATTGTGCCAGACGCCAAACAATTTTTTGTTTCGAATGCTTCTATGATAATTACCATTCTGGTTCATGTATATAATTATAATTCAATAAAAGAACAAAAAGCTAATCTTTGTGAATCAGAATCTTAAATTATCCTAAATTGTATAATAAAAAGTCACTATAATTTATCACTAGGAAAGTTGTAAGTTGTATTTCAATGCGATCATGCAAATAAACAGCTATTTTTATATTTCATCATGATTTATTTCTCTTATTGCTACCCAATTACCCAATTTGGCACTGAGGCAAGGAGACAACAAGGACTGGATTCTAGGGACGAAGGACTATTGTTGAGTTGTACGTTATGTAGTGGTCCAATCAAGAATGTGGAAGAGAAGCATAGCAGAGTTATTAAAAGGACGCCCTAACTAGAATTAGCTAAGAGGAACCATCACCACCTAAACCGAGCAAGTTAATGCTTGCTCGAATTAATGGCATCGGAAGGACATTCCTACCTGTGCCGCAATTTCTAATTTGACAGTAAAACTCGTTTATCAATTGAACAAGGTGCCAGTAGTCCCAGCACTCTCGTCTTTAATCCTCGAGAAAAGACTGTACAAATTTCTTACAAGCTACCGCTTAAATACTATTTTTACAATGCTTAAAACTAGGTCACACATAGACCATCCCTTAGTCATCATAAAATATCAATCAATCATTTTTTCATGACCTCATACTAATCGAATTACATATGTTCACAACAATGATTTGCATTCCCCATATGTAATTCGACCTGAGGCACGGGTCATTTGTGCGGACTCAAATACTACGTACCGTGTATCGTTCTAAATGAGTTTGGAACAGCGATGCAATTTGATCGCTTGTTTATGTTTTTATGATTCATTGTAATTGCAATGAGCGCATGCCATTGTGGATTGCAATGAGCGCATGCAATTGTTGATTCATTGTAGTGTATCATTACACTATATGACCATCCGGCAAGGATTTCGCTTCAAGCAATCCGAAATTATGAAACTGGAAAACAATAACGTCCTTAGCATCTACTATATGCCACAATTACTGACCACCATAGCATTTATGGCTAGCCACGTTGGGCGTCACCCTGGTTTATTGCTTGTTGCCGAGTTGGCTATGAGACACGAAGAGGGCGCAGGATTGATTCTAGGAACAAGGGATGATCCTACCGCCAACTATGATATTGCTCGATTACAACCGTTGTTTGATTGCACCGCAACCGTTCAACAATGAGTTTTCAGTATAATTTACATATTTAAATGAACGAACAGTTTGCTGTTTTGGAAAACTAAATGTATTTGTAAGTGAACATTGCTGATTCACCATAAAAAAATTACATTCACAATTATTCAAAAAAACAATACTCACCCCGGTAATCGAACACACGACGCCGACGACAATAATTCAAAAAGAAAATCAATACCCCGACCGGGAATCGAACTCACGACCCCTTGATCGCGTGCTAGTGCCTTTGCTACCTAGACTGCTCAGCTCCTGTCAGTTGTGAAAACTTAATAATACAATAGCAACGCAAAAAACTTTAAGGACGTTTTTCTCAAAAAAGGACGAGTGTTGCGCTCTAATATTTTAAGGATCGAACATCCTTGACGTCTTCTACTTATGTGCCAAATTTCGTCCAAATCTGTGATTCCATAACCTGGTCCTCTCCTAGTAAGTTTGTTTTAGCTCTTTACCTAGAAGACAGGAATAGCATAACTATTGTGGAAAAGATAAGGCAATATTTTTCTATTAAAGGCAAACCTAAACGTTTGGTAATGGACAATGAGTACAATTCGGTTAATGTCAAAGAATTTTCGAGACAAGAAGAAGTAGAAGCTATTTTAACGAAACCAAACAGCCACACCGGTAACGCTGATATAAATAGCTTCCACAATACTCTTGGAGATAAACTCAGAACTCTGGAAGTAGAAAAATCAGAACTATCTATTCAGGAAAGGATCTTCAAATGTGTTGAATGATACAATAAATCTGTACATTCTACTATTAATGCTAGACCGATAGATGCAGAACAGGGCAATGTAGATAGAAGTAGAATAGAGGAACTATTGAGACGCAAAAAGGAGACAAGAATAAGCAAGCTTAATGAAAATCGAGAGGACGTACAGATAGTTAAAGATGAGGGCTATGTTAAAAATTACAAAGCTTTAAGACATAAGAATGAACCTAGATATCGAAAATTAAAATTTAAAAATATACATTTAGCTAACATTAAAATACCAAATAAAATTTCAGATCAATTGGATACAAATGGTTTTCATGCTAGTACCGACAACAGTAATGGGAACTCTAACAGTAGAGAAGATATATAATGATAACGGTTTTGTAGAAATCAAATTAGAGGAAATTCCTATTATTCAAAATTACGATATAGTACTTCACGTTATTAACCCATTTGATATCGAAGAAGCCATTAATTCCCTTAAAAGAAATGTCGAAAACATAGAACCACTTGAGTCTAAAAAACTTTTGCAACACGAACTTAACACGATACGAATTAAAGTACGGACATTAATACCTCACAGACATAAACGAGGACAATTTAATATATGTAGTTGGACAAGGAATGAAGTGGTTATATGGTTCCATGGACGACAATGACAGAAAGGATATAGAAGAGCACCTAAGAATAATTGATCAGAACAATCATTTCGCTATCGAGAATTTAAACAAAAACATTCGAATAAACGATCATTTTAATAAAACTTCCGATAAGTTAAAAGAAGCAACTGATTCAGATAGAAGTAAATTTACAGAGAAATTTTATGAAGTAAAAATAAATAATAAGATAATTTATAATCAACTTTTGTACTTGGATATTTTGATGAAGATAAAAATTTTAGGTGACCATGTCCACCATATTCAAAATGCTATTGTTTCAGCTAGGGCAAATGTGATGAGTAATAGTATTTTGACTGACGAAGAAATAGTAAACTATAACATAGTTTTTTATAAATTTCAAAACATGAAGTTAGGTACAATAAAGTAATTATTGCAATAAAGATACCTAAGATGACCAAATTAGCGGAAAGATCTGCAATTATTCCAATTACCAATAGCAACTTTCAAGAGTTATCATTTAAGCCGCACCAAATTGTAAAGCTCAATAATTATCATCATTACAAAGGAGATAACTATGAAAAATATATGAAAGAATCTGATCTTTGTATATATAATCAAAACTGTGTTACAATTAGAAATTTTAAATCAGAAACAATGGAAATTATACCAGGTTTGGTATTGGCAAAAAATTAAAATGGAACGTACTTCAGCAATACATGTGATGGAAGAATATTAAACTTAAAAGGAAATTACTTATTCAATTTTCATAATTGTAACATCCAAATTAGTCAAGAGACATTTATCAATAAAGAAGAAAGAATTAAACAAAATTTTGTGATTCCCTCGTCTTTTAAAATAAATGATACTGTGGAACAATTATCTTTTGATGAGCTATTGTTTTGGTTTGCTCCTACAATCCAGTCCTGGTGACTGTTGTAGTCGTCTTCTTGCCTCCGTCTAAGACTTTTCAACTTTGGGGGGTTGGGAACAGAGTAGAGTACACTGTGTTCTCTTTTTTCTTGGCTGTATTATTTTTTCTCATAAATTTGCGATTTCTTTCGGGGTTTCTCAGGTTGAACTATTGTTTATTTTCTTTCTTAGGCGGTTCGGCACTTTTAATTTGGTTTGTTCCTACATCCAGTCCTAGTGTCTGTTGTAGTCTTCTTCTTGCCTCCGTCTGAGCCTTTTTTTAATTGGGGGGGGGGGGGACCAGAGTAACGTGCACTTTGCTTTTGTTTTAGTACTTAACGTTTGTTTTGTTTTGGGTGTAACTCATCTGTTTTATTTTATACTGTCTAGTTTTCATGGTTGTTGTGGCGTCTTTTTGTTATTATTCGCTTTTTTGTGTGTTTTAGGGTTTTGGTTTCGTATATTTTCTTGTGTATCTAGCTTGATGTGGTTGTATGTTTGTATTCTGTATTTGTATATGCACGAATTAGAGTGGAGATATCTGTGGGTTTATTTTTCTTATTTTTTAATTAGTATAGTTTCTTGTGTATATTGCTTGATGTGGTTGCATGTTTGTATTCTGTATTTGTACATGGACGAATTAGAGTGGAGATATCTGTAGGTTTATTTTTCTTATTTTTTAATTAGTATAGTTTCTTGTGTATATTGCTTGATGTGGTTGCACGTTTGTATTCTGTATCTGTATATAGGTGAATTAGAGTGGAGATCTGTTGGTTTATTTTCCTTATTTTTTAAATTTTAAGCCCCAGTGTGTATCGACCTCAGCATTAAGATTTTCATGGGGGGATGGGTAGTTTTTGCGATTTAGGTATAGTGGAGGGTGTTTTGGGTTTTTTGTCTGCCAGTTTCAGACTGCGATACTATGTGTTCAAGAGTATAGTCTTTGAGTTGATGCGTCAGAATGAGTGATGGCATCTTATAAAACGTTGACTTCTCTTTTGAGTGAAGGTTAATAAATGAGTAAATCTGTGTTGTTGGCATGCCTAGATGCATTTCGTCCTTTTGCCAGTAGGACTCTTCAGTAGGCTTTGTTTTTTTGTGGAAGATTTGTTTGAGGTAGAGGCGATTCTAATGAATCTAAATCACGTGAACTGGTCTGTTCTCATATTTTTTGCAGTCATCAATCCCCCAGCCTTTTGGGTTCATGGTATTTACATTTGATTGTTTTAATGAGGTAATAAAAAAGGGGGGTAATGAAAAAGGAAATAGCAAAACCGCATTTTTTAATTTTGTGGGCTTACCTTTTCTTTTATTCCTTTTTGTTTCGGGGTTTCTTTTGATGCTCCCTTATTTTGTTGTGGCTCCTCTCTGTGGTTATCCTTTGTGTTCACTCTTTTAAATCACTCACTGCAGGATTATCCTGTCTGCTTCGATAATTGCCCTTCACTTTTCCCGTATTCACTGTATTTTTTCCCGTGTATTTTATCTTTTCACTATGTTGATTCCCTTTCTGATGGGGTTCCCGCTTGGTAACTGACGCCGTTTTTGGGACTTCGCGCTTTGTCCTCTTTTATTATTTTTATTTTTTTAAATCGTTACACTGTTCCGTTAGATATCTTGCACGACCGTCGTCTTCGGATTCTCATGTGCGAATGCTGTGGTCCTGCATGCTTTGGGACGTTTGTTCCCTGTTGTCTGTTTATTTCTTCCTTTCTCGCGAGTAGTGGTGGTTAGCGGGTCGTTGGCTATTTTTGACTGTGTTTTGTATCCTGTCTATGTATGAGGAAAAAGATTATCTTTTTGGGTTCTATGATTTGTTTATTATACATATCATCCTTATACCTATTTTATCCTATGTGCTAACTTCCTTCATTTCTCTTTTTTTACTAGATCTAAATTTGTACAATTGTATTTTTATTTTTATTTGTTCCATTGCAACGAGACTTGGCTTTTTTTATGTGCTGCTTGATGATGTCCTTGATTTCCTTTTCTCTGCTCTCTTGCTTGTGTTTGTTTCTGTAGATTATGTATCTGATGCCCGCTCTCGGGATGTGGCCTTTCTCCAGCTTTTGGTAGATGATTATGACCTTCATATTTATCCTTGATGAGTTTTTGGTTCTGTTTGTCTATTTGAAAATTTGAAATTTTCAGTGGCTTTTCTGTAAATTTTCTTTCGTGTCTTATTTTGGTGCGTACTGTAGAAGCTAACTTCAATCACTGATTTAAATTCAGTCACGCGTGCCCAGGCTATGCTTACGAACAGCGCTGGCGTATAAATCAAAAGGGTCATTTGATATGAATTACCACCAAAGCAAAGTCAGCCTAAATGTGATTCCAAAGTGTCAAGTGGATACAGTACTCTTTTTGATGGCCTTTTGCAATGCATTCGAGTCTTTGAAATTTGATTATGGGTCAACGCGTAAACTACGAGAAACTAATGAGGATCATTATAGATTTATTGCAACCATATGCATCGGCGCTATGGGAAAATCGTTTTAGGTTGTTATTTTACAATTCTACATTGGGCTAAGATTTGTATGATCTCTTGGGTGGGTACGGCTCACGGATGGTTGTCCGTTTTTTGGTTGCGTCTCATATCTTATAATGTGTGTGAATTGAGAGAGTTTTCTTTAAATTGTATGATTTTTTATTATTATTGTGCTTAAGTAGTGTGTATCTTTCTGATTCTTATCTCTATTTTGTAATTTATGTTTCTTTTCTTATTCTCGTTTATTTGATTTAGTCTCATAAGTTACATTGTATTTTTATTTTTATATTTCATTGCGTGTTTGCTTTTGATGGGTCCTCTTTTGTCTGATCCTTGGTCCTCTCGTTTGATAATTTTTGATGTCGTTCTGCATGTCGGGTTCTTCCCTCGGGATTTTCTGGTTTACCCCTTTCTTGGCTTTGGTTGGTGATATGGCCTCCTTCATCATATGGTGGGCGTTGCGTAATATGTGGTTGGAACGTTATGGGTTGTGTTATATTGCATGGGCATTGTGTTATATCTTGGGTGTTGTGTTATATCTTGTGCCTTACCTTGATGTGTGATGTTTTCTATTTCTAATGTGGTTGGCTTGGATTTTCTTGCTGTGTGTTTATTCTAGTCACACACGGGCGTGGAGGGTTTAGGGGTTTTTCGCATTGTCCTGGTTTTGTTTTTGAAGCTTTTCCTTGTGGGGGTGTTTAGGTTTTTTTTGGGGCTGTGTCTTTTATGTTGGGCTGGGTTTCTTTATATATATCATCATATATTCATTATTCTCGGTTGAAGTTTAGTTACGTACGGGGTTGATTCTAATATGTGCGTGTGTTCTGGGTATTCTTTTTATTGACTGCTGTGTCCTTCGTTGTTTGGGTAATTGTCCGTTGGCCTTGCTGTCCTCCCCTTTTGGGGTCTTTTTTCTTCCTTTTATATACTTGCTAAGGTTAAACTGGCTTCTGTATGTGATTTATGATCACCTTTTTTATGATATTGTGTCCCCACATGAAATCCTTGGCTTTATGCAGACCATCTTTCCTGATGATCCATGTTTTTCCTTGTTTTTTGTTGTCTTTTTTATTCAGCGCTTCTGGTATGGTTAGTTCTCTATGATATCTTTTAAGATTTTTTGTTTGGAATGGTAGGGTTGTTGTGTTGAAGCTTTTGTTACACTCCTCTGTGTGTTTTCCTTTTATGGCTTCTGTGAGTGGGGGGTTTTTTGCGTTGCCTTACCCTTGTTGTGCAATGAAATATGTGTTTTCACACGACAAACATGACATTTTTGTTATGCCTTCCATCCTGTCTTCTTTGGGGATTTTGTCCTTTGGAATGGTTAGGAATTGTCTGTTAGTTTGTGGGTAGAATTTGGTTATGGCCCTTTCTTTGTCTATGATTTGTTTTATTTGTTTTTCTATGTTTGTTATTCGTTTGTTGTTGTTGATTTGTGGCAACATCAAAAACTTGTTTCCTTTTTTGGGGTCCTTCTTTGTGTTTTGTTTCCTAGTTGTTTCTTTGATAGTATTTTCCGTTTGGGGGTTGTATTTCTTTGGAAATTCTTTGTTTTGTGTTCTTTGGGTCCTTTTGTTTTTATGGTTTTTTAGTATGTTATAGATTGTTTCTTCTTCTGTTTGTGTGTTTGGTTCGGGGTTGTTATCTATGTTGTTGGTATGTGTTGGATATTTTGTTTGGAGTTTGTTGGTGGCGTCTGCTAGGAAGTGTTTAAATCCACCTATCCTGTAATTGTTATTTGAGAAAATTCTCCAGAGGTTATTTGTTGTGTGTGTTATTAGTATCGGGTCAGTAAGTTCTAGGGCCATTCTGATATATTCTATGTTTGTTTGCTTTTTTGTTGTTGTTGTGTGGTTTGAGTAAAAATTGTTGAACCTGTCCGAAGCTATTTGTCTTTTGTTCCATACGGTTGTGATCTGGTTTCCTTTTGTTCTAATTAGCAGGATGTTCAGATATTTTAGCATTTTCTTGGTATTTTCTATTTCTATGGTGAATTTTATATTTCCTAGGTCTTTATTTACTATTTTTTTGCGATTGGGCTGTTTTTTCCAATATCCTTTTGGCTTGTTGAATTGCTTTTTTGTTCCGACCTATTATGAGTATGTCATCTACATACTTCCAGATTCTGTATATGCCTATGTTTTTAGTTGTTCTGATGTGTTCATCATCAGCTCGTCCATGTAAAGGTCTGCCATGATAGGCGCCATGGGGCTTCCCATTGCTAATCCCGTGTTTTGTCCAAATATGTTGTTGTTATATTTGAATATGTTAAGGTTGCCTGTTGTGAATTCTAATAGTTGTGTGGTTGTGTGAGGGTTTTGGGCTTCATTCCATGTTTGTTTTCTATGTCTCTTCCATAGCTTTTGATGATGTGTTTAATGGTGGTTTTTATTGGGATATTGGTGAACATATTTGTTACGTCTAAGGAAGCTAATATAAAGGGTATCTTGTTTGTGTTGTTGGTGTTGAACACTTTTATATGCTCTTTGAGGGTTAGTGGGCTCTCTATGTTTATCTCCTTATTTTTATATGGTTTGAATATATGGGCTAGTAGTCTTGTGATTTTGTTTTCTATGGGCTTCCTTGTGTCCACTATTGGTCTGATGGGCATGTTTGGTTTGTGGTTTTTTATTACTCCATACATTCTGGGTATGTTTTTATATTCATCTAGTATTGATAGTTGTTGGATTTCTGGGTTTTGTTTGGTTAGTCTGGTTATTTTGGCTTTGAGGTGGTTGTTGAAAAATCTGCCTTGTACTATGGTTGTGAATGTACCTTCATTGATGCCTTTTGTTAGGAATTCTTCCATGCCCTTGTGGTATTGTTGTTTTGCCAATATTATGGTGTAATTATCTTTGTCTGTGTTCATTACCAATAGTTCTCTGTGGTTTCGGAGAAATTTCTTTGTTCTGGTAAATGAACTTTGTGTAAATTGGTCAGCACAAATTCCATAAATTAATTTTTTTTTGCCATTTCACTAATAATTCGCAATCATTGTTCGGAATGCCGATAATTGCAACATAGGCCATTCCATTTAAATGTAACACTTTTATTTATTGCCAATATTGCGAATCTAGCAATATGAATTTCTGCCGACCAATAATGCCAACAACATTTGGTGAATGTATGTCAAGTAATGGTGCGTAGGTAATAAGTTAAGTAGAATGTAAGTTTACGACCAGTCTTGTCTTGTCTCGTATTTTATATCGGCACGTTTGAATAAAGAATTCAAAGTAACCAAAGCGTTTGATTTTTTTATTTTTTTTTTGGAAAGAATTCAAGAACCTACAAATCTCACGCGTGTTCGGACATATACACACATACACAATCATACTTCTTTTCAAAAAAAACTTTTTTTCCAATACTTCGATTTCGATTTTCGGGTGAATTTGGGAATAAAAATATTAAACAGGGTATGTTTAGAAAGGGTCGAACAATTTAACATTAATTTTAGTAATAATAACTTTTATTATTATGAAACCAATTTAGCAAACAGCTCGAACAGGCAACCAATTAATTTTAGACGCATATACCGCTTTAATTGTTCAACACTGAATGGCAGCATTTAAATCCAATGATTCATCGAGAAGCACGTCGCAAAATCATTCATAGAAAAACTGTGGGCCGATTAAGAAGATTCGAAGAAGTCACAGGATTTTTTTTTTTGCTATTTGAAGGTTGTAATTATTCGTTGTTTCATGTGATTGTATATCACTAGATTACAACATGAGGGATGACGAATGCATTCCCTTTTTCGATTTAATTGTGTTAATTTGTACAATTCTTGAAAAGGACATAAACTGATGCTATGGAGAAGTCCTTTCCATGATTGTCCGAATCAAAAATGGAAATCCTTTGGTAATATTATAGCCGCAAAACAAAGTTCGAGGCAGCGCCGAAAAATTACAGAATACAGGAAACGAAATAATCAAGCATAAGGTGTCTATAGTATAAGTTAACCATTCCACGCACAGCGAATAATTTCTGACGACATGGTACCACAAGGGTCGACGATCCATCGAAGAAACAAATGCAATTTGCATAAATTAGAAATTTGCAATCGTAACAATTAAAACGTAAGCAGTATTATAATTAACTATTAGTTCAGTTTAAAATTGTACTCGAATCAATAAAGATCAGGATCAGTCCTGATATTGTTATTTTTTAAACAACCGTGTTTCAAATAATTTAACTGGCGCCCGAACAGGGACCGCTTTGAAAAAATAAATGCGCGAATTTAATTTGAAAGGATTGACAAAGTAATACACATTACTAAGTCTTAAATTGTCTTAACATCGTGCTGAGACTGGCAGACGATCCTAACAATTTAAATGAAAATTTTCGAACAGTTTACGCGAAGTAAATAACGCGAAAACCAATTGTAAGGACACTTAAAGCTAAACGCGATCAAAAGTGAAAAATCACAATTTTCCCAATCGTAAAGCGCGCGAGTTACCATCGATAAACAAGCAAACAACTTACGTTTCTTTTAAACATCCGTTTGCTAAAGTCAACATCATTGGTTAACATAAACTATCCGAAATCATAATTTCATTATAATTCATAATTTCTACTAATTGATTACACAGCTGCATCCATTATGATTCATAACTTCTACTGAATGTTTATACAGCTGCATACTCACATTGTTCATGCTGACATAGCTTTCGTATCTAATTTCATTTCAAAATTGCAGCTCATCAAGGAGGCTACCCATATATACTAGACGAAATAGCGAATATGCATTAAGCTCCTGGGGCGAGGAAGCAAACACCTTACTGGTACAACCGGGGAACGAGCAGATTTACATCTTCCGGCTGATTCTACACAAGGTGCACGGCAAAGCTAGAAACACAATTCAAAAAAAGCTGAACCATCACGGCAGAACGCAAAAACAGCGCTCATCTTTACTTATGGCGAGAGCGATAGCTACGACAATATAGTCAATAAAATACATAAAACAAATCAAAACAAACAACCAAACATAATCAGCAAAATCATATTGATCATGATTTGCATATTTCTCTCAGTAGTTTATTCAGAAATAAATCTAGAAAAAATACAAACTGCTTCAGGGCTTATCCTTACCAAAAAGGAATCATTGAAACGTATTAAGTATTACAAAAGAATGTACCACAAAATTGACTTAGAACAGTATGAACCTGCAATCCATCAAATCGAAGGTGAAATAGATCATAATATTTAAACAGTAGAAACAATATATATGTACATTTAAAGGTGAATTAAAATTTCTTCGTTTTGATCATAAAAACTCATCGGAGCATAAGGAAATAGTGACAGATTTACCTATGCAAAACGTTTAAGTTACAACTGAAAATCCCCAAGAAAACATCAAAAAGGATCCTGTAAATATAAAAAATCCCATTTCAGAAACCTTTAAATGAGCTTGCTAATCTAAACAGACAAAAAAGAGGACTCATCGAACCTATTGGAAAAATATAACAACTATTATTTGAAATTATGGACAATGATGACTACGATGAGATTATGGAACATTTAAAAATAATCGATACAAATAACCATAAAGAGATCGACGCAATGAACAATCATTTAGAAGTAAACAAAATCTTCCAAAATAACTTGAATAGAATCGCCATTAATATAAATCAAACACAGAATATTTATAAAAAAACTCGTTAGTGACATTAATAACACAACGATCAACATAAACGGAATTCTGCTAGACTTAATTAAAGATTGGTTGAAAAAAATCATTGGCAACGTAAATTCCGCGAAGTCAGGAATTATGTTATGTCAAGATCAATATTAACGCACGATGAAATTAACACATGTAATTTTTTTTGACGAGTTGATGGAGATTCAAATAAATCTTCTAGTTAAGGACAATTTTATAATATTTGACATCAATATTCTTATACTTACTGCACCTTTACTATCATATTACCTAAGGAAAACCTTGAAACAATACATATTATTGATATCGTAGACATCTTAAGTTGCTAAACAATAAGTTAGCCGGCAATAAAACCGAATGTATGACACAAATAAGCAATAATGCATACATTGAAGAAGTAGAAAAAGGACATACTTATAATTGACATGTTCGAACAGTTACAAAAAAATTGTAACGAAACGGACTATCTGTTAAATGGCTCCTATGTAATAAGATTTAGTTATTGCGAATTAGAAATGAAAGGAAATACATATACGAAGAATTTCAAAGAATTACAACAAATACTGATGATGGAGCCAATCCAAAATATATTAGGATTCCAGTATAACATTGAACATATAAAACTAGAAAATATAACGAATTTGGAGAAAATAGCAGAAATAAAATATTTTCAAAAGCAGCACTCTGTAATAACAGGAAGTGTTCTCCTAACTGCCATAGACATAGGCATATCTACAATCTTTTTCTACCTTTATTGTAGAAATAGCAACACTTTTAACGTGAATATAACGAGAAATTTAGAATTGCCCACAGTAAATTTCGTCGAGAATGACAATAAACATACGGAGGAAGGAGTTAGATGTAGCCATACCCTAAAGGATGCACATAACTACGAAATTCGCAATTGTATCATACTCTTCTCAATAAAGCATGCAATGTTGCAGATCATATCGCTTACGTTTCCTAATGAATTGTAGAATTCCACGTTTGCATCGGGCGAAGCTTTAATTAAATCTTAATTCGTGGGAAATTAGAGATAAGAAATATATAAATAATATATCAACCAGATGCTGAAGCTAGCAAACAATTCCACGCTAGTCCAAATTCAGATGCATGATACAAAGAATACAAGATAACGCCAGGCGCATGTGTCTTCTTCTTCTCTCTTATTCGTGACGTCACTCGGAGAGTTCGAACGGCGATCGAGCAAATTTCAAAATAAACCGTCGTGTTGTTTATTGTCGAGTAAAGTTGTTAAGTGAATTGGAAAAAGTGTATTTATTTATTACGAAGTATTTATAAATACTTCGATTAAAATGCGTTGTGCAGTGTTTGGATGTGACCAGGACAATCAAAAGAAGAACCGATCAGAAGAAGAAAAGTTAATTCGGTTCTTTAGGTTTCCGAAAAATGAAAAGTGTCGGGAATCGTGGAAATTGAAACGCCAAAGAAACGATAATATCAACGTTTCCACGGCGAGGATTTGTTCCAGACATTTTCCGCCAGAGGATTATGCTCGCAACCTTCAGAATGAGCTTTTGGGTAAGAAATTTAGTTTAAGTATGCGAAAATGTGTTTATTGCAATGAATGAGTTTAAGATATAACAAATCGGAATTCCTTCAAATTGAAAGAGGATGATATACCCACTTTAAACCTGCATAGCATGTCTAAGCAAGGCGAAGGAATTGAGTGTGCGAGAAGGGAAGAGCGAGCCGCTAATAGAATTCGAAAAAATGAAATACGATTGATCTTGGAAAGGTATTTGTCGTTATTTGTTTATAAAAACAATTATAAAAATATTAAACATTTGATTCTTAGCGTTCCAGCAGTTGATGGAAATTTTGAGGTCAGCACTCCTCCCGAGCTATGCAACAATTGCAATCATTTGAAATTGCGTATTGCCGAGTTGGAGAAAGAAGTGAACATACTGAAAAAAGAAATGTGAACTATTTTTTCACAAGCAGTATTTATTAATTCATTTTGCAATTACAGAAATGTTAGCAAGGAAGACTCTCAAAATCAAAAAATGAAAATTAACAACCTAGCAGTGGAAATCCAAAAATCGAAATATTCGCAAATCGAAATGCATACACGATTAAAAACTTTATTTTCCGATGGTCAAACAAAAAAATTAGCTACTTGTAAAAAATCAGTTATGTGGACCGAAGACGACATCGCCAAGGCAATAGTAATCTATGCGACAGGAGCTAGATGCTATAAAATGCTCCTTAAAAAAGGATTTCCATTTCCATCGGTAAGAACTCTGCAAAGATGGTGCCAAAGAGTCGACATTGAGCCCGGAGTTTTACGTCCCGTCATGCATATAATGAGAAATTCTGAGCTAAATGCTAACTTTCGAGCTTGTATTCTCTCTTTTGATGAGATGAAAGTGAAAGCAAGCTATTGCTACAACAAGACGAAGGATACTACATTAAAACCGGCTAATTATGTCCAAGTATCAATGATTAGAGGACTCTTTGGTAATTGGAAGCAGCCATTTTTTTACGAATTCGACTGCAGAGTAACGAAAAAAGTACTTTTCAAATTAATTTCCGCAATCGAATCTTGTAAATTTACTGTGCAAGCTATCGTGAGTGATTTAGGCGCTGGAAATCGGATACTTCATAATGAGTTAGAAATATCACACTCGAAACCATGGTAAATATACGCAAAGTTCCAATTAACAATACCAATCACACTCATAACGAACTTTCTTAGGATATTTAACCCGGTGGACCCAGAAAGAAAAATTTATGTATTCGCTGATGTTCCACACCTTGTTAAGCTGCTTCGAAATCACTTTATTGACAATGGGTTCGTGACAAATACTGGAACAGAGATTAAAAAATCTGTAGTAGAGAAGTTATTGCAACGCACAGATGGTGATCTTTCAATAACGCACAAGCTTTCTGCTGCTATGCTGAATGTGAAAGGTGCAGAAAGGCAAAAAGTAAAATTTGCAACTAAGCTCTTTTCACATACAACTGCAATGGCAATACAAAGAATTCCAAGCCCAACAAAAAATTCTATCAGATGCGACCGACTTAATCAATGACATTCGAGTTATTGGAAAGAAAACATTGTTGCCTTTCCAAAAAGGTAAATTACACATAATGTATGTTTTTTGTAATAAAATTTGCATATATTTTACCTTATACAGGAATTATTCAAACTAACACAGCTCTTCCCTTGCTGTTAGCGGATTTGGAAAAACAATTTGGCTCAAAATACATTCTGACGTACCGACTGAATCAGGATGTACTGGAAAATTTTTTTTCTATTATTCGGAGTAAAGGTGGGCTCCATGATCACCCTGATCAGCTCGAGTTTATGTTTCGACTCCGAAGCTACATTGTAGGACGCAATGAAGGTGGTTTCGTGAAAAGCATAAGTGCCAGTGAAGATGATACGCCGAACATGGAACCAACATTTTCAGGTTTTAATCAAGATTTAACCACCATTATAAAGTAAAGCATAATTTTATTTCGAACAGCAAAATTACTGAGACACCTTAGTAAATCAGAACAATCACTGGAGGAAAATGACACCCTGCGTAGCGAAATCGAGGAGATGCAGTACGATGGATTGGAAAACTTGGCAGGTTTTATTTGTCATAAATTCAGAAATATTTCGCCGAATATTTCAGTGCCAGCAACGGAAGACGACTCTTGGACTTGGGTAAACCAATTATCGGAAGGAGGACTCATAAAACCATCATCAGAGTTTATGGTCAAAATGCAGCAATTAGAGGAAATTTTCCAAAAGTTTAATCCTAACGATTCTTTATATATTTGCAGCGATTACTTGAAGTCCCTCGAGGAAGCTGCGAAAGATGTTGAATGTGCAACTCATATTAAAAAACTATTTTTAAGATCTAGATTGTATTTTAGAATAAGAAAATTGAACAAGACTTTTAAAGAAAATGCCTTAAAAAGAAAATCAAATGCCACTATAAAAGATTACAAAAAAAATAACAATAAAATCAAGAAAACTATCACATAAACTCTAAAACGTTTTTTCGTTAGTCTTACCAAATACATTTTAGTTATGCATATACACTTTTTACTCATACTTATTAAGTTACAGTCTGCCCTCGAAAGCCATGGCCCTCCATTCAAATAAAGTATATTAATATTGTCCTCAAAAAAGTGTTTCTCAGTATTCAGTTCGTATATTCTCATTATATTATCAATGCACTGCTCTTCTTGCGCCTACCACAATACTTTATCTCATCTTTGTTAAAGAATATAATATTTGGACGCTAAAAAATCCAGAACAACAAGAAAAACAAGTACAAAGATATTTTTTTATTTATTTAGCGAAAGAGTCAATCAACTCTAATAATATTTGAAATTAATGACCACATATCTTAATATGTAAGGATCAGTCTTGTATTTCCAAATTGCAAATATTTTAAGCGCTTCAACAGTGACTTAAACACTTAAGTGTATTATAATAAAGCAATTGCAATACACTAAAATTTGCAGTGTTCTTCCCATAACATTCAACTTACGGCAAGTAAAATTGTGAGCACACCTATCAATTTGTAATTTTTGTAAAGCCACTGAAGTAAATATTCACATTCAATTTCATTTAAATTACTAACTAATCGAACAGTGAAGAAAATTTCATAAATAATACGAATCTCCTTCGCATTCTATGCTATTCCATCATTTTATTTGCATGCGAGCTCTCCGAGTGACGTCATGCGCAGAACATGACCGAATTGGTCGCGCTCTTGTCGCTATCTTGTATTCTTTGTATCATGATTCAGATGCTGAGAACGCATATTCATGCGAAGCGTGTAGTCGCTGAACGGACAACAAAATTCCGCGAACATGGAAAATGTAACTGCAGCACAAAATTCCCTTAAATAGGCGAAAAGAATCACGGCAGCAGCCTCACCTTTCCTTAATATAACGTACTTACGTTATATTTACTTCTATTGGTAGATATTTTTAATTTTTCCCATATATATATTTTTATATATTATTTAAAAACTATAGCGTTTTAATGGAAAATAATAATTAATTAATAATTAATTTTTTCCATATATATATTTCACCACTGAAGAAGGGAGCAACTTACTCCCGAAATATACAGTGGCGGACAAAAGTCTACATACAGCATCGTATACTAGGTTTCTGAGTGATTGGAAGCTTTAATCAAAAAACCATTGATGCTGTTTTTTGCATTATCAAATATGTATTTATAAAAAAAAACAAAAACAAAAACCTTTCATAACAAACTTACAAAGAAATTCTTAAAATCGAAAAAAAATGACGTGACAAAAGTCTACGTACAGTCAATGAGTTAAGTAAAGAAAAAACTTGCTCTTATTCTTTACGTTTTTTATTTTTGAATAAATCTCTGGTCCTAGATACTTACGTCTAGGCGTACAGGGAAAGACTGAGTAACAATATTCTTAAAACTAATCTTACACTCTATCTTACATTGGCATACGCCAGGTATAGGAACCAAGCAGCCGGGTCACTTGCATTTATGTTTATTACCATTGCTCGACTCATATCCTGTTAACTACTCTCCCTCATAAAGCAAAGTCGTCTCGGCTTTGAGTATATTGATCGTTGAGCCAAGGATGAGTGTGATCGTTGATAGTCGATGCATTGCAAATCGGTGGCAGCTTTTTGATTCACTTGATAACAAAGAAGGCTTTTTCATTGATGCTGAAGAATATTTTTTTATTTTTGTTTATTTCGTTGTCAACGAGCAGTTTTTTTTATACTGTCCTATTAATTGAACAATCGCCACCTCTGCTATTTATATGGGCAATGTTTTGTTTTTGTTTTCAATTTTTTGAAATTAGTTTTAGGTTTAATTTTTATTATAAACACTGTGACGTGAGTTTAAACATAAATAATAACCTAGGGAATATTATTGTTTAATTGACATCTAAATTTATTAATTATGACATATTTAAGAACTAAAAAAATCAAGACGACAAAATTAACCAAATAGACGACTTAGTATAAAGATTAATTAATTTTATGATTTAAAAAAAAAAAAAATATTACAGCAGTGAGGGACAGTTTCATGAATGATTCTATCGTATATTGTCTTTATGGATTTTCTTTCCATCTACAAGAACCGTCGTACCTAAATCTTCCTGAACAATTTTCTTAACGTAAATAGGAGTGAATTTATTACCCTTACGCTTATCACGTTTAATATATATTTTTTGCCCTGGGAAAAAGGATCGATCTATTCTGTTTCTGTTACATATTTGTTTTCGTTTGTCTTGGTCCTTTAGTATTAGAGTTTTAATGACTATTTTCTCGGAATCTGCTAAGTTGCATATAATGTCTATGGGTCGTCGTTTCGTAACTGAGTGTATTGTATTATTATATTTTATGACCGCAGATATTAAAATTTCTTCTGAGTCGTCTATCCCTATTTCAACTTTTACTGCCCTGGAAATTTCGCTCAGGGTCGAATGCAATCTTTCAACTTGGCCATTACTTACGCTATGCATGGCAGGTACCGTATGATGAATCATTCCAAAATGGTTTTGAATAAGGGCTTGGATTGTGTGAAAACAAAACGTTGGTTCGTTATCCGTAACCAATATTTTGGGTTTTTTGAAAAATCCTATAATTTTCATAATTGGGTTTTTCATGTTTATTATTGAACGCGAGGCAATATGCTCAGCCATAACGAATTTGGAAAATTTGTCTATACATGTGAGAAAATAGAGACCATCTGTGTGATATATGTCCATATGGAGAATTTCACCGGGATAGTTAGGCATTGGAGTCTACGTAAGCAATTGTTTTTTTGGTTGTCTGACGTATTTAGATTGTGAGCAGATAATACAATTCCTTACGAATGATGTTACTGCTTGTCGCATTCTCGGGAAAAAATAATTTTCCAAAATTTGCTGCACATTTTCAGATGCTGAGCGGTGAGCTCTATGATGTTCTATTGCAATAGTTTCCTTCTGATCATCTTCGTTAATTATATCTATTACGAAATTCTTTGCATGTCTGAATTTTATTGAAGGAAAAAATTCGACAAGTTTGTTTTGTATCTTTCCAAGCACATTTAGATCACAATGTATGCCATTTACAACGTCTGACTTGACTACATTTTTAAGGATCATATGTAAAGACCGAAAAGTTGTAAAACGAATATCATGTCGGCTATAGCCAGGAAAGGGTTTTGTAGTAATTATGTCTGCCGTCTTTGCTACTGATAGCAATATTTGGTTTTTAAAACTGTTCACGGGGGTTTCGACTGTTTTAATGTAATTAGTGGAAGAGATTTCGCTATGCGTGCATGTATTGCTTGAAGAATTATTTGGTTGGATAGTCAGATGCTGCATATACTGTCTGGAAAGAGCATCAGCTACGTTATTTTGAGCACCAGGTTTATAATGGAAAATTGGTGCGAACTCTTCAATAAAACTTTTCCAACGCTTTAATTTAGTGTTTGGATTACGATCGGAAATAGAAAGCGTTAGAGGTTGATGATCAGTAAAAATATGAAGATTGCTCACTCCATATAGATAGTTCCTTAAGGTCTGGAGTGCCCAAACAATGGCAAGCATTTCACGCTCATTAGCAGCGTAATTAATTTCCGTTTTCGACAAGGTTCGCGAAATAAACGTTATCGGTTTGCCTCCTTGCGAAAGAACTGCACCTAATGCTGTCGAAGATGCGTCTGTTGTAAGCTCAAACGCCTTTGAAAAGTCTGGGAAAAGAAGTGTAACGTCTTCTGAAACTAGTATCTGCTTAAGCTTATCAAACGCTTTTTTTGCTTCTGGTGATAAAGTATTTTTTTTATTTTTAGACTGGTTTGCGCTTATGTGACCATTTTCGCCTCGTAATAATTGGGTAAGTGGTTTAGCTATTTTCGCATAATCCCTTATAAACCGTTGATAGTAACCTGATAAACCTAAGAATGATCGCAGCGAACGCAGATTCGAAGGCTCTTCATAATTTGAAATGGCGCTAACTTTATCTTCTGCTGTTTTTAGACCATTTTGTGAAACAATAAATCCTAAATATTCTACATTTGTTTTAAAGAATTTCGATTTTTCTGCAGCGATTCTCATATTGGCATTCAAGAGTTTTGATATTACGAGTTCTATGTCCTCGAGATGTTTTTCTGCAGTAGGCGAAAATATAATTACGTCATCTATATAAACATGACATCGTATTCCTATATCTTCTCGTAATATATCATCTATTGCTCGTTGAAATATACTAGGTCCATTTTTTAGACCAAATGGTAAACGACAAAATTCATATTTTCCGTTGTTAATAGAAAAGGCTGTTTTTTCCCTATCTTTTTCTGCAAGAAAAATTTGATGAAACCCCGATTTCAAATCAATCGTTGTGAAATATTTAGACTTCCCTAAATTTGCTAGAATACTTGAGGTATCTGGAATGGGATATCGATCTGCCACAGTTTTTCCATTAAGCTTCCTGAAATCTATAACAAGTCTTAATTTTGGATATCCTAGCTCATCTACACCTTTTTTATTTACCACCCATATAGGGTTGTTGTAGGGTGAACGACTCTTTTGAATTATGCCATTTTGCAGCATTGATTGAATTTCGTCATTAACAAATTTGTTTGCCGAAATTTGATACGGATAGCTTCTGGAGTAAATGGGTTCGTTGTCGCTTGTCCTGATAGTTGCTACAACGTTGGTATTGTATGGTAACATTAAATTTGGGTCAGCGAAAGCTGTTAAATTTTGGATGATCATATTTTTAAACTGATTCCTAACCGATTCGGGAATTTCTTGATAATTTATTATTAAATTGTTAACTTCCAAGCATGGCAAAAATAAAAGTGGTTCAATCCCATCTTTGTACAAGATTTCGTTTGAGTCAGTATTTATGGAAGCGCCAATATCTTTAAGGAAATCGTAGCCTATGATTGCATCAAACTTCTTAATATTAGGAAGAATAAAAAAATCAACAAGTCTATCAAAAATTCCAATGGAACATTTTTCAGATATAATGTTGGATCCATTAATAGATGAAACTAAAAATTTATTCTTAACAGGTCGAATGGTTTTCAAAAATGAAAATTTTTTTATATAGTTTTTCGCAGTTCCCGTGTCAATTAAAATTTTTAATTTCAGTCCATTATATGCACTTTTTTCGATGTATGGCAGCCGAGAATTTGCTCCTAAACAATAAAATTGGTCTCCCTCAAATATTTCCTCATCAGAGCTAGTATCTGCTATAAACTGCTTATCTATTCTGGATGTGGAAGCGTGATTGACGCGTTGGGCATTGCAGGAGCTCATATTTTCATCTCCTTTCTGCGCTCTAATTTGTTGCGATATTGCTTGAGGTTTTGAGTTATGCGTAGAAATATGATTCACGTTATTTGAACGCAATTTTGAATAATTTTGTGAAGAAGATTGTCCACGGAAGGCATTAGTTGGATTTCGTCTAAATCTTGAGATAGATGGATCTATATCCATTGGTTTTTGTGTAGGTTGCGTTTGCCTTTGATTAAGACTCTTGTTTGATAAAATTTGATAGTAAGGATTTTTCTTCCGAATTAAAGGATTAGGATTACCTCTTTCAGCAAATGCGCTAGCGAATTCGGACCTTTGCTTATTCATTTCCAACTCTTGAGCTAAGGCTAAGGCAGATGGAAGGTCTGATGGCCGACTAGAGAATAATATATTGCATATTGGTGGTCTTAAACCCGAAACGAATACTCGCAAAGCATCATTTCTATATTTTCCGTTAATAATTTGTAATGCTTCCCTGTCATTTGAAAATTCCATAATAGCTTTATTCGTCATTAAAGTCAATTGTTTTTCTATAGTGTCATAGTACTCTATTATAGAAAGTTTTCCCTGTCGCAATGTAGACAATTCTTGTTCTAACAGGTGAAGAGGTCTTCTGTCCGAATATGTATGATCAAGCCGAGCTATGATTGCTTCGAAATTCATTGGAGTACTAAAAGAAGAAAGAACGGTGTCTGCTGCGTCTGTAATTTTATTGCGAATTATGGCAACTGCTTGGTAGTATCGATTGGATCCGATATACCGCTCAAAGGGTTTCATTGCAGCTTGCGAAGCTTGTCTCCAAGAAGGATATTTGACTGCAGATCCAGAAAATTCTGGAACAGATTTCACGACATCAAGACTGATGTCACATTTAATGCTCTCATTGATTTGAATATCCCCAAATATTTTTATTGCAGAAGAAGGAACAATCGTTTTTATCTGATTCCCTAGCTCCATAATATGAGCTTGCAGTTCTTGTTTTGTTTGTGCTACTGCAGCATTACTTTGAGATGTCACATTAACAATAAGTTCATTCATTTTTTGTTTGAGCTGCACTACTATTTGAGACGTGACTCTAGTCACTAGCTCAGTGATTGCTTCTGCAGTGAGAGACATTATCGTAAATATCAGAAATCGCTTATATTTTGTCGTCTACTTGATTTTACAATGAATCTATAAAAATGCGTCTTGAAACTTACGTGAAAATTCCCTTTTTTGCAAATAAAATTATTTTTTACACACTGCCACTTAACACCTAGAGTTTATAAGTTTTTCGTCACAGCTATAAAGTCACTTAATTTTTTTTTGTAAACCTCACACTTTACTAAAAAATTATACTGTCACGAGTGCCACTGAGTCTAGCTCTTTCGATAACAGATACTTTATTGCAAGGACATTAATTTCGCGTGTGTTCTATTAAACCGAAAACGTATATCTTATCGCAAAAGTATTGATTTCGCGTTTCCGTTGAGTTGGGCGCCAGTTAAGTAAAGAAAAAACTTGCTCTTATTCTTTACGTTTTTTATTTTTGAATAAATCTCTGGTCCTAGATACTTACGTCTAGGCGTACAGGGAAAGACTGAGTAACAATATTCTTAAAACTAATCTTACACTCTATCTTACATTGGCATACGCCAGATATAGGAACCAAGCAGCCGGGTCACTTGCATTTATGTTTATTACCATTGCTCGACTCATATCCTGTTAACTAATGCTTTCTTACTACTACACAAAATGTTAACAGAATTTTTACAAATATTTTTAGTTTTAGTACTTTGTTGGGCCCCCTGCAGCATCAATTACTGCTTGCAGCCTTCGGGGCATAGAGGCAATTAAATTGCCGGTTCCTTCTGTCGTTATTTTCTCCCATTCTGCTATTAGTGCATCCTTTAGTAAATTCTTATTTTTTAAGGAGCTCTTTCGAATTTTTCGCTCAAGGAGCTCCCATACATGTTCTATCGGATTTAAATCCGGGCTTTGGGGAGGATGATTAAGCTGTCTGGGAGCGTAATATAGCAACCAATCCTTGACAATACGAGCCGTGTGCTTTGGATCGTTGTCTTGTTGAAAAATCCAAGTCCTTCCAAGGCACAACTTCTCCACCGATGGCTGCAAATGTTGTTCCAACAGACTTTTATATACAAAACGATCCATGGTACATTCAATAAATGCTAATCTTCCCACTCCAGATGCTGCTATGGCTCCCCAAACCATGACATTGCCTCCGCCATGCTTGACTGTAGGTACCAAGTTTTTGGGATCTAAGGCAGTGTTGTTCTTCCTCCAGATTTTGGCGCGACCATCACATCCAAAAATGTTGAATTTGGACTCATCAGTAAAAAGGACTCGCTTCCAAAAATCCATGTCCTTGTTAATATGAGCCTTTGCGAATTCTAGGCGTAGAAGTCGGTTTTTAGCTGATATTAATGGTTTTTTTCGGGGAGTTCTGCTTCGAAAACCATTTGTATTCAACGCTCGAGTAATAGTTCTTGGATGGACAATCTTGTTACTCATCGTAGCGATTTGTTCCGCCAAATTTGGAGCACTTGTTTTGGAATTTTTACCCACTTCCTTCAAAATTAGACTGACGTCTCTCCGCGAAAGTTTTTTCGGTCGACCAGATCGTGTTTTGTTCTTAATAGAACCGGTGTTTTCAAAGTTTTTTATTATTGTTTGCACTGAACTTCGTTTTAACTTCAATAATTTCGCTATTTCACCATACGACTTTTTGTCTTTTCTGTATTGAACCACCAACTTCCGCACATCACTGCAAATTTCTTTCCCTGACGACATTTTTTCGGCCTTACACTTCGAAACTAGCAATAACACTATAATAGCGTAGCAGCTGCACTTGCACAACAAATAAACGAATCGGTTCTTAGAAAAGTGCATTGTGCATTGACTGTACGTAGACTTTTGTCACGTCATTTTTTTTCGATTTTAAGAATTTCTTTGTAAGTTTGTTATGAAAAGTTTTTGTTTTTGTTTTTTATAAATACATATTTGATAATGCAAAAAATTGCATCAATGGTTTTTTAATTAAAGCTTCCAATCACTCAAAAACCTAGTATACGATGCTGTATGTAGACTTTTGTCCGCCACTGTATCTATGGGAAAAATTAAAAACTATAGCGTTTTAATGGAAAATAATAATAAAAATATCAAGCAATCGTTCGAAGCGCTAAACATGGGAGAAAATTCAAAATTTATTTCTATATTTGATCTTCATAATTAATAGAACAACGCTTTGCTCTATCTTCATTACATCGTGACTTTGTGACAACACATTCCCCTATTGATGTTGCCAAAGCATCACAATTGAAATTCAATTCTTCTTGTTGACATCAACATACAAGTTATCACATTCCCTCTTGCCCCGCACTACCTTTTACCTTCCATCAAAGCCAAGTACATTAGCCAATTGACCTACATCCCATATATTGCCAATTGTGCAATTTGTCGAACAGGTGAACAACATCGCGACCTGTTCCGATGCACATTGAACTAGGTGTTGCAATGTTGAATTGTTGCAATTAAATATTTTTCTTAGTCTTAAGTTGCATTTTTTACCTATAATATAAATAAATGTAAGCGCCTAGCTTTAAGCGTTCTCATTGTAACAATCGAAGTGGAATAAACGCATTCGTTAAACCTAAGCGTTTTATTTTTTTGTTAAGTTTCTTGAAGATAAATCTAACTTGCAGCTTTCGTCGTGCACATGTTTGTGTTTTCGCGACCCGCTGCGAGCATTTTTGGTTATTCGAATATGTGGCGATCTCTTGCCCAAATTTGAATATGAGGACCACACACAACAATGTATCGAAATTTCACATGTGGAAAAGATTCAATCATTGTATTGTATTTCACTCTACATTTGAGTAATTTAGAATCAGCATTTTTTGTAGATAAGAAATAGTACAAGTAGAATTGTAACATGTAAAATCGTTCGAGATAACGCGGTAAATAAATGGATTTTTTTGATATCCACTTCCTCGTCTTAATTGGAATTGGCTCGTTTCGTGAAGTACGCGGACGAAGCAAAGTAAAACGAACGATTTGTAGCTCTTGACTATTGTATTTTTGGCACCCAGCAAGCTATCGTGAATGCTCTGCATTTAAAGAAATGCGCAAATGCATTGAAACAACGAAGGCTCGCGTCTTAGCCGGCAAAAACCATACGGCCAAAGCGGTAAGAGCCCGAGTGGAGGCGATATCTAACTCTCTTCTAGTGCCAGGGGTGTCAATGGCACGGGTAGTAAGTGGTTCAATTAGGGACCCCAGTAGCCAGAAGGCCTACCAATCACCAACGAGCAGCACGGCCCCAAATAATCAGCTGGACAACCTGATACAGGGTATACTCGCCCTAAACACTCCAGCAGATAAGAGAATAATAGCCATACAAGCTATCATCACTGCCCTCCAATGTTGATAGAAGTCTTGGCCTTCAACGCCGGCTCACTAATACCGCACGCACAACGTGCCACTGCGCAAAGGCTGATGGACAGCCACAGATCGAATTTTATATGCACCTCGGAGACACATCTTCATTCACGCCACACCTTAATTTACCGGGTACAATATTATCCGTGACGATAGTAACGGTGGAGCGATGCTACTCATTAAAAGTCACCTAGATTACGAGCTGTGCAGCCTCTCATCACTAGAAAGTGGTTGCATCAGCGGCAGCACTTATAAAAACCTCAAGCAGTATGCCCATTCTCGTAATTGCAGCATATATACATCCAAGGGTCAAGGCTGAGGCACTTAAGCCTAGTTCGGACTAGGCTAGTAATTTAGTCGAGTAGCGAGTAATTTAGTGGCTAAATGTGTACGAACCACAAAAAATAGTCAAGTAGTTTAGTAAACGATTTAGTCGAGTCGATCCATTTTACTCAATTTTTAGCGGGCGAGTAGCACCTCCCACCACGCACCCGTGCTCGCTGGTTCACCGGCTAAACAAATCCGAACCAAGTTTATTAGTCGAGTTCATTAGTGACCGGAAAAATGTCGTTTCGCTGGACCGAAAAGACAACTTTGAAGTTTGTTTCAAATTATGTTGAACATGAGTGCTTATGGAATATAAAGTGCGCGCAAGTTACATCTGTAATCTCAAATAATACACATGTAATCGATTCTGAAATAACATCATTTATTCCTATCCCTAAAACACGTACATCTCAATTATCATCTCCTTCACAAAGAACATGAGTCATATAATTATCTATGTTGATATGACTCACCTATATTTCAATTCCCTTTAATATAAACAATCAAATCCATTAAGCATAGTGATGACAGAATCGTTGGAATAATTGAATTCATTATACTTATTAATGATAGATGATTAATTAATTGATTTCGCAAATCGAAGTGCCTCTATCATGAATATTATTATAAACAATGTCAAAGTTGAATGAGCTATGGACAATAAATTGACACAGACACGAAATCTCTTTTAATGTACGAAACTTATCCTCAGACTAATTGCAAATAAGATCGCTTCCGTATAAACAATAGCGACCTTTAAATAAGATATTGATATTGTCCAAGTTCAGTTTTAAGAGAATCCTAAGTTGATCGTACGGTTAAGAAATAAAGAGTTTTGTGAAAATTAAAGCATTTTAAAAGTGTTTTTATTAAATGTTCCGAGTTTGGGAACTCTAAAATAACATTTTATTTTTTTCTAGAAAATAGAAAAATGAAATAAAACTGGCGCAGTCGTCCAGCTTAAGAAGGTAAGAGCCTTTTAGACGCATCGAATCTAATAAAAAAGGTCTTAAATTGCCTAGGACAGAATTGTAAGAAAATTCGTCCTACTATCAAATATATTTTGAGTAGGTTAAAGCAAGTGTTTTAATAAAAATAATTCACACGAAGAAAATTCGTCTGAATAATTAAAATTGGCTCTTGTCACAAAAAGAGTCTAGTAAATTGAAGAAAATTCAATCGAAAGTAAGAAACATTGACAAAAACCAGAATAAAATACCAACGAACAATTTAATATAAAACCAAATTAAAATCAAAACGCAAAACAAACAACAAGTGAAACAATGGCTGAACAAGCAGCTGAATTACCATTTAATTTGTATTTTGACGACTTGTTAAAAGAAACAAGACGTTTACCTGCTTATACTGGCAACAACCGGGAATACTCATTGAACTCATGGTTGGACAAAACCAACACCATATTAAATATTGCACAACCAGGAAACCAACTAAATTATTTATTCCGGCTCATCCTCAACAAACTTCACGGTGAAGCACACAATACGGTTCAGAAGACACCGAACCCATCGTAGGACAGTGTAAAAAGTATCCTCATCTCAATATTTGGTATTACAGAATCGTATAATAGTTTAGTGAATAAAATTCAAAAGGTAGGTTATAGGTCTATTGATGACGCATTTAACCATTTGAATAATCTTTTAAATAAAATTAACAACAAATACATTCAAGACCCTCAAAGAAATTCACACGCGGAATTCAATACCATTCGAAACGAAAATCTTGTTTTAAATAAATTCAAACCTCTTTTACCACACTACATATCATACTTGATTGAAATAAAAAAGTGCACTATCCTCAATCAAGCATACAATACTATCCGGGAAATCCAACAAAATTGTGCAAGTGCGAGTAATACAACACAAAACTTTGTACCTAATCGACCTCGTCAAGGTTATAGAAATAACAACTAACGTTTCAACAGAAATGCCCAAAATAGTCAACATTATAATCAATTTAACAACCGATAGAACAATAATCAGTATAATAATCGTAACAATCAATATTCGAACCAACATCCTAATAAATTTCGAAACAATTATAATGGAAATTACAATAATCAAGTTACGAATTCTCCTGAACCAATGCAAATTGATAATCCTGCTAGATATCGAACAAACCAAAGGCAAAATCTACGTCCTGAACAAATGGATGTAAATTTTATCAACCTTGCTTCGGAAATTCATTACCCATAGTAGATTTTACAATCAATAACGAAGTTATACCTTCATTAATAGATACAGGTGCATCCACATCAGGAATTGACATCCAATGTTTAAAAAATAACGAAAGAATAAAATTAAATAATTCTATCCCAATTAACAGTTTTAATAGTACATTTCACGTCACTCATAAAATGAAATCTGACATGCCATTAGAATTCAAACTCCCCGACCCCCTCAAAATAATTTTGAATTTAATGGACTTTTCCAACAAAAACTTTAAAGCAATAATCGGGCAAACCCTTCTTTACGCTTTAAAAATTCAGTTAGATCTAGGTGAAAGAACATTACATGTTACTAACCAAAAATTGAAATTTAATGATTCAATACCCGAAGAAATATACTTTCAGAATGACCTGCAAAATAGTCACTCTCAAGGTAAGTTATTTGAAGGTTTAAACCACGAAGAAAGTATCTCTCTATAGAGTATACTTAGAGATTATGGAAATCTGTTTTACAAGGAAGGAGAAAATCTTACCTGCACGACGCAAACCAAACATTCTATTATTACGAAAAGTAATCAACCCTTAGGCACTTCGCACACTTGATCCGCTCAGGTCCGCTCAGCTCAGCCCAGCTCCGCGCGTCAGCTCAGCTCCGGCAGGATTACCGCACACTTGGTCAGCTCAGCTCAGCTCCGACATATTATCAATATGTTTCTACGCTCAGTTCAAAGGATATCGTCAATGCTCGACAAATCTTTATGCTCTAGGTCGTACAATACGGCATGACATACTGTTGCACTAATGCAATTAATTTTTCCTCCGAAAACATGCACTAAATAAAATTTTACATGAATCCAAGCAAACAATTGAGCTGTTGTTCATTTGATTTCGTTCCGGCATCCGCACAAAATCGATTTCTATCCGAAAAGTGCTGAAGCGGTCTGAGCGGAAGCACCGGACCTGAGCTGAGCCTTAGGCACTTCGCACACTTGATCCGCTCAGCTCAGCTCCGCTCAGGCCTTCAGAAAAAATCGAAAGCTATGCAATCAGGTGTAGATCCGCACACTTGATCCGCTCAGCTCAGGTCCGGTGCTTCCGCTCAGACCGCTTCAGCACTTTTCGGATAGAAATCGATTTTGTGCGGATGCCGGAACGAAATCAAATGAGCAAATGCTTTTATTCTATGTAAAATTTTATTTGGTGCATTCGCAACATGTTTTCGGAGGAAAAATTAATTGCATTAGTGCAACAGTATGCCATGCCGTATTGCACGACCTAGGGCATAAAGACTATGAACTGAGCGAAGAAACATTGAAAATATGTCGGAGCTGAGCTGACTAAGTGTGCGGTAATCCTGCCGGAGCTGAGCTGACGCGCGGAGCTGAGCTGAGCTGAGCGGACCTGAGCGGATCAAGTGTGCGAAGTGCCTTATACTCCAGAATATATCGCTTCCAACCAACACATGAAAAGGAAGTGGAAATTCAAATAAATGATATGCTGAAACAAGGCATAATCAAACCGTCTAATTCCCCATAGAACGCACCAATTTGGGTCGTCCCCAAAAAACTGGACAACTCAAGTGCAAAGAAATGGCGAATTGTTATAAACTACCGCAAATTAAATGAAGAGACTGTTGACGATAAATTTCCCATACCGAATATCGAATCTACATATATTCGATAAACTAGAGAATTAGATTTAGCAAAGGGATTTCACCAAATAATGGTCGAAGAAAACGATCAACACAAAACTGCTTTCAGCACTCCTCAAGGACATTACGAATTTATCCGTATGCCCTTCGGTCTCAAAAATTCCCCCGGTTCATTTCAAAGAATGATTAACGAAGTACTTAGGGACTTTATAAGCAAAACTTGTGTAGTATACCTCGATGACATTTTAATATTTGCCACTTCTAAACAAGAAATGGAAGTAAATATTTGCAAAAAAATTTGCAACTCTTGAAAAACACAAACTTAAAATACAAATCGATAAATGCAAATTCTTTGCGAAAACAACCGATTACCTTGGCCATACACTCACTACAGAAGAAATTAAACCAAATTCAGAAAAAAATTGTAGCAATTAAAACGTTGAAGATTCCAAAAACTGTGAAAGAAATAAAATCATTCCTGGGTATCACAGGTTATTATAGAAAATTTATCAATAATTACGCTAAAATAGCAACTCCTCTAACGGACGCCTTAAAAAAAGAAAAGAAAATCAATATCAATGATCCTCAGTATGTTTCTGCTTTTGAGAAATTAAAAGATCTTCTAACTAACTATCCAGTTTTAAGGTACCCTGATTTCAAACAAAAATTTGTTCTAACCACCGACGCTTCAAATAAAGCCATTGGTGCCGTTCTATCACAAAACGGTCATCCCTTGTCCTTTGCAAGCAGAACACTAAATAAACGCGAAAGAAACTATTCAACAATTGAAAAGAAATTACTTTCTATCGTATGGGCAACACAATACTTTCGTCCTTATTTATACGGAATAAAATTTTCTATGAAAACAGATCACAGACGCCTTGTATGGCTTAGCAACCTTAAAGAACCTAATTCAAAACTCAATTCAGACTAACTAAATTCAGACTCAACGAATACAACTTCGATATAGAATACGTCAAAGGAAAAGACAACAAAGTTGCAGATTTTCCTAGTCGAATCAATATTGATAAAGGTGAAATAAACGTACTAACAAATAAGACTACTAATAATGAAATGCATGTTGACACTAGCGAAAAGGCTACAATACATTCTGGAATTGAAGAACAGAATAATCATATACCAATAAAGGAAAGTATAGTTAATATCTACAAAACTCAAATAATCATTTTAAATAAAAAACGGAAAGAAATAGAAACAATTAATAAAAAACGTAATTTTTTTAAAGACAAACAAGATTTAGACAAACAAAACGTATTATTTGATATACTTCGAAGGTATATACAAGAAAATGGGCAAATTGGAATTTATTGTGAACTCACTGACCACTCATGGAATAAAGTTCAACTTATACTAATAAATCTTTTTGAAAGTAACAAAAAATTAAGATTCATAAAATGCACAGAATATACAGAAAATTATTCAAGAAATCCATAAAAAAAGCAATCATCGTTGCATTATAGAAAATTATTCAGAAATGAAGAATAAATATTATCATCGTGGATTATTCAATGTTGTTACTAAATACATTAACAATTGTGAAATCTGTACGTCAGCAAAATACGACCGAAAACCGATAAAACCAAAATTTCATTTACCAGAGACACCCACCGATATCAATGAAATAATACACATAGACATATTCCTCATTGGAAAAAGACAATATTTTACTGCTATCGATAAGTTCGCAAAATATTTATACGTCAAAGAAACACTAGATAAAAATGCTATTACATTTGTCCAACTCATCAGAGAACGTAATGCTATCCTAGGAACACCAAGGAAAATTATATCTGACAATGAATTTAACATGGTAAACGTAAAGGACTTCTTCCCAAAAGAAAATATACAAATCCATTTTACTTCCCCTAAAGCACACACTGGAAATTCAGACATGAATAGATGTCACGGTACCTTCTCGAACAAATTAGAATCCTCTCTTTAACCGAGCCAGAACTAAACATTACCGAGCAAATATTCGAAGCTACTGAATATTATAATAACCATACAATACATTCAACAATCGAAAATAAACCAATAGATGTACAATTCGGAAACATCAATAAAAATCAACTACACAAATTAGTCCTAAATAAAAAATTAAAATGGACAGATTACCATAATAAAATTAGAGACAGTCTACCCGAAATAAACCAAAAGCATGTTTTCATTAAAAACTACACAAATGAAAGACACAAAGAAAAACCTAAGTTGAAGTAACAGAAGATAGCTCAGGAAATATAATTACAACAAAAGAAAAGTATAATAGGTATCAAACGAAAATTCACTCTAGTAGAATTAAACGTATAAAAAAATACACACAAAATTCATAGGAAACACTCACACCCAAGAAAGCAAAAACCTTTGAACCTCTCTCAATCAACGACGAAATAATTATAAACAATGCATTACACAACGGCTCTCCTAACGAAATCTTAACGTCAAACTTCCATTTAAACATCACTAGAAAAGACATAAACACATTAGCTGAAAATCAATGAGTAAACGATCAGATAATTAATTTCTACTTCAACTTAATTACGAAACGAAATAAAATTGCTGATGATCTTCAAAACATATTTACTTTCAATACATTCTTTATACAAACATTTCACAAATTCAATTATGACGGAATCAAACGCTGGACACGTAAAGAAAACATATTTTCCTATAAATTAATCTTAATCCCCATACATGTTAATGACACTCATTGGGCATTAGCAACAATAGATATTGAAAACAAATCGATAAAATACTATGACTCTATGGGAAATCCAAATATTCAAATGTTAAAACTCTTACAAAGCTATTTGGAAAAAGAATCGCAAGACAAATAAAATCAATATTTAGACACTTCCTCATTTATACTAGAAAATGTAACCAATTCTCCTCTGCAAAACAACAGTAACGATTGTGGTATATTCAATTGCATAACCGCAGAATATCTTTCGCGCAAAAGAAACCCCGATTTTTCACAACAAGATATTCCATATTGTTACGTACCATAAACTAAATTCAAATTATCTTCGCGCCTTTTCTGCCCGAAATAACTAAATCATAGAACTACCTACCTGGCAATGATTATTTGAAAGTGTAAAGCTCGCCAAGTTCCGAAAAAGCTATTCAAGCGTGTCATCTCGCTCCAACCCTCGGATCGTGTTCAAGCTTTCGCGAATACGAGTGATCGATCACGCCACGCTACGCGAAAAGTAGCTTTTCGATGTTCGACATGCCGGAAATAGGGAGTGAGTGTGGGGAGTTGGATGGAGACCGTCGGGAGGATAAGTTGTGACACGACTTCGAACGGGCGTATTAGGAATGCGTGTCTACAGGCAGGAGTTTCACTGTTATGTGGCCGGCTATCAAGAAGGCCGAACTAAGGAAGCTCGAGGAGAAAGCGATCTGGATAAAACAACGAAATTGAGCGCCCCATGGTGGATGCGTCTAGCTAGGTTGGCAAGGTGCAGTAAGTTCAGTTTCATAAAATAAATTAAATTTAAAATTTGATAAGTAAGAGTTGGTTGCAATAAGCTGTCCTAATAGTTCCGACGATAAATATTTTATGATTATATAAAAAAAAAGTTGATTCAAAATAATTAGCACCAATTGAATAAATTAAAATACATTGAATATTAGAAAACAAATTTTAATAAATAATGGAATAATTATATAACGAAAGGTGCTGTGATTGTTGTTTTTGCAAGGGTGACGCGTGTAGTGATGCGTTTCGGTGTTTCTCTTTGTCCATAAAACCCACGACTTGGTGAGCTAGTCGGGGAAATAAAAAAATGTTAAATCGGGACCGCCACTAAGCGGTCGACTTTGTACCGGTCCCGACGGCGCGGGTGCACACGAGGCATCCGGGGTCGAGGAGCGTCCAAAATGGTGGAGCACTCGATCTCGGATCCTCGGGTTTGTGCGCGAAGTCGGGACCGTGACAATATTTTAGACGAAAAATGATATTAGAAATAATCCAAGGAAAACTTCTGATCTGAAAGTATCCTTTCATTTTCTCTTTTCAAATTCCATATATCCAGAATAAAAAAGCTTCATCTAAAACAGAGATAACTCTAGAAAAAGTGGAATCCAATTCGGGAATAATTCTGATAAAAAAAGATCCTGTCAGAACGATACAAAACTATAAACGAATTAATCACCAAATAGACTTAAACCAATACGAGTACGCATTGAACCTAATTATTAATGAAATAGAATTAGACGCACACGTCATTAATAATATTGAAACCATACGGAGAGAATTGAAATTACTACGTTTTAGTCATAACAGACAAAAACGAGGACTAATTAATCCTATTGGAAATGTATACAAATGGCGCTTCGAAATAATGAACAGCAACGATTAGCAAGAAATTATGCAACATTTAAAAACAATAGACATAAATGATCACAACATAATAGAATCTATGAATCAACAGATGAAAATAAATAACGCTTTTCAGAACAATCTAGACAAAATCGTCCAGAATATAAATCAAACCAATAAAATATTTGAACGGTTAACATCTGAAGCACAAGATAAAACAAACCAAATAAATAAAATCCTAATAAACATACAATTAAATCATAATCTTGACTTGATAAAAGATGAAATGGAAAAAATAATTGACAACATAAACTCAGCAAGAATTGGAATAATGACTCGCTCTTTACTTACTCACAATGAAATTAATGACTACAACCTGACATTCGATGAAGTAAAATATATTAGCATAAACGTCTTTGGCAAAAATAGCGTTATAATATTTGTCATCAATATTCCTGTACTTACTCAACCTATTTTATCTTACTATGTTAACAAAAGACCAAATAAGCAATTCGAAACATTAAATGTTGACATTAAAGAAGTAGTATTATATCAAGGAATATATTATTAAAATTATTATCAAACAAGCTAGAATGTAAAAATAAAAATTGTATAATAAAATATAATAATGAAACCCACATAACCGAAATTGAAAAAGGACTTATATTAGTTGCAAACATTCACGAGAAAATCAATCAAAATTGTGACGAAAAAAACATACCATTTAAATCGAAATAATGTTATCAGATATAGTAATTGTCAAATAGAAATAAATAAAAAAAATTGAATAAAGTAATAAATAAGTTTCAACAAATTCTAACACTAAATTCAATCAAAAACATAACGAATTTCATCCATGAAATAAACTTCGAAAACGTTCAACTAGAAAACATAAACAATTTAAAGAAAATTGAAGAAATCAAATACCTAAACACAAAAAACAATATCACCTTTGGTTCCACCTTAGTGATACTATTTATAACCATTGGAATAATATATGTACTCTATTGGTATTGTAAAAATAAATCTTCAAAAATCAACATTAATGTTAACACCAATGATAAACAGAAAACCAAATTACCTATCATCAAAATTGTTGAGGACAACAATGATCAAAAGGAGGGAGAAGTCACATCTGTAATCTCAAATAATACACATGTAATCGATTCTGAAATAACATCATTTATTCCTATCCCTATAACACGTACATCTCAATTATCATCTCCTTTACAAAGAACATGAGTCATATAATTATCTTTGTTGATATGACTCACCTATATTCCAATTTCCTTTAATATAAACAATCAAATCCATTAAGCATAGTGATGACAGAATCGTTTGACTAAATGAATTCATTATACTTATTAATGATAGATGATTAATTAATTGATTTCGCAAATCGAAGTGCCTCTATCATGAATATTATTATAAACAATGTCAAAGTTGAATGAGCTATGGACAATAAATTGACACAGACACGAAATCTCTTTTATTGTACGAAACTTATCCTCAGACTAATTGCAAATAAGATCGCTTCCGTATAAACAATAGCGACCTTTAAATAAGATATTGATATTGACCAAGTTCAGTTTTAAGAGAATCCTAAGTTGATCGTACGGTTAAGAAATAAAGAGTTTTGTGAAAATTAAAGCATTTTAAAAGTGTTTTTATTAAAAGTTCCGAGTTTGGGAACTCTGAAATAACATTTTATTTTTTTCTAGAAAATAGAAAAATAAAATAAAACTCGCATTACAAAAATAAAGAAATGAAAAAAGCCGCATGCCAGGAAATTGAAATTGAAACAACTTTGAAATTTGTTTCTAAGTACTTGTGGAATGTCAAGTCCACACATTATAGAAACAAAGAAATGAAGCTAGCGGCATGCATGGATTTGGAAAAGACAATGGACATACCAGGATTTGCTGAGAAGGAAGTGAAATTGAAAATTAAAAACATCAGGTTAGTGAATAATTTTATTATATAATTACAAAAGCATCAAGGCTTGCAAAAGGCGCTTATTGTTGCTATTGTTATCAAAAGCACAATATTTTTAGGTCGACCTACTCGCAAGAGTTAAGAAAAATAAAGGAATCCACAAAGTCTGGCGCCGGGAGTGACACAATGTACGTCCCGTCTGTAAAATGTGTAGTGTATTCCCACTTCCAAACCCGGAGCTAGCCAATACACAACTATGTCCCAAACGAGCTTTTGTGACAGCATACTCAAACTTTTGTAATGTCCTACAAAAATTTCAGTAAGCTCTCTAATAATCACATTCTCGAACCCGCGTACCGTGAGAAACTTTTAGTAGAGCATTGAGCCCAGAGTAAGCAAATGTGCAATTGGGTCATTGCAAGCAAGCAATATTATAAGCAACAAATTCCGTGGGAACGATTGGTTATGGTAAGTAGATTTAAAAGCACCCGGAATCGACAATTTACCAGCAGATCTCCTTCAAAAAGGTGGACCAATACTAACACACCGCCTCCACCAGATCATCTCCAAGGCAAGGGTCGATGAAAAATTACCTGATGATTGGTGGACGGCCATCATATGTCCCATACATAAGAAAGGAGATAAGCTTAGATGTGACAACTACAGAGGCATTTCACTGCTGTGTACGTCCTACAAGATCCTGACCAAAATTATTAATAAAAGATTGACACAGTACACTTCCACAATAATTGGCGAATACCAAGGCGGTTTCAGATCCGGTATGTCGACGATAGATAAACTATTCTCAGTAAAACAGGTGCTGGAAAAGTGCTGCGAATACAATATTGACGTGCACCAGGTCTTCGTAGACTTCCAACAAGCATACGATAGTATAGATCGAAATATACTATATAAAATAATGCTTGATTTTGGGATACCTATCAAACTAATACGAATGACCAGACTAACGATGACCGACACACGATCTAAAGTCAGATGTCAAGGCGATCTGACTCAAAGCTTCGACACCAGCTCAGGTCTTAAACAGGGTGATGGCCTCGCCCCCATACTATTCAATTTGGCCCTAGAGTATGTCATCAGGAAGATTAAAGTAGACAATGCGGGAACGCTACTCTTTAAGTCTACTCAAATAGTAGCGTACGCCGATGACATCAACGTCATGGCCCGATCTCTATCTCGTGCCAAAGAAGCGTTTACTGAGCTGGAGTCAGCGGCTGGGCAAGTCGGTCTAAGGGTCAATGTGAACAAAACCAAATATATGACCCAGTCAAGGAAAAAGACGCCAAATAGACAAAACATGACGCTAACTAACTACAGTGTGGAAAGCGTTAACTCTTTTATTTATCTTGGTGTCAACCTCGCCAAAGACGGGCATGAAAATGACGAAATTGAACGGCGAATTGGTCTAGCCAATAAAATATATTTTTCAGTCCTCTCGGTGATTAAAAGTAACAAAGTGCACCGAAAAAATAAGCTGCGCGTCTATTAAACGATCATCCGTCCTGTATTGATTTACGGATGTGAAACATGGACTTTGACTCAAGCCTCAGAAAAAAGGATTGACGTCTTTGAACGCCGCATTTTGAGACGTATTCTGGGGCCCGTGAAGGACGGACCGGACTGGCGAATCCGGTACAACCATGAGTTGTACGCTCTTTATGACGAGCCACCGGTATCGATTCTGACGAAACTGCTACGACTTCAGTGGGCTGGCCATGTGGAGCGTATGGATGACAGGCGAATTCCCAAGCGCTCCATGAAAGGCCGAGCAACAGGAAGCCGCCCACCAGGAAAACCACGCAAACGATGGGAGGATGCAGTTGACAACGACAGCGAATCCTTGCTGGGATTCGCTAATTGGAGGACGCGGTCGCTGGACCGAGACAGTTGGAGGCAGTGTCTTTGGGAGGCCAAGGCTAGATTTGGGCTGGTGCGCCATTGATGATGATGATGAAGTAGATTTAAAACTAGAGTAAGAATTTTATAGAATAAGCAAATTGAATATTAAGTATTTTTTGTAAATAAAAGGAAGGAACGAGTCTAGTACTGGACAGAATCGTTCCATAGCCAGACAAAGTTGCTTGTTTTAATTAGCAACCCTTGGAACATTCAAGCAAAGTCTGCCTTGGTAAGTTCGGCAGATTAAAAGTTGCCTTAAATTTCGGCAACTACGTTTAATAGAAATATCGGCCGCCTGTTATTTTGAACTGCGCCAAACATGTGGCAATCTTCGGAATGCCGGTAGGTCCTTCTCGCGTAAATATTGTCATCCTATCTGAGTATAACTTCTTTCTAGTGAGAAGAAGTTTATATCTTTAGAGGAGTATAAAAGAAGACGCTCTTCACTTGGCCAGCACGATGAGACAACATTAATCTCATCACATACTCGACACACGTTACATTCATTATGCGATCCAGCTTCATTACATGGCGATCCTCGGTTTAGTGGATTCATACTTACGAAACATTACTTCAAGTCTGACAGAGAGTGAAAGCATTTTGGTAAGTGAATTTCCATTTTAATGTATCATTCTTGTCTGCCAAGGGACCGATCCATCTTCGACAAAATAATTTGCATATCTCTCTCGTAGATCAGTAGAACTTTGAGATGAATGGTTACTTTAAGAACTTGGTAACGGTTGCAATCCATGAGACTCTGGCTCGTCCCTCCAATTACCAGGAATGATAGTTCCTGCATAATAATTTTCTTTGTCTACTGTGTATTCAAACTGCTTGTTCTGTAATTTTGTTTGCCTGAGGCAATTGTGTGAAGCGCAACATGCTTTTACTATCTTAATAACCTTTTCAGGACTGTAAGGCATCGGTTTATCAAACACTTTGAATCTGGTAGCTAGTATACCGAAGGTATTTTCGACTATTCTTCTAGCCCGGGATAAACGATAATTAAATTTTTTTCGCTTTAATGTTAACCGATTTCCTGGAATTTTCTTGTACCCACACAACATTCTGAGCGAGCTACTGATTTTCAGCTTTCCTCGAATATGTTACCTTCAGGCAACATAGCTATTGAAACGCAAAGAAATGCTCAAATTACATCGAAAGATTTAATTATAACAGCAATGCAAAACGATAATGTTTATAATCAACAGTTATCGGAGCAGACACAACACTTATCATTAAAATAATTCCTTTAATAAATAAATATTTCCTAATATGTGATTTCTTTAATCTTACCTTGATGAATTCCTCTAATATTTTATATATTGCTTCACAGATTTCGGGTATTAATTGGGAAGTAGTTGATTTTCCGAGTCGAAATAAATGTGTGAGTGTCCTTAAATTGCATCCAGTAGCATGAAAGTAGAGAACTGCCAGCATTTTGTAATTGCTGGAATTGCCCTTCTTAAATGGGTATCTTTCCGCTGAATTTGCACCTGCATTTTTAGTAACAGAAAATTTACACAGCTTTCGAACATTCTCTAACTATCGAAGTATTCTTTGGGATCTTTTACGGCTAATTCCTTCAGGAGACAATTCGTAGCTCCTAGTTCATTTCTTCTAGTAATCCATTTTTGTACCTATTGCTTTTTCTTTATCACAAAAATTTCTTCATCCACCTCTTCTAAAACAACCATCACAATAAGCTCTATCAGTTTATTCACTTTTTTGCATTGCAGCCTATTCATCTTGCAAAATATCACTCGCTTGTGTACTACACTCGACCATTGTGCGAACAATTTTTGGGCAGAGGGAGTATTTTAGCTACTAAACTACTCGCTGCTCGATTAAATTACTAGCCTAGTGTGAACTAGGCTTAATAGGAGACTTACTGATCATACAGGCTTTGAGAGTTCAAAATAAGAACATAATTATTGCAGGAGACCTCAACACCAGACACACAAAATGGGGAGACACGCATACAAATGTATTAGGAAGAGTGCTTCGAAACTGGGCAAACAATCCAACATCTCCAAGCGAATCCACGCTCACTACGCCCACCTCACCGACAAGGCCTGTAAGCACCAGCTACCTGGACCATGTTTTACTCTCAAACAGCTTTTTGAGTACCCTCTCGAAAACGGAATGCTTCACACATCCTGGCAAGTCCGAACACTTCGCAATAAAATTCAGCTGCGAGAGTAATGTTAACATCACCCTAAACGTTTCCCTGGAGATCTCTTTCAGATCATACAAAAACACAAACTGGGATTCCTTTGCGATGGAGATCCGCAACAACCTTAAACCTCACAGCTTTCCGAAGAGTCACAATCTCACAAATGAGGGAATTGACGAGCTCAACGAGCTAGTTAACTTAACAATCGAGGATGCAACAATCGAAAATTGCCATACTATAACACCTGCAAAGTTCATCCACAATACACTTCCATCTGAGATTGTAGCTCTTATGAAGGTCCAGAAGACATGGAGGTACAGGCTGAAGAGGATCTACCATCGCAACAGTAACAGTGTAAATAGGGAATATAGGAACCTTGTCGGTCAGGTGAACCTAATGAGCGTGATCATAGCCGAAAAAGTCATCTACCATAGAAGCTAACGCCTCACCGAAAGAGTAGAGCGCGTTAAGCCGGAGGAAATATTCAAAGAGGTAAACGCTCTGACTCAAAAACGAGAGCCCCAGGCAATCTCAGTGACCAGACAGGGATGGAAAGCAACAAACAGAGCCGAACAGCTGGATGCCTTCTTTCCTCAAACAACTAAATGCGCCCCCGTCGGAAAACACTACGCTTGCAAAACAGGCACAACAATCTCTACAGGACTTCCGCACTTCCGAAATCTAGTCCAGTTTTCAGCAGAAAACACAAGTGACAAACCCGAACAATAAGACTACATTTACGAATCTCGAGGAAGTCAAGAGACTCATTCAATCAATCAAGCCTAAAACATCATGGGGAATCGAAAAAAATACCTAATTTGGTGATAAAACACCTCCCAGGCCATTGCGCCTTCACCCTTCTTGTGATAATTTACAATCACGCCATCAACAACGGCTACTTTCCGAATTGCTGGAAGGTAGCGAAGGTTGTACCTATTCATAAGAAGGGAAAAGATCGAGAAGCCAGCGATTTTAGAGCAGTTTCAATGCTTTCCAACCTTGGAAAGCTATTCGAGAGGGTATGGTTACGCGAGATCAGACGCCATTGCACGAAGGCGGAAATCATTCCGAACCACCAATTTGAGTTCCGGCCCAAACTAGGGACACAACACGCTCTCTCACATCTCGTCGACACCGCTGCCACCGACCTAGAAAAAGCGTTCGATTGTGTCTGGTGGGAGAGTATTCTCCACAAGCTAATGATATATAAGTTCCCTCTTCACGTCATACGAGTAGCAGTAAGCTACTTTAGCAATAGGGTCTTTATGGTGTCCATCAACAACCAACTATCGAGACAGTACAAAATATCGTCGGGCGTTCCCCAAGGCGCCGTTGGAGCCTCAGATCTGTACAACATTTTCACGGCAGATATACCCATTTCGACTGGACCCGAAACAGGTATGCTACAATATGCGGACGATACGTTAGTATACTTTTCAGGCATGAACCCGCATAAGGCCGCAAAATATCCGAACACTTCAGCGAGTGGGGCATAAAAATTAATGGGGCCAAGAGACAGATCTGTGTCATAAGGAACCCGGACAGATATCCCTTTCACAGGGCCATAAAAGATAAGGTTAAAATACTCACCTTCAATGTCGAGGGAAAGACGCTAAGGCCAACAGCACAGCTGAAATATCTAGGAGTCACCTTCTCGGAGGGCCTCAGGTTCGACCACCATGTAAACCAAGTCCTCCAAAAAGCCTGGATAATATTCAAACGGCTCCACTTCCAATTTACCCGTTCCCATGGCCTCACCGAAAACTCGAAAATCCTAATTTTTGAAACATTGATCCGACCAATTCTCTGCTACGGCGCACCAGCTTGGCTCTGTTGCTCGAAGACTTCGATCAGGCGCTGCGAAATCTTCGAAAGAAGAATACTTCGAAAATGCACAGGCCTGCATAGAAGATTCTGGCTTCCAGACAAAAAGTACCACCGAAATAAAGATATTTACAAACGAGCAAACACAAACAGTATGACAGAGCACCTAATCCAACTGGCCACCAAGTTCCACACGTTCCTGATGTACCATCCACACCCAGCAATGAGGAAGCTGCACAAAAAGTCACAAACACGCTCCGAACAAACTGCATTTATACATCCAAGCGACATTATCAAACTTGCCATCGCTCCAGAAATAATACGAAAGCTACGACAAGATGCACCTCTCATGGCAGAGTTGGATTCTGCACTAGAATAAGATAGACTAGGCACAAGGTTAAGTTAAATAAGATAGGCTTTAGTAGTAATAAGCATATTAGATTGTAAGTATTTATTTTTATTTATTAAATGTGAAAAAAAATCAAGTATGCGCCGGATGCAAGCGCTCCTTTAAAAGCTATGAATACCCAAAAGAGGGATAAAATTTATAAGATAAGATTAAGATGTAAATATAGTATTTCATATAAGAATGTGTAGGAGTTACGCGCACATCTTTAAGTCAGCATTGGAGTTACTGACTTTCACCGCTACATCGCTATCATCGCAAGAATCATCACGCTACAGCGATACATCTTCCTTCTTATTGTAATCGTCAAGCGTACCACACGTACTTATAATTTTGAATAAAAATTTCAATTTTTGTGTATTATAAACCAGCATTTCTTATATAAAGTAGCACCATCAGCAACAATTGGTGACCCCGACGCAGCGTAAAAATCCAAATGTCGCAAGAAGACAAGTTCGTGGACGCCGAAAGCGAAGCAGCCCAGAACGACGACATTCCAAATGAACTGAACAGCAACGTTCATTTCAAAATGCCAACATTTTGGCGTGCGCGTCCAACGCTATGATTCGCCAGGATCGAGGCGCAGTTTAGAACGTACAAAGTTGTGAAGGATGATTTGAAGTTCGACAAAGTCGTAAGCGAACTGGTAGCCGAAATTTTGTCGCAGGTCGCAGACATCGTAGAAAACCCCCCAACCACAGGCAAGTACGAAGTTTTAAAACTAAGAATAATTAGTGCTTAAGCCATTTCCGCAGAAGCAGAAATTCGAGAATTTCTGACGGGATTAGATCTGGGAGATCAAAAGCCATCGCAGCTCCTACGAATTATGCAGCTTAAAAGAGGCAACAAAGTCTCAGAAAATTTGCTGCACTCTCTATGGCTACGCGCGAATGTTCAAGCCATATTGAACATTTCAGACACATCATCTTTGTCAAAGCTGTCAGAAATGGCCGACAAAATTCTTTACGCCAGAGAGACCGGCAGCTTGTCCGCCATCGCGACTTGCCAATCCGCACCAAAAGACGGCGTGCAAGAAGAATTAGCCGCCATTCGTTCGCGTTTGGACAAACATGACATAAATCGTCCCCGATTTCGTCGCCGGCCCGTCTCACGGCGGTCATTTTCCCCACAAACACATTCAAATTCACGTCTGTGCTATTTCCACATGAAATTTGTCAACGCAGCGCGCAAGTGTAAGCCGCCATGTTCATGGTCCGTCAGTCCGAAGGAAAACTAACAGCGCCGCTGTCACTACAGGCGAACGGAACGGCAGCGACGCGCAAAGATCTCACCTCTTTATTCTCGATCGTGCTACAGGATGCCGATTTCTCGTCGATACAGGCGCCGATATATCGGTTATCCCTCGCGCTTTGAATAAGCAAGCAATTAAATCAGAGTACAAATTGTTTGCAGCAAACGGCACGCCAATTTGTACTTTCGGCAACAGAATTTTAACCGTTAATCTTGTCCTCTACCGCGAATTCAAATGGAAATTTTGCCTCGCTGACGTTTCAAAACCCATAATAGGCGCTGATTTCCTGCGACACCATGCGCAAATTGTTGACATGCGAAACAATCGCATTTTAGATAGTGTCACTAATATTGCCACACCAGCACACAGAATAGTGAGCTGTCAAAACACCGTGCTGACAGTAACAGAAGAATGCAAATTCTACAATCTTCTACGGGAATTTCCCGAAATTACCAATTCGTTTCTTCCAAAGAGAGTTAAAGAACACTGTGTGCGTCACAACATAGTAACATCAGGTCCACCTATAGCGGAGCGCGCGAGTTACACCTATACGCTCAGTTCCACTTATACCTATAGTTATACCTACACCCACAAAACGCTTAGACAAAGAGATAACAACCATATTGTCCATGGGAAACAGCATCCAAGAACTAAAATAACAAAACTAATTACATTTCTCATATCACAATCAAATTTGCTTAATAATAAAATTTGCCTTTACTTATCACATTCATTTCCTTTCAAATCTTGTTTATCTTAAGAATTGCTTATCTTAAGAATTTAATATCTCTTGACCACCCACGAAAGAATTGCTGACTTGCACATCTGCATCAGCAATTCCAGATATGAATATCGCATCAATGCAAAAGATCTAATTACAGTCTCAAGCCATGGGAAATAAGAGATAAGGATTAGTATAAAAGACCCGATCAAGAGATCGAGACGATGCAGTGTAAAATTCAGAATTAATACGAGAAGTTCGTAATAGTAAGAGTGTAAAACGAGGAGTCTTTTAATAAAGTTATTTTCAAGTAAAAGTTAAAGTCTTATTATTGGTTTCGCGCAAAGAAACCATTATTTTTTATAAATTAATATATACGTTAAACATAAATCGCGCGTCGTTTAACGCCAGAGAAAATGGCAATCGCCAAGCAGGAATTTGGGTATCTGATGCAAAGAAGATACTGCCGGCTTCGACGCTTTCTTGGGATGTTAAATTATTACCGCCGCTTCATTCCAAATGCGGCAAATCTACAAGCGCCTCCGCACGACTTCATCAAACCCACCAAGAGAGGTGATAAAACGCCTATCATATGGGATCCAGTTTCCAAAAATTCATTTGAAGATTTTAAGAAGTCTAGCAGGTTTTACTCTTCTAGTGCAATACCAACCTAATAAGCCTCTCACCTTGGAAACAGATGCTTCTACCGTTGCAATAGGTGCTATTTTAGAGCAGAAACAAGGCTTCCTTTCACTGCCAATCGCATATTTCCAACGAAAGCTTTCGCCTACCGAAATGAACTACAGTGCCTACGATCGCGAATTGCTAGCTATGTACTGTAGTATACGTCACTTTCGGCACATGTTGGAAGGAACACATTTCATGATTAAAACGGACCACAAACCGTTAATTTATGCATTTTCGCAAAAGCAGAGAAGGCATCACCTCGACAACTCAGGCATCTCAATTATATTTCACAATTTTCAACTGAAATTGTGCATATTTCTGGGGAAACAAACAATGTCGCCGACACACTGTTACGCGTTGATGCGATCACGCTACCAACAATTGTCGATACCGATGAATTAATTTCCGAGTAAGCAAGAGGTGAAGAGCTTAAAAGTATTTTATCCAGCAATTCAACTTCATTGCATCTGCATCCTATAAACGTTGGAGCAGATAAAATATTAATTTTCGATAAATCAACATCTGCTATAAGGCCATTTGTTCCTATTTCTCTCTGCAAAAGATACAGTGCATCATTTTTCTCATCCTGGAGGTCGCGCTACATTGCGAACTCTTAAAACGAAACTCGTTTGGCCAAGTATGAGAAAAGACATCCACCTTTGGGCTCGAACGTGCATCCAGTGCCAAAAATCAAAAGTTAGTAGGCACACCAAGAGTAAACTTCAGTCGTTCCCGATGCCAGATGAAAGGTTCCAACAAGTCCATATAGACATTGTAGGACCGCTCGCAACAACTCGAGGCAACCGTTATTGTTTAACGATGCTAGACAGCTTCACGCGTTGGCCAGAAGCGTGCCCCATGACGGATCAATCTGCAGAATCAGTTGCCGGCGCCTTTTATTTGAGCTGGATCTCGAGATACGGTGCTCCAAAGATAATCACCACAGACCAGGGTACTCAGTTCGAGTCTGCGCTTTTCAAAGATCTTATTAACTTTTCGGGCTGCAAGCGCACACGCACCTCTCCGTACCACCCAGCATCCAATGGGGCGATTGAAGGATGGCACCGCTCCTTGAAAGCGTCCATCATGTGCCACGAAAACTCAGCTTACTGGGTAGAAATGTTACCCACCGTTTTACTTTGTCTTCGGAATAGCATCAAAGAAGATTTGAACGCTTTACCCGCAGAATTAGTTTTTGGAACAGCACTCAGGCTTCCGGGTGAGTGGTTCGTGGAAGACGGTAGACATTTTTTTTCGTCGTTGGGAGGTGGAAATCTTCAAAAGATACCGAGTTGCTCCTGCTTCTCGGCATGTCGGATTTCTACCGACAAAAACCACCTCCGTTTCCTCCAAAAAATCTTTACTCCATTACTCATTGCGATCCTCACGCGTTCCTTAGCAATTTGCGCCAGCGCATGAGAGAACTTCGACCGGTTCCAGTTATCCATCGTAGCAACAGGACAACTTTTACTCACAAAAGTCTCAACAACTGCTCGCATGTGTTTGTACGAGTCGACTCCGTCAAGAAATCACTCACTCAGCCATACACAGGACCCCAATGAAGAAGGAAACTAAGGAATGGAATGAAGCGTGTAAAGCCCTATAGGTGTGTGGGGCAAACATTCGGCAATGACATTACGTGACGTCTCCTTTGAAAAGATGTTTTTAAGTCAAACGGAGTGCTTCACTGTTCCGGCATTACACCCAATTCGTAAGCAAAATTCAATTCGATTTTTATCTATCGAATTTATTTCAGTTGTGGTCGGGAAAAATGTGAATTGTGCGTTATTCTCGGTTGAGGAACAGTGTTTCTGACGTGCGCGCTAAGAGAAAAGTGCGGAAAAGTGTACGGTAGTGAATTAATCGCAATTTTCGTGAATCGTCAAAAATGTGAAAATATTCGGGTTTGCGGGTTGCGGTGGCGTCCAAATGAATATGCTCGTGCAATATGTGTACTTACCGCTTCACGTAATGTAGCTTCGATGGTGAAAATTACGATTTCAATCGGTTTAGTGAAAATACAATTTGATGATGACATTTCCTATTTGAAAAAATTTCAGTGGCGCTACGGGTAAAGACATTTTGGTCACAATTTTACTATTGTTAATATGGAAAGGTAATGAAGTCAGGGTGTATTTTTTGTTTTTAAATGTTGATTATGCCACAAATCCGCCGAAGCGGGTTCCAAGCCCGGCTGAAAAAGGTAGAGGGAGGTATTGTATTTTGTAGTAATAAGTTCTGTTGTATATATTTATCGGAAAATGTTTAAATTGAATTTTTTTTGGTACTCATCGCACCAAGCAAAGAACGTTATGTGAAAATAATGTTTTTGCTGTTTACATTCTGGCTAACGAAGCTATCGAATATATATCTAAATTGTGTTTAGTTAATGGGCAGAGACTGATTAATTGAACATTTTATATAAAAGATTCATTGAATCAAACATTTTGAAGTTCCTGCCTCTTTATAAACTGAACCCAGACCACATTGAACTGTTCTTCTCTTCGATTCGCACTGGTCTTGGGTATAATAACAACACCACAATAAGGCAGTTCATAGCGCGTTACAAGAAGCTGGTTTTCAGAAGTCAACTCAGAGACGGAGGGCTTGGTAACTGCATTTGGTTAGAGGAAAATGTAATACTGAATTTTTGTCAAACCTGTCCATTGAATGACATTGCTATTAGTACTGATAGGCACGTCATGGTTGACCCAAAGATTGCAGTTGAGACAAGCTCATACGACCCAATTCTCTCAGAAGTGCATTGTTACGCTCCCAATCCTGCAAATTTTAAGTGAATATAATGAAGCAGTTATAAAATATTTTGCAGGTTTTGTTGTCTTCAAGATAACTAAGACTCTGCAAGTCGATTTCGCTGCAATCCAAGGTTTTTTAACTTCTCCTTCACTTGTTGAGTACAAAAGCAGAGGAATACTTAAAATGCCATCAAAAAGTGCCTTGAAAATCTGCAAGAAAACCGAACAACAAATTCGTAGATACCAGCTTTGCACCGAATACGCAACTCTCTACAAGACAACATTTTCTAAAATTTCTAATAGCATTCACACACAACACTGCACGCACTTGTTGAAATCCATTCTTGAAACATACTTACATACCCGATTTCGTTTTATAGCTAAACAAAAATCGAAAAATATTAATTAGGCTGCGCTACAATAAAATTGTGTATTTAAGAGGCATATAATAGGCTATTTTCGTTCTGGTACATCGTAAAAACATTCAACCATGCAACTTAAGCCGATGAAAACAGCACCGTAATTCCACCGAAGCCGTTCCCAACCCCGGCTGAAAAAAGGAAGAGGAAGGCAATTTGGTAAATTTTGGAATTTTTGCAACGAAATTCTCAAACTAAAATTATTTCGCGCCATATATTTTGCTCCTTCCTAAACTTTCGCTTTTTGATTTTTTCGGGAATGGGTTAGTTTCGCGAACACATACAAGTGATTTGCCCCATTAATTTTGTTGGTGTTCCACTCCTTATCTTCTTCCTCATTGCAGCACCCCATCAGGTTGCAAATCGACTTTCGCCTGCTGTTTTCACTGTCATCGTAAACGGTAGAGAAGCCAACCTGTCAGTGGAAAGGCTGACACCAGTGTAGTATATACATACAACAATAAGCACTTCAGCCCAGGCACATGTCAACATTCAACTCGTACCTCAACCCATGTACGATTCATTTAGCACGCCATCTAGGCATGCATAGAACCCCATCCAACTGGTACGCATGTAAGCTCATCCAATTCTAATTGGGTGTCCAATTACAATAGTTGAATAAAAAACTCTTTCTTTGTTTACAAATAGCCAGACGCGGTCGAGTGGTTACTGACCTATTAATATCGCCGCCTGGTTATTGCCCTGTGCTGTGCACTGATACTTAATCAATTATTGTTACTCATCCCATATCGATAAAGTGCGTTGAGTATTATGAAACTTATAGAACAATGTGGGAACCTAATCCCTTCAATTTGGATTGGTTGTTTCAAGTTTTAAAGTTAGCATTTTTGTTATGTATTTAGAATTAAAATTTACATTGTATTTAAAGTAGGGATATAATAAGTAAATAGAATATTGTATAAATTAAGAGAACTGAATAAAGAAAAATAAGTCTGTCTAATAGACTCAAAACTGATTGCTGTATCATTGTAGCGACTGCCTCCTCTCGGCAGAGTTGTAGAAGATTAGACTTTGCCTGATAAACTCGGCAAACCCGACTTCAAATTGTGTCCAGATATGCCTTTTGGTGGCATGAAAGAACATAGAAATATCGGCTGCTTGAGCATTGTCTCTGCGCCAAGTATTTGGCAATCTTCGGAATGCCGGTAGGTAGTCTTCCCTTTTTCAAAGAGATGTGAATTTTCAATCTCGACGGTTCCTTCTTACATATATTTAATAGAAAGAAGAACTGCATCACCCTGGAACAATACAGAGCTAGGAATTACGTCCAGAATGAGCAGACGACTTACTATGGCGATCCTGTAACACAACACCAGCATTTATGCTTGCAACTCAAGACGAATCGCCATCAACGGTAGACACACCTCAACAGCTTCGCCCAGTTCCTCGACAGTGTATTGATATCCTGCCAGCTCAGCTCCCCATCACCAAAGCAGCTCAACGAACTTATGATCAAGTCACGGCGCGCATACTTCCAGACTCAACGTTAACTGCCAATCAACGTTCGTCGAAAAATGTTTGCTGGACAGCTAGTCCCACGCGATATACATGTATCGCCAAGCCAGCAGCCAAAATCGTGCATTCACCTATAAATCCGCTGCCACATTCGTCAAACGTATCCAGCAAAACGCCAATTGTCAACATAGCATGCCAATTAATCTCAGGAGTTACGCGCACAACTTCAAGTCAGCATTGGAGTTACTGACTTTCACCGCTACATCGCTTTCATCGCAAGAATCAGCACGGTACAGAGATACATTTTCCTTCTTATTGTGATCGTCGAGCGTACCACACGTAGTTATAATTTTGAATGAAGATTTCGATTTGCGTGTATTATAAACCAGCGTTTCTAATATAAAGTAGTACCATCAGCTACAAATGTCTAAGAAAAGGTTGGCCACATACATCATAGCCACCTCCACTCAATAATTTTGTAGGGTATTCCTAGTCCCGAATGGCTGGATATTGTCAATGACGACGCAGGTGAAAACCAATTTGTGTCCAGCGCAGCCACAGCACATGCGGTCAGCACGATTTCCCTGAAATTACCACCGTTTTTGCAAAAAAACCCCAGAATTATGGTTCGCTCGGGTCGAGGCACAATTCCGAAACGCAAAAATTGATGGCGACATTGCACGTTTTGATCGAGTAGTAGCAGAACTCGACATGGCAATTCTAGCACACGTGTCAGACATTTTAGAAAATCCTCCGGATACAGGGAAGTATACCGCGTTGAAGCATAGGCTTCTAACCATTTTTGTCGCTTCGGAGGAAGAAAGGACGCGACAACTCCTTTTCGAACTTGAACTCGAAGACCAACGGCCGTCACAATTTTTACGGCGTTTGCAATGCGCGTCTGGAAAATCCACATCAATAGCCATAATTAAATCATTGTGGTTGCAGCGCCTCCCATCGAATGTCCGTGCGATCTTAGCGGTTCGCGAAACGGACAATCTGGAAAAGTTAGCGACAGCCGCTGATCGTGTGGTTAGTTTTAACGCAATAGGTGCTGGTGCATGTTTGGCAATTGAAACCAATCCACAACCCGCAACTATCGGGGAGCCAATAACGAACCAGATAGTGGAACCGCATGTCGAAGTGAATCGTATCCAATCAAATTCCCACCAAAGTCGCCCATCTAACCGCTGTTCATGTAGTTCTGCGCATCCTCTTGCCACCCGGCCAGCCCAGTTATGTTTTTACCACAAGCGTTTTGGTGACGCTGCAAGGCAGTGCCCACTTTGCGCGTTTCGTAGAAAGCCTTCGGGAAACGCATCGAACCACTAGGCTTCCAGGCGACAGTCAGTGGATCATCAAAAAGTCGCCTAGAAATTCGCGATCCGTTGTCACAACATAAGTTTTTGATAGACACGGGCGCCGACGTATCAGTGTTGCCACATACGGTCATCCAAGGTGCCAAAACTGCCTCTAAGTTTACATTATACGCGGCCAACGGTATCGTCATTAGAACATACGGCGTCAAAGTCCTCACTCTTTCTCTCGGTCTCCGTCGTACTTTCCGCTGGAAGTTTATCGTCGCCAAAGTGTCGCGTCCCATCTTGGGTGCCGATTTCTTAAAACATTTTGGACTACTTGTGGATTTAAAAAATAGAAAGCTTGAAGATCCCGTATCGCGAGTGACGTCGATAGGCAGAATTAGCTGTCACAAACAGCCAACCATATGGTCAATCGACGCGACATCGCCATACATTTCGCTACTCAAAAAGTACCCCGAGTTACTAAACCCTGCTAGCATTTCCAGCTCTCCCCCGCATGAGACGCAACATTTTATTGCTACCACTGGCCCTCCGGTTTCAGATCGCCCACGCAGGCTCAACCAAATGAAGTTTAAAGTTGCCAAAGACCAGTTTCAATATTTATTGGATAAAGGCAAAGAACATACAACATAAAGAAGTCGAATGCTCGAATACTTTTTTCCTCCACGAAATTTTATCAAAGAATGACATGTGGAGGAAACGTAAGGGGTGTTGCACGAGCAGAAAGAAAACGAGCTTTCAGCAGGCAGCTTTTTGTCAGCAAGCAAGCGTATTTCGATGGTTTTACATCTCTTACGTTGCTCACGTAGATGTTGACGGAAAGCTTTTCGATAGACTCATTTCAGATTTGGCAAAGGGAAATGATTTCTGAAAGCACTCGGGCGGTTATGGAAAACAAACCATACTAAAAAAGCGAAAAATCATTCGATTGATGTGATTTGCATACTTTGAACTTCCAAATAATTTAGTTTATTTTGATAAAATATCGTTTAAGACATATATTGCTTTTTAAAAAAGTCTATAAAAATACTTCCTCGAGCATGAAACATAAATATGTGTTAAAATTTTTGACTACAATTTTGGGATGCTAGTACCTTAACTTAAATTTTAAATATAGGATTTCAAGTACATATTTTCTAGCAATTTAATAGTCTGTGGAAATAAATCCAGTATGACTTGTGAATTTCCACTCCACCCTAGAGGTATCACAAACAGAGTGTTAACTAATTTAGAGTGATCGGTTTCCCCAAGAACAGATTTGCCGAGAGCCAAAATATTTTTAGTTGGAAAATTAGTTGAATACTTTTTGAAAAATTTTGTGTATTCTGAATACTTTAATTTATATGTAGGTAACTCGTTCCAGCAAAACTGTTGTTGGGCCTATTCCAGTTTCGAATTTTTTTTTTTAATAATTCATTTTTGGATGATTGGAATTTATTTTAGCAACGCGTTTTTCAAAGAATTTTAAGGAAAATCTCGATTAATAAAAGCCTAAAAATAAACGAAAAAAATTCTGACTGACCGTTAGTCTGTAATTATTTGAAGTTTTTTGCTGGAATTTTTTTCGTTTTTCATCACCGCCCAATTACAATGCTTTCTCAACAAAACTAAAATCATAAATTCCAATAGTTTAATTTTGTGATCATAACAGTAATTCATTTCATCGAACCAGTTTGGGGTGACAAGCTTACATTTTCTAATAATGGTTTCTTTAATATTTCTTGTTTCTGGGCAGATTTTGAAAACTTCTGCTAAACAGATGACGTGTTGCTTGCAAACACTAAAAAAACTCATCAGATGGAGCATATAAATTCCCGAAATCCGACGAAGCCACGCTGTAATTTTTCGCAAATATAAATAATTCCGAAGGACACGACAAAACTTCATCAGTTTTCCTTGTGATGCGCTCACACGATTCGCATTTCAGTTTCGTCACAACTTTGAAGGCAACATAGCCGGTAAAATACCTCAATGATGGAAGCTGTATCTGGATTTCAGCATTTTCGAAAGTATCTTCAGTCATAAAATCGAAATATGTGGTCTTTAGTACTTCGTTATGCTCTATCAAGAATTCCTTCTCTTGGAGTTCTGCACAATCAACAATTTCACTTTCTCCATATCCATCTAAATCTATTGTGAACATGATGTCGCTATCATCTGCACAATTGGTTTTATTGCTGAATTTAATTAAATTGTACGACATTATTTTAGAAAGTAGAATATTCAATTCGGAAACCGAAGGGTTTCTATTATTACCACCTTTTTGCCGTATTACTGCGAACAGATTCTCTAGAGGATCTTGAGATAACCGTTTTGTTAATATAAAAAAAATCTTGGAATTCTCATTTATAACGTTATCTGCTAACATCAAGACACCAGTTAATGTGTACTTCATTCCGTCGAGAAAATAAACAGTTTTTGACATATTTTCGCCATTCACATTTGAAATATACATTATGAACTCGTTAATAAAAGTGTGGACTTCATTATCCAAGGTTAAACCACGTTTAAAAATATTTCCATGTTTTAAAGACCCGCTATTAAACCTTCCGATAGGCGCGGGTATGCACCAGATACGCAGCGGAAATGTTTGTTTACTGTTCTTCGGTTTTTGTCGAGCTTTCGATCTCCCTTCTTGTCTACCCTCTTCTTTCGACGACAACCTAGCACAAGTAAACTATACCAATAAATATTTTTGCCTTTTTCAACGCATATATAATATAGATATGACGATTAAAAAGACAGATATGTTTATTACAAACAAGTGGTATCTGTGAGATAAGCGCGCTCGCCCGTGTCGGTCTAGGAGGCGCGCCTATCGGAAGGTTAAACAATCAAATATTTTATCAATTTTTTCCACAAATGAAGCAGTTGATAATGCTACTTCATTTGAATTTCTACTGAACTGTTTAGTTTCAACAGCGGTACGAATGGCAGCAGCTACAGTTCTGCTAAATACCTGTGAAGCTAAATTTACGCGCATTTTTCCAAAAGAGTTTGGGTGGATATGTTGAAATGTTAATTTTGTGCACATTTTAGTCACTTTCTTTTGCTCAAGCTGCCATAATTCTTTTATTACTTCCCAGCTTACACGACCATCTGGTGTACAAACGATAGTATTAAGAAGAAGATTTCTCAAAGATTTAATTAAATGAGGGAAATCAAAAAGGCATATTACTTTTTCCCCACCTACATGGAAAAATGGTTTTTCTGTGGAGATTCCTAAATCAGTAAAGCATTTCCTATTATTGAAACCCTGGTCACAAGTTACGAATCTGATTTTAAGACCCCAACTTGTAAGAGTTTTGATGTTTTCTTTCAGGATTTCTTGCAAGTTGTGACCTCTTATTCCATTTTGAGAAACAAAAAAATTCAACACGCATTTCCAGTTGCTAATAAGCCCTCTTATCATAAAAACACACACTTGCTTTCCAATAGTGTTTTTTCTGTTGAAACCGATGTCTTCTAACCCATCTATTAAGTCATGTGGAACATTATACCTCAATTCCTTTCTTATAGCTATTTCATCAAAAATTAAGACTACATATTTCTCCACTTCACTTAATAGTTCGCATTTTTTTTATAAATGGAAATGCATTATTAATTAAGCCTGGCTGTAAATGCTTCACAGGTGCCCAGTTGTACACTGTAGATGGATGCGGTAAATTAACTTTTAAAATATTTCTCAAAAATTTATATGTAGACTGAGATATGTAAAAAATATTTTGCACTAAATTCTTCTCATCATTGTCATATTTTCTTTTTTTTACATTGACTATCATTTTACACAAAACTTTGCTTTCACTACTAATATTTTGTGAATCAATTATTTCTTCAAGTGGTGTTTTATTCTTGTTTTTCAAGAGCTTTTTCTTATATTTATAACGGCACCGATCATTTTGTTTTTGTTTTTTATATTTCAACAACTCTTTTTTCAACTTTACACACTGGGCCTGCAAGCTGTTACATTTTTTCATATTATAATGTTTATTTATTATATTTTTTTGGCAAGATGCACAAACATTACTTGCTGAATCCGTTGACCATTTTCGTCTTTTCCTTGGCGGGGAAATTAACAGATTCAAGTTTATTTCATTATCTGCATTTTCCGGAGACAAAAATTAAGTTGGAATCGCACCTACCTTTAATCTGCGGACTCCAATAAATTCACTTACAAAATGAGAATTGCATATGCGCAATTTCGTATCAACCGCTACAGACTCGAAATTGCAATTTTCCCGCCATACTATTTCCATTGGCGAATCATACGCCGGAAAATTAAATAATCTTACACTTGGTTCCCTTCTGGACTTCCTACAATGCTGCAGACTGCACTTAAGACCGGATTTTGTTTTATTTTTATCCATTATGCACTTCGTTACGATAACGATATGATAACGAATATAAATAATTGCTTCAGCACATCGCCAACCATATGTCTCTCTTCTGAGGAGAAAGCTTAAAAATATTGGCTTCGGTGGTCAAGTTCTTGAATGGATCTGCGATTATGTTAGTGATCGTTTCTTGGTTGTAAAACTTGATAATATAATTTCTCACGCTTTCCGTCCTTCTTCTGGTGTTCCACAGGGATCTCACCTGGGTCCGCTTCTTTTTCTTTTATACATCAATGACATTAAGTTGGCCTTCAGCGATGTCAGTTTTCTATTGTTTGCCGATGACTGTAAAATCTTTAGAACCATATCGAAACTGGAAGATGTTCAGATTTTGCAATCAAATCTTGACAGCTTCCATAACTATTGCAAAAATAATAGTTTAGACCTTAATATTGACAAATGTCAATTCATCGTCTTCAATCGTACTAAAGTGGAATTTTCGCTCTCATATAACATTAACAATACAAATTTGAAGAAGGTGGAACATATTAAGGATCTTGCAGTTACTTTTGACACATCTTTAAACTTTATCAAGCACATCGGAATCATTTCTAATGAAGCTCGTCGTATGTTAGGTTTTCTCATTAGAAATACACAGGACTTCAGAAACCTGAGAACACTAAGCCTTTTGTATTTTTCTTTAGTCAGAAGTAAGCTCGAATATGCTTCTGTTATTTGGAATCCTTACTATACGACCCACTCTATTATTTTAGAAAGGATACAACATAAATTCCTCAAATACGTTGCTTTCATGTTACACATTCCGTCGGTAAACATAAATTACTCCGAAATCATGTCGATTTTAAATATAGTATCGTTAGAGACAAGGCGGAATTGTTTTGACGCGATATGCTTTTACAACATCATAAACAGTAATCTCGATTGCCCTGACATTCTTAGCAAGATAGCACTTAAAATACCTGCCAGATCTACCCGAAATCCCGACATGTTCATTTTAAATAATTTCAAAACTAATTATGGCCTGTTTTCACCTCTCGAACGAATGAAAAGAATTGCCAACAGATTGTGGAATCAAATCGAACTTTTCAACACAAATGTAATTGTGGTTAAATTAGCTATTTTGAATAATTGATCAAATATAATCTTATGTATTGGTGCATTTATTACATCAGTTGAAATTAGTTTAAGAATGTTTACCTATTCAACTTTAATGTTATTATTCATAAGTTAAAGGGCCTTAGCCCATATAAGTATTAAATAAATAAATAAATAAATATGCGGCACATTGAAGATGTCGTTTCAAATTTGAGGGGCAAGCGCATCTTCTCAAAGATCGGCCTGCTAAAGGCATTCTACCAGATTCCCGTGACAAAGGGTGATATACCCAAAACAGCTATCACCACCCTTTTTGGTCTTTATGAATTCACGGTAATGACGTTCGGTTTGAGAAACTCTGCGCAGACCTTCCAGCGTTTTATGGATGAGGTGCTGCAGGGCCTGGACTATTGTTTCTGCCACGTGGACGATTTGTTGATTGCATCAGAGTCAGAAAAACACCATTTGAAGCATCTGCGTGTAGTTTTTGAGCGTCTTTCGAAATTTGGAGTCGTCATCAACACCTGTAAGTGCGTGTTTTGGGCATCCGAGGTGGAATACCTGGGACACACCATCAATCAGAATGGAACTTCGCCACCTAATTCCCGCGTGAACGCAATCCGCAGCTTCACGAAACCTGTCACCGTCAAGGACCTTCGACGGTTCTTGGGGACTATTTATTTTTATCGGCATTTTGTCCGTAATGCTGCCGTACTGCAGGCTCCACTGAACAAGTATTGCGCCAACTCCGAAAAAGGAGATAAAACCGTCATCGTTTGGACTTCTGAAGCCGAGGAAACTTTCGAAAATTGTAAGAACAGTCTAGCAAACTCTACATTGCTTGTTCATTTTCATACCAGTGCGCCTCTGAGACTTACTACAGATGCTTCTGACATGGCAATCGGCGCGGTTTTGGAACAGCACCAGGGCAGTCAATGGTTGCCGTTGGCTTTTTTTTACAAAAATAGTAATCTGGTCCAGAATCAAGGTATAGCGTTTATGATCGTGAATTACTCGCCATATACAAGGCAACTCGGCATTTTCGTCACTATTTGGAAGGCTCTAAATATTTCGCCCTGACAGACCACAAACCGCTTATATAAGCGTTTGTGCAAGCGACAGACAAAGCATCGCCACGCCAGCTGAGGCATCTCAACTATATCTCACAATTCACCACCGATTTTCGCTTTATCCCCGGAGTTAGTAACGACGTCGCCGACGCACTGTCCCGGGTGGAAACTGTGGAGATGCCCACTATACTCGATGCGAGTTTGCTAGTGCGCGAGCAGTCGCTTGATAAGGAGTTGCAAAGCCTACTCCTTAATAACACTACCTGGCTGAAACTGGTTTTCAAGCACCTTGATACCAACAACAACGTCGTATGTGACGTCTCTCTCGGTGCCTTGCGTCCTTTCGTGCCACTTTCACTGCGAAATAAAATTTTCGATATATTTCAACACCCTGCGCATCCTAGCGGCCGCTCTACTGGCAAGGCAATTGCTAAAAGGTTTATGTGTCCAGGAATGAAAAAATACATACGTATCTGGGCACGTGTTTGCGTGCCGTGTCAGCGCTTCAAAGTTGCCCGCCACCAAAGAAACCCACTACAACCATTCCCTACACCTGACGGACGTTTCCAGCATGTGCATCTGGACATTATAGGTCCCGTCCATGGGTTTCAAATATTATTTAACAGTCATAGACCGGTTCTCCAGGTGGCTAGAGACGTTTCCGTTAGTCGACCAAACAGCTAGTTCAGTAGCAAAAGCTTTTTATTACAACGGCTGGGTATCACGTTTCGGAGCCCCCCATACTATTTCAACGAAACAGGGAGCCCAGTTCGAGTCGGCTTTGTTCGGAGCGTTGGCAAAGTTCATTGACTGCAGCAGAAATAGTACATCGCCGTATCACCCAGCGTCAAATGTACTCATCGAGCGTTGGCACCGCACCTTAAAATCCGCAATCACCTGTCATGGCCAAAATCCAGCGTGGCCCGATATCCTGCCAACTGTGTTGCTGGGATTGCGTTTGCAGCGTTAAAGAGAACCTCAATGCTTCCTGCGCCGAAATGCTGTACGGCACAACATTAACGCTTCCAGGGGAGTTAATAATACCGAGACACGGAATTGTCGATACTCACGAATTTCTCAACAATCTGCGTGAGGTAGCACGCAGAATGCAGCCAGTAGTCGTACCTTCCAGAAACCAACGAGAAATATTCATCAATAAGGGACTCAGCACTTGCTCCCACGTATTTTTCCGCGTCGACGCCGTGCGAAAGCCTTTATCGCCACCTTACTCCGGGCCACACCCCATTTTACAACGAATCTATGAGGTACTGTTCAGAATAGAAGTCAACGGAAGGCAAGTAAATGTGTCGACTGAGCGATTAAAACCAGCCTTTATCGAGGCACCTCAGCTATCTGCGGCAACTGTGTCACCGAATTAAGCAGGTCGTTTTGCAAGTACTTTGCAGATACGCGATAAGCCAGACACAGCAAGCACGCGGAACGGACTGAACTGTGGCTCGTCCTCATTAGTTTTGGTAAATTCTAATTGTTGCTTTAATTAATCAGCAACAATGCCTTCTTTCGGCAATAGGATTTCTCCCTCGAAACTCTAGAGCATAAGTCCGCCTAACATATCGGCAGACTTTTGAATTGTCTTCAATATCGCCAACTCAGAAAGGGAATTAGAAATATCGGCTGCCTGTCCTGACGGATTGCGCCAAAGATGCGGCATTTAAACAGATGCCTATAGGTGATAACTAAATCGTCCTTACCTTTCTATCTTAATTTGACTTCCCCTCAGCAGCAACAAGAAGGTCATTCCATTGGAGGAATATCGAAGGAGAAGAAACTGTGTCACGGCGAAGAAAATGATTTTGGAGGACGATTCGACATAACGATCAAATTTTACTACATTATCACAAACATCCCCGACAATTGAGAAACAATTAATGCAGCATTACAGTTGCGGTACAGATATCGACCCAATGGATATCACTAGCCTGAGAGATTTTTCGATAGAATTGCAATATTAGAAACATGAGTTGATCGTTCATTATCGGCATACAGAATATGTAGATTTAAGGTGGGTAGGGTTTTTATTTTTGGAAGTTTAGCTTCCTTTACGTAAGATCTAACGAGAAGTGAGCGAGAGGAGCGAGCTCAGAAAAAGCGTACCGAACGAAAAAGCGAACGGAAGTAAGACGAACGCGATGCGCAATATATACGTTTAAATGAGCGACAGGAGTGAGCCCAGAAAAAACGTACAGAACGAAAAAGCGAACGCAAAAAAGAAAGGAGAAGAACGCATCGGTCGCCGTACGGCGTGTTATATATATGTACGTCTACACATATATAGTGCACTATATATGGTATACGTATTGTGTTTATGTGTGCACGCTTCTCCTTTCCCCTCTTGTTTATAAATTACACGCACATGTGCTCGCTTGGTATGTTCCTCCTCGTGTATCATGGTAGACGCATCTTACGAGTATTTCTTGTATAATATAAAATAGCAGTGAACACGTGCGCGTCTAAAAATTCATTTCATTTTTTCTATCTTTTATCTCTCTGTGGAAAAATTAAAAATGGTGTCAATAATTGGTTAATAATTAATGAATGAATCAGTATTGTGCATAGTTGAAATGAAATAAACAGTGATGTGTGTAACATTTACATTATGGACAGCAGTAGTCGACATGAAACATTCATGAAAACTATTGAAATGGTAAACGATTCAAAAGTGATTGAAACTACCGCAATTCTTCATGAAACAAAATCTAGGTAAATTTTAATGACTACTATTTATGAGTAAACTTGCACAACTTTTTTAAAAAGTGTTTAAATCATTGTAAGGAAACTGTTTCCTATCAAAAAGTTTGTCTTAAAATTCAAAGTGAGCTCAATACCTAGCAATGATGTGCAAATATAAGAGCAGAGTGGCTGGTTCAGTGAGCAGAGAAAAAAAATTCATATTTTGACATATTACATGCATCCCAGATTTTTGAATTTGTCACATTTGTAGACTTTAGGTTTACAGCTTGGCTGAAACACCTTACGATAGCTCGCGAATCCAGAGCGACCGTTGGCAGCATTGAACGAACCAATGATGACAAATGTCAGAAGCAACGTGCTAGAGTTAAGAGGTTAAGTTAGTCAGGGAGTCGTGTAATTAGTCAGTTGAAGTCATAGTAGCAGCAAATTAGTTAGTGAATAAAAAGAGGAAAATAGGAAAAACCCGAAGTTTACACATTAATACCTGAATTTTTCCTGCATTTATCTATATACAACTTTTCAACCTTCGCATAATCATTTGCAAAACGAAGCTAAACTTCTCACCGGATACTCTCAGAGTGCCTCACTGCTGTTTTTATATTTTGTTGACGTGACGGAGATACTGCCACTTTAAATATATGCTCTCCAACACGCCAAAAACTGTAAATATCGGTTTCTCGAACCTCGCGCAATGGTGTTCAGCGTGACAGCTGTTTTGCGCGAGTTACAATAGATAAACAAGCGAACAGCTTACGTTTCTTCAAAACATCCGTTTTCTAAAGTCAGCATCATTCAATAGGATAAGCTATCGAATATCATAACTTCATTATGATTCATAGCTCCGACTAATTGTTTATACAGCTGAACACACTCATTCTGGAAGCTGACACATCGTTTTATTAAAATGCTGATACTGCTTTTCATATCCAATTTCACTAAATGCTGATCACCTTATCTTTTAGTTCCCACAGACAAAATTGCAACATTGAAATTTTGGGTTTATTGTCTTCAAACATATAATTATGCTTTGATCATCTAGATTGTGGCAGTTAGTATTCAATCGTCAAGAGTTGTTGTTCAGCTGTTGTCAATTTAGTTATCATTCGGTTATTCCGTTGATTATTGCCAGCAGTTAATTCACGCTAATATATTCAAATTAATAAAGTGTTTTAAAATAAAATTGAAATAACTAGGTGTGGTTATAAATATATATTTTTTGTATAAAATATATACAAGATATAGAACTCGTGCTCAGTCTTCTGTTCAACTGGCAAATAATTTTCTTTATATAGAAAGGTAAACAGAGGGGGACAAAAGTATTGGAATATTCGCAATTTTTCCTTCTAAACTTACAGCACGTTAACGTCGGAGTATTATTAATGCTGTTAAAAAAAAATCCCCGATTACCGGCGTTCCAAATTGTGCAGGACATAAAACAGAAATATAATAAAACAATATGCGATGAAACAGTGCGCATAATTCATAGGAAAGGCGGTTACCATGGTCGAGTCGCACGTAAACAGCCGTTCATATCGGAACGAAATCGTCGAAAGATAATGGAATTCGCCAAAACTTATTTAACTAAGCCAAAAGAATTTTGGGAAAGCGTTCTTTTTTCGGACGGAAGTAAGTTTTGTATATTTGGAATAAAATGACGCAAATTAGTAAGGAGAAAACGCTCGACAAAATTCAATAAAGAAAATTTGATTCTCACTGTAAAGTATGGTGGCGGCGATGTGATGCTTTGGGGGTGTATGGCAGGCAGTGGAGTTGGGCAACTAGTTTTCATAGAATCCATAATGGATAAATACGAGTACCTTGATATTTCAAAAAATAATGTTAAGCAAAGTGCTGAGAAATTGCGGCTAGGGAACGCATTTTACTTTTAGCACGATAATGACCCCAAACATACTGCTGAAATAAATAGGCTTTGGTTGGCTTACAACGTCCCAAAACTGTTAGGTACACCTCCTTAACCACCAGATGTAAACCCAATTGAACATTTGTGCGTTTTACTTGGAAGAAAAATTCGTCAGCAGATCATAACAAGCAAAGGAGTCGTTAAAAAATATTATTTTAAACGAGTGGAACAAAATCACGGCCGAAGAAACATCAAAGCTTGTTCACTCCATGCAAAATAGCCTAAAGGAAGTCATTTATAAGAAAGGCTATGCTACTAGAAATTAAGGTTCTTAACCTGATAAGCTAATATAGTGCATTTCAAATAAAATGAATAAATTTTTTCAGGTGACTTTTTTGGATGCATTTTGATGACTTCTGGTAAGAAACTTTTTTATTTTGGTTCTTAAAATCGAACGAGTACTCAGGTATATATTTATCTACCTTATAGTTCAATAAAAGTAGTAAACAAAAACGTTTAAGTTATAAACAAATCACAAAGGTTTTTATATTGAGATGCTTACTACGACCAGCAAATGTACGCAAACTTTTTTGAGTAAGTGTTTAGATAAAAAAAACAATATCACCAAACAAACGTAACAGTGATGTTAAATTAGACAGCGCGTCTTCGAAAAAAATGGTACTGCTGCAAACGTTAGAGAGGATTTTGAAAAACAATATAAAATTAAAAAAAATTTGCTAGTGTTTTCATTCATTTCTTCTTGAGAGAAGTGCGTTGTGTGTGATGGAATGTTTTGTTTTAAATCTTGTGAGGAGTCGAAAATAAGTCCCCGAGTAGTGCGGACGTCAGTGATTTTACGAGTTAAACAGTTTTAGCCGACCTACTCATTTTATCTCGTTATTCTGCCCCCATGACCTGCAAACCCAATAGTTTGAAGCGACAACGCGAATCAAGCTCGCCAGAGCTGCTCTTAAGGGATCGTTTAAAACTCCCGAAAACCAACAACGATTTTGTTATGGCATCAGTCAACAGGTTTCAAGCGTTAGCTGACTTTTCCGACGACACCAAGGCTACTGAAAAGGTTCAAGGTGAGACTGCAAAAAAGAAAACAAAAATCCCACCGATGATACTACCCGAACTCACGAGGGATACAATTTTAGCTATTACTAATGCCTTGAAAATCTCGGAAAATTCTTTCTATATCCAGGATATGTCTATTGGGAAAAAAGTTATATTTAACAATGCAGTCGATAGTGACAAATTTCGTTCGCACCTTATTGAGATGAAAATTAGATTTTTCACCTACGCCCAAGCGGACAAGCGTCCCACCAAGATTACACTTTCGGGGCTCGACGAAATGAACCCAGCGGACCTAAAAAATACTTGATCGAAAATCATAGCCTTGATGTATTAGACATCAAAACGATTGTATTAAACCCATCCAAAAAACGATACGCTGAGGAGGTAGTATATTTGATATATTTCCGTCATGGGTCAGTTAAATTAGCGGACTTAAAAGAAATCCGATCTGTAATGAGCACTAAGGTCAACTGGAGTTACCAAAGACGACGTCCAAATCACATCACCCAGTGCAGAAACTGTCAGGCTTTCGGACACGGTAGCGATCATTGCAATATGCCTCCTAAGTGTCTTATCTGTGGAGCTGACCACCACAAAACTACTTGTCCAGCAAATGATATATTCCAGATGAAATGCGCAAATTGTTCAGGGCATCACTTGGCAAATGATCCGTCCTGTCCGAAACGATCCGAGTATATCAGCTTTAAAAAGACGGAACCTCAAAAGAAGACAAACGAATCGCACCAACCTTTAATGCCCGAATCGATTCAAAATTGGATTTCCCTTATCTATTAGTATATGTCGACGGATACGGAGGAGAAACTTCTCGCCGATCCAGAGACTAGGAAAAAGAGGCGGAAGCCGAGGAATCCAACGGAGGGGATGAAGCGGAAGAAGCAGTTTATGGCTGCTAAACGCCTGCTGGGAATCCTCCTTAAGAAGAGTTCTGAGGAGTGGACGGAAAAGAGAGGGCGAGCTTCTGCTGGGCGGAAGGCGTCGCCAAAAAAGATGAACTCACGAGGCCTGTGGCGGGTTCCAATACCGGAAACACCACGGCCGAGGCCAAGAAGGTAGAGTTCTGAAAAAGCAAGAGAGTCAGGTCTACGGAGGAGACGGGCTCGGTTTCAAAAAAGACTAGGTATGTCTCCAAAGGGAAGCCGGAGGAGACTGCCTTTTCAGGAACTAGTGGAGGGGTTGCTGCTGAAAGGGTTGCTGCTGGCGGCAAATCGTATAGCGACGCGGCGAGAGAGTCACTGCGGCTTGCGGTTGTCGACAGCAGCAAACCGGACGGGCGGTACTCTGGGGAACAGTGGAAAGTGGTGGAGAGAGTAATCTCTACATCACTTTTCAAGTTCATTGCCCAGAACTCAGGGAGACCATGCCCGACCTTCGGGGCTGCAAAATGGCAGTACGGAGTTCGGGTATTGGAGTGCAAGAATGACTTCTCGCGTGAGTTCCTTCATCGGACGGTCGCGGAAATGAAGGCGCCATGGGAGGGAGCGAAGCTTCAGCTCGTCGATGTCAGGAGGATACCGAGCCGACCGAAAAGCAGGGTTTGGATCCCCAATGACGAGGTGAGTAGGAAGCAGCTGCTCAGCGTCCTGCAGGCGCAAAATCCTGACGTCCCAATGAAGGAGTGGGAGGTCATCGGGGAGGAGCCGCCAAAGGAGGGAGGTAAGGGCTTCGTGATCCTCATGGATACGAAGTCCGCCTCCACCATGGCGAGTAGACAGGGGAGATTGTGCTTCGCACTAGGCGAAGTCCACCTTCGCCTGTTCAAAAGGAGCATGCCAGCCGGCGATGGGGCGGTGGTGGAGGTGGAGGTTGTTGATGATGGTAGCTCTAAAGCTACTTCAGATCAACCTCCATCACAGTAAAGCGGCCTCGGCCAACCTGGCATTGGTCCTGCTACAGGACGATGCCGATGGAGCCATAGTCCAAGAACCATGGATCCATAACGATCAGGTTCAGGGGCTAGGAGTAAAAGGATACGATATCTTCCACTGTCGTAAAACAGGTAAGATTCGATCATGTATTGTGATGAAAAGATCCTTGAATGCACTAATGATTCCTAATCTCAGTTCCGAGGACCTAGTTGTTGTGGCATTGGACAATCCGGACAGCAAATGTTGGATTGCCTCTGCCTATTTTGCGCACGACGATCCAGAAGAACCACCACCGGTTGCAGTCAGGACGCTTGTGTAGGTCGCGGAAAGAGGTAAGATTGATTTAGTGCTTGGGTGTGATGCTAATGCCCACCATACTCTCTGGGGCAGCAGCAACATTAATGATAGAGGGGAGTCCTTGTACGAATACTTGTTGGGGACTACCCTCTGGGTATGTAATAGCGGAAACGAACCCACGTTCGTGACCTGCAACAGGAGAGAGGTTCTCGACTTGACGCTTGTCGTGGGATCTCTTAAATCAGCGGTATCGGGGTGGAGGGTCTCGGACAGGGCATCCTTGTCGGATCACTGTATGATCCACTTCGATATCGAGGTATCATCGTCGACTGTTGGGTCTGGCAAATTAAGAAATGCGCGGAAAGCCAACTGGTTGAGTTTTGCAAATTTGGTTGAGATAGGATTCGAGGGGTCCCACTTGGGAGGACTGTCTACTGTGAAGGAAGTCGACTCGGCTGTCGATTCCCTCACAAACATCCTGAGCATTTTTTTCAAAAGCTGCTGTCCCTTACGAAAGTCCGCCTCGAGGAGTCTGCCGCATTGGTGGAGCCACGAGATAGAGGATTTGAGGAGGGCTGCAAGAAGGCTCTTTAATGAAGCCAAGTACACTAGATTGCCAAATGACTGGTCCAAATATAAGGATGGTCTAAAAGCTTTTAAGAGTGCAGTCAGACAGGCAAAAATGGATTCATGGAGAGTGTTTTGCGCGTCAATAGAGAAAACGGCAGAAGCGTCCAGACTCCGAAAGGTCCTCTCATTTAGCAGGAGCTCTCCAAGCTTTATTCAGGATTCGGACGGAAACTGGACTAACACTAAAGAAGAACAGCTTAACGCACTTTTTCAACAGCACTTTCCGAGGTGCTCTGACATAGTCAACGAAAGCTGTGGAAATGAGGTCCGACAGCACGACGACGACATAAAGCGTATCGTGGATGTCAAAAAGATTAATTGGGCGGTGGGAACCTTCATGCCTTTTAAATCTCCTGGGCCGGATGGGATCTGGCCTATAATGCTCCAAAAGGCTCTCGGGATTATCGCACCATGGCTGGAAGGAATCTTCAACGGATGTCTCCAGCTGGGCTATATCCCAAGAGCCTGGAGACAAGTAAGAGTGGTGTTTATCCCTAAGGCGGGTAAAATAAACCACAGTTCTGTCAAGGATTTCAGACCAATTAGTCTGGCATCCTTCCTCCTCAAGACGTTGGAGAGGCTAGTGGACACCTTCATTAGGAGCAAAATTGGGGACCAACTAGCACGGTCACAGCATGCCTACATGAGAGGAAGGTCCGTAGAGACTGCATTGCACTCCGTAGTCTCCACTATCGAGAGTGCCCTTCGGTACAAGGAGGTAGCACTTGGGGTATTCCTGGACATCGAAGGGGCTTTCAATTACGTTGAGCCGGGCGCCATATGTCGTGGGCTTCAACAAAAAGGTGTTAATATGAGCCTTTGTAGGTGGATTGATACACTGCTCAGAACTAGAATAGTTAGCTCGTCCATTGGTGACCTGACTATCAGGAAATACGTGGACAGGGGAACCCCTCAAGGGGGAGTTCTTTCACCGCTACTATGGCTGGTAGTAATGGACAATCTTGTGTCGGAATTAGAAAGGGAGGGTTTCAAGGTCGCTGCTTACGCCGACAACGTGGCCATCATAGTACCGGGCAAATTCATCGACGTCATAGTCGGACGGATGCAATTTGCCCTTGAATTAACCAGCAGGTGGACCACAAAGTGTGGCTTGGGAGTGAACCCTTCTAAGACGGAGCTTGTCCTCTCTACAAGGAAGCGTAAAATTCCAGACTTTAGGCCGCCCACACTTAATGGCGAAAGTCTTACGCTCTCCAATCAGGTGAGGTACTTAGGGGTCGTGCTAGATCATAAGCTTACCTGGAGGGCAAATCTGGAAGAGAGAGTGAAGAAGGCTACAGTAGCCTTTTTCACGTGTAAGGCGCTCTTTGGGCCTAAGTGGGGACTCAAACCACGGGTGGTACACTGGATGTACACAGCTATAGTCAGGCCAATTCTGACCTATGGGGCTATGGTGTGGTGGGAGGCGCTGAGCAAGAAATGTAACCTGGCTCAACTCACTAAGATCCAAAGAGTGGCGTGCTTGGGGATAACGGGTGCTTTGCGTACTACTCCCACAGCTGCATTAGAGATCATTTTGGATCTTCTTCCATTAGATCTGCACTGCAAGGAGGCGGCAGCCGCCAGTGCTGTGCGTCTGAAGGGTGGAGGCTTCTGGAGGGAAAGGCCCTATGGGCACTCCACAGTACTGAAAAGTCTTTGTGGGAAGCAAGGCTATGTCAACATGGACTATAGAGTGCCAACACTGGACTTTGAAACAAATTTCTTGACCGTCGTCCCCTCAAGAGAAGAGTGGGAGAGCGGGGGGCTACCCGGCAAAGGAACTGTGTCAGTGTACACGGATGGCTCGAAAACGAGCACGGGCACGAGAGCAGGAATCTTTTCTGAGTACTGGGGCCTTAGTATATCGTTGGAGCTCCCCGTGCACTGCACAGTTGTGCAGTCGGAAATAATGGCAATCTTGAGAGCTGCGAAAGAAGTTAACAAGAGAGGGGAGGTCGATAAAGACATCACTTTCTTTGTGGACAGCAAAGCAGCCATAAGGATGCTAGAATCAGTCTTAGTGTCCTCCAAATTAGTTGAAACCTGTAGGTCGGAACTGGGGAGGATCTTTCAAAAGAACAGTTTAAAACTGTGTTGGGTTCCTGGGCACAGCGAAGTGCACGGAAATGTAAAAGCAGATCAGCTCGCTAGGGAGGGATCCCGTGAGGCGCACCTGCATGAGAAAGTGGGGGTAGGGGTCTCAATGAAAGTTCTTAGGCAGGATATAAAGGTATCAGCCTATGAGCTAGCATTGAGGCGCTGGAGAAATTTAGGCACATGCTGTACCGCTAGACAGATGTGGCCAAATTATAACAAAAAGCGCACTCTGGGCTTGTTATCCCTAGACAGAGGTGCAATAAGAAACCTTGTGGGTATACTGACGGGTCATGTGGCTTTCGGTGAACATGCAAGAAGAATCGGGCTCCCAACGAACGACCTGTGTCGAAGCTGCGGTGATGATGAGGAGACAGAATCTGTAGAGCATCTTCTCTGCAGTTGTCCGGCTCTAGCGAATAATAGGAAAAAACACTTAGGTGCTTTCTTTTTCGTGAAGCTAAGTGAGCTTAGTGTTATGAGAATGGACAAGTTTCTGGATTTCCTCCAGGAATCGGGGTGGTTCATGGAATAATATGGTAGTTTTTCCATGTCTTCAGGGCACAATGGGCCAACGGGGCCTAAGTGAAGCGGAAGCCGTGCGGCTTAGCACCCTTCAACCTAACCTAACCTATCTATTAGACCACAAAGCCTCTCAGCATACGGCAAATAATAATTCACAATTAAGTAACACTAGGCAATACATTAAAATTTTGTCAAACACTTCCAGTGTTCAAAATAATTTAACACATCTTAATACAAATTTAATTCACACTAACAAAAATATTAGTGATGTTCCCAATAACTTGTTCTCACCAAGTCAACTCCTGGTGTTAGCCAAGGAATTAATCACAAATCTGGCGAGCTGCAAATCCAAAGTTGATCAATTTAACGTACTTACCTAGCTCGTAATCAAATTTCTTTATGATTGAACGATCGGAATTAAAATGTGTTGTTTGGAATGCCCAAAGTATTCAAAACAAGTTGCTGGAAACGTTTTTGTTTCTATCCCAAAATAATATCGATATTGCTATTATATCTGAAACATGGTCCAAAGGCGAGAAAAAGCTATGTCACGATAAATATTCTGTCTATGAATATCATAGGACTGGTATCACAGGTGGTGGAGTCGCAATTTTCATCAATAAGAATATCCGGCACTCGGTGGTCCAAGTCAAAAACTGCATTATCGAAACCGTGTTTATCAAACTACTAGACACGGACCTCTTAATAATTGGCGCCTACTTTGCAGGAACGAAATTGAACGCGGCGAAATTAAACTTTTTCAAAGCGGATATGCTCTCTATGGTAAAACTTAAATATAAATTTATTATAGCCGGCGACCTAAATAACAGACATCCTCACTGGAAGTGTGCAAGATCAAATCAAGTGGGTAAAATCTTGTATGATGTAATAAATTCTACTAACCTCTTTATTCATGCTCCGAACGCACCAACTTTTTATCCACCTATAGGCCTACCTTCCTATCTTCATATAGTATTAATCTTCATTATCTTCTCTCCAATCACGCTTAATGAACTCTCCTCTCCTCATTTACCCCCAAACCAAAGCCCACTATCCATAATAAACAAGTCTTAGAGCTGATTAAAATCCGGAATAGCATTCGCAGGCAATGGCAGCGTACACGAGACCCCAATTTTAAAAAATTATTAAACAGCGCAAATGAAAATATCCGCATTTCTCTTTTAAATTTACGGAATAAAAAATGGAGTTCACTCCTTTCCTCACTGAACAAAGGCTCTCCCAATTTATGGAAACTTTACAAAACCATCAAAAGAAAATCGAATAGCATTCCACAGCTACGTAAACAGGATGGCTCTTCTGTGCACAATGATATTGAGAAATCCGAGCTTCTTGCTAACAGCTTTCTCGCTTTTCATAGAATAAGCGAGAAACTAAGTGATGAGCATCCTGTGAGAACTGTTGAATCTGTTGTTTCGTAGATCATGTGCAATTATCTATAACCAAATTCGCAATCCGCAAACTTAAAACCAACAAGGCTACGGGTTGTGATCAAATCCCCAACACTTTACACAAGTATAAAGTAGAATTGCTCTTAACATTCTCACCTATTTATTTAATTGCTGCCTCAAAATAGGCTACTTCCCCCATCACTGGAAGAATGCTATTATAATACCCATTTGCAAACCTGGTAAAGATCATAGCAACCCCACTAGTTATCGTCCTATTAGCTTACTTCCTAGCTTAAGTAAAATCTTCGAACAAATTATCCTTACCCGAATTCGCAGAAAACTGAACAAGAGATAATCCCTAAGTTCCAGTTTGGTTTTCAACCGAAATTTTCAACTTATCATCAGTTAAGCCGAGTAGTAAAACATGTCAAATTGGCTCAACTAAACAAGCAGTCCACCGATATGATAGCTTTGGATATTGAAAAAGCTTTCGATTCAGTATGGCACAAAGGACTGATTCACAAACTTTGTGCCTTTTCATTCCCGATTTACTTAGTCAAAATAATTCTATCCTTCCTGTCCGAGAGAAGCTTTCAAGTGAAAATTCATTCTACGTTATCTACTCCTCGGTCTATCCCGCCTGGGGTCCTCCAAGGAGCAATACTCACTCCCACTTTCTACAACATATACACAGCTGACACTCCTACAACTGATAACTGCAATATTGCCAGGTATGCTGATGATACTGCCATCCATACATCCGCAGAAAATCCGGACGAATAGTGTATACTTTACTAATTCAATCTGCGGAATTATTCAGGTACTTCCACAAATGGAAAATCCTAATTAATAAAAAAACACAAGCAATTTTTTCACTAAAAACGAGCTAAACGTTTTTTACCTAGTTTAACAATACAACTGCTAAACACAACAGTTGCATGGTCAAATTCATTCAAATATCTTGGTGTTCATTTAGATAAGAAGCTGACTTTTCAAGAACATACACTCAAAATTTGCTCGAAAATTAATAAATCCATCTGCTCCCTCTACCCTTTCATCAATAGAAAATCTAGCCTGTCACTAACCAATAAACTGCTGCTGTATAAAACAGTGATGCAGCCTATACTTTTGTACGCCTCGCCGGTATGGTCCGATTGCGCTCAAACGCACAAACATAAGCTGCAAACCATTCATAACAAATGTCTGAAGATCATTTTATCAGCACAAAATGGCGAGCTATCACTCGATGGTACACACATTAATAACAACACCGTTGAACCACGATGATTGCTGATGATCTCAAGTTATTTAGAGTGATTAGATCTCTTGAAGACTGCAAAGCTCTTCAATAAGATTTAATCACTCTCTGTTCTTGGTGTGAAGCAAACTCTCTCTTCCTTAATATTCCTAAGTGCCATGCAATGTCCTTTTCCCTTAAGTCTTCGCCCACTTCCTTTGATTACTCCATTGACTCCATTATATTGAATGTGGTTGATCAAGTGAAGGATCTGGGAGTGATCTTTGATCCTAAACTGAAGTTTGATGCTCACATTTTTAGTGTTGTTACCAGGGCCTCAAAACTTTCGGGTTTTGTACTGAGGCATTGCCGTATATTCTCTAATCCTCATTCTGCGGTGCAATTATTTGTGAGCATCGTACGTTCACTGCTTGAATATTCCTCACAAATTTGGTCACCTCATTATTTCTATTTAATTGCCCTACTTGAATCTGTTCAGCGTAAGTTTACACGCTTTCTCTTTTGTAAATTTAAAATCCCTTATTTGCCTTATTTGTCTTCTGTTTCTTCATATTTCTCCATTGGCTTCTAGAAGGATATATCTTGACCTATGCTTTCTCTATAAGTTGTGTCACGGCTACATTGAAATAGATATATCCAACCTTATTTCGTTAAGGCAACGCTCCAGACCATCTCGTGTTCCGAATATTTTTGCCGTACCATTTGCTAGAACTGAAGTTTACTTCAATTCTACATTACTCCGTTTACCACGAACTTATGATAGTCTACAGCTTGGACCTTTTCCACCTTCTCTTGCTTCTTTTAAGCGTAACGTAGAAAACGTAATTTTTAGCTAATGGATTTATTTCACTTTTTTACTTAATCATTTAATTACTTTTTTTGATTTTTATTTACTTTGTTTTTTTTTCTTTACATTTTATAATTGGAGTTAAACTCTGTTAAATGTGCTGAATAAATAATAATAATAAATAATATGGATGGAAGAGTTTAGCAAAGAATATATTAAGACAACGGCAAAGATAAATGGCCACCCAGTGAAAACAGTTGACCAGTTAATCCGCAAAAAAGTGAAACGACAGAAGAAGGAAGAATTAACAACTTTCTTCACGCAAAACAAAAAACTGGACCTGATCAGAAGAATATCTACTCCGCACTCAAGATCAACAAAAAAATTAAGAAGATGTTCAAATCACAGGATGTTCAGGTCGTCACACATAGTAGAAACCACCAAATAAAAACCTTGCTGGGATCATCCAAAGAACAGAAATCAAAAGAAGAAGTCAGCGGTATATACAAAATTTGTTGTCCACAATGCCCACAGGTTCACATAGGCCAAACAAAGCGGTTAATAATAAGATTTAAGGAGCACCTGAAGGAAATCAGCAGCATCAAGTCATCGGTGGCAAGACATATACTAGAAAATAAACATAGTATAAGTGATGAGAGCCTGGAGTCAAAGAAGTTAGAGCAGCATACAAATTGGACGCCTACGAGAGTCTCATTATATCAAGACAACCCCCGGATATTCGATTGAACACCGATTTTGGGAATAACCATTCACCCGTCATGACAGTAATTAGCTGTAAGATATAATTTCAAAGGTAATTAGAGTAGGGTTTTTCCTGCTTTGAATAAACTGTAAAATTAGCAGGTATATAAGGAGATATAGCATAGAGTAAGGCATAGTTTTTGGTTACACTGATGAAGAAACAAGTGTTGTGTTTCGAAAAATCAATGTCTGTGTATTTAATTTAAAATAGAAACAACGAATAAAAAGGAAACTTACGTTTATCATTCGTTGCATAGATAATGCTTGTTTTAAGTGTAGGCTAAGTTAGTTGTAAGGTACTATAAGGTTTTGAATTTATATTTTTCCCTTAGCATAAAGATTGATACGAATCAATGCATTTATATTAGCCATGTCTAGTTTTATTTTCTAATATAGCTGTAAAGGCACCATGCCTGTTCTTTATACTTATTTGATGGTTTGTACAGTATTAAATTGTCGATTTTGATGAATAAAAATAAAATAAATAAAAAATCTTGTGAAACTGAAGCCCTTGGGTTCAAGATTGAAGTTTCCTATTGTACGCTAAAATTATCCAAATCCATCGCACTTTAATCTATCAGATCATTAAACTTGCCCCTATGTGCTCATTCATCAACACCAATGGTGGTCTGATTGATTCCACTTAGGGCTCTGAACCCAGACAAAATGTGCAACAAGCACAAGAATCACCATGGCACGAGGCATCCCAACAAACGTAGACCATCAAAATTGTAGTGTAATATTATTGTATAAATATCGACATATTGTACCTGAATAAATCAGTCTTTTCATCGACGTTAGTGAGTCAATTAGTTTTTTTTCATTAATAACGCCAGAACATTTGGTCCCTCAAGCTGGATATGAACCAGCGACCATTGCTTTTCATTTCTTTCATTACGCAATGGTGTACCAGGCTGATATCATCCAGAAGGTGAATTTCGACGCAGTGCAGCGACTAATCAACAACTTCCGAAAAGACAGTGCAAATCGTCACAACGTCGAATATTTCGAAGTGAGACTTGACAATCTACAACAGGCTTGGCAAAAGTGCGAGGAACAACACTTGGAAACTCACAACTACTTCAAAACCGCGGACAAGCTGAAGGCCTACGAATCGGACTACGAAGATCAACAGAATATGGTAATGGAGTACATGGCCCTATTCAAGTCCAAACTTCGAGAGCTTCAACCATCTGGTAGCTAATGTGCAACTGGAAATACAAGCACTCGAGGGATAGCAACAATATCCTCCTTCGTGAACACCCAAAAGAGAGGAAAAGAGGTCGTCAGCTTTGATACTCATATCTTGAAGACTATAACATCTCAGTTGCCAGCTTTTTTATGTGAAGTCAAACTTCCAACTCACCTAAGGAAAAGTGTTCTGGCTGATAAAGAATTCGGCACACCCTGTAAAATTGAAATTTTAGTCGGTGCTGACATATATAGTGACTTTGTTCTAAACGGATTCAGGCCAGGGCAACCATGTGCCCAGCAAACTAAGCTTGGATGGATACTACTAGGCAGCACACAATCAATCATTAGCAAGGCATCAATTGTGTCCAATATTATGTGTGAAGTTATGGACACATTAATGCGAAACTTCTGGGAATTATAAGAAACTCCGAAAACACAGCCAACATCAATCGAAGATCAGCTAGTTGAAGACCATTATACGGCGACAACAAGAAGAAGGATGGATGGACGATACTCTGTCACTCTACCTTTTAAACAAGTTTTCAATCCCGTAAAAGAGCTTCAAAGGTCGGAAGCAATTGCCTTCATACGATGGCGACAGCTGGAACAGAAAATGAGGAGTAATCCCGAATTACACAAGCAATACTCGACATTCATTAGAGAGTATATCGATCTTGGCCACATGGAGGTAATACCATCACACGTGGTTAAGTCTTCGAAAGCGTACTACCTGCCGCACCACGCAGTTATCAAGGAAAGTAGTACAACAACTAAACTACGTGTCGTATTCAATGCATCGCAAGCGACACCGAAAGGGAAATCTTTAAATGTTGGTATTTTTGCAGGGCCAGCAATCGAAGAAAATATGTCACACATATTGATGCGGTGGAGACAACACAAGTTTTTGATAGCCGCTGATATTGAGAAGATGTACCGCCAAATCTGGATAAACAATACCCAACGAGATTTTCAGCGAATTTTATGGAGATTCAGTGAATCTGAGCCCATTGAACATTACCGGCTAAATACAGTGACATATGGAACAGCCAGTGCTCCTTATTTAGCAATACGCACCTTACCACAATTAGCAACATATGATGGACACATATTTCCAGAATCAGCAAAGGTACTTTAAAGGGATTTTTATGTGGATGATGTTTTAACAGGTGCAAATACTTTATTGGAACTCCGAAAAATTCAGAAGGATCTGCAAAGGTTACTACATCGTGGAGGATTTCACCTCCGGAAATGGACTGCGGATAGTCAGGAACTTCTCGATAAAATTCCAACGGTAGACCGTGGAACACAGATTCCATTTGATCTTCTCACCACAAACAATGTCAACACGTTGGGCGTACAATGGGATCCAGTGAACGACGAATTTACTTTCTGCTTTGACGATCATAGACAAGGCATAGCTCTCACAAAGCGAAGCGTGCTCTCAGAAATTGCAAAATTGTTCGACCCATTGGGGTGGCTGCAGCCTTCCACTATTATTGGTAAGCTGACAATGAGAAAGTTGTGGCTATCTAACTATGATTGGGACACGCCACTGAGCCCCGAATTTGTTGAAGATTGGTTAGCTGTACGCACCGGGTTATATGCACTGCGTTCGCTACGAATCCCTCGATGGATTCGCACGTCTACGGAAAAGAGGATCGAACTGCATGGGTTTTGTGATGCATCATTATCCGCATATGCAACAGGAATTTACGTCAAGATGTGGAATGAAGCCAATGTGTCCGTACATCTTTTAACAGCTAAATCAAAGGTGGCACCCAACAAGACACAAACAATTCCAAAACTGAAACTGTGTGGAGCGGTCCTGCTAACTGAACTAATGAAGCATGTTGCGTGCCCCGCATTCATTCACCTCCCTCCCAGCCAATCATCCTCCATGTGCCCCGGCACTTCGGACGCAACATGGAAGATGACCGCCGAGAGGAGGCATCCGTGCGGAGCACCCACCAACAGTGGCCTCATAGTGGCGACCATAGATAAAATTTGAAAACCGGCTAGCTCACCAGGTCGTGGGCTATTAAAATCACATTGAAACAAAAAAAAGGACACGTCAAGTACCGGACAAAACCCAATCACGTACATGCTGAGGAGGGGAGAACCATGAAAAAAACTCACTTCATATTATTTTCACTTGTTTATGTTAGCTTGCATTCTTGCCGAATTTTACGCATAGCTCTCACGATTTCAGTTCTTTCTTTTGGACGTGGAACATCTCTAAAGCCAATTAACTTAGCGTTAAATGTGATGCCACGAAAGAAAGCACCCTCATCGTGTACTGGAATTCTGTAGTCTTGATCCTGGTCCTTGACCAAATCATATTGTGTTGAAGGCATCCTTAAATAGTTAACAAGTACAGACTGCGTCCACGTTAGATATCATGAAAATGATTTCATTTTGCGTGTGGTACGTTTACGTAGCGATTTATGAGCATGTACCAATACCGCACCGGCACTTCGTTTACTTTTCGCGCTCATAAAACTTTTTTCGACTAAATTTGACTTTTATTTGTACTATTCCTCACCACCTCTTCCGTTTTACCTATTTGGTTGCTTACTTTATCAGCGTTTGGAGTTGTCGAAAAGTTTTCAATCAGTCGTCGCCGATGTATCTCGTCAATTCATAAACTTTAACGTCAGCTCGCGGAAATTTATTTGATTTTTTTTTCGCGTTAGGCAATGTGTTAGGGTTGGTTTTTTGCAGGCTCAAACCAAAACCGAGAGAGAAAGTAAATATTTAATCTTGTTTTCAACCTACTTCTCGAACTAGGCCGTCCCTTCCAAAGTTTTATTTGCATTCACAATATTTTCTAAAACGAAAACACCAACTTCACAATTTATTTAACTTTTCAAATTTCATGCTATTATTATTCTTGCCCTCGCTTAGAATAAACTACAGGAAAAGTTCACATCACTGAACACTCGCATTCTGTATTTTGAATTTTAGTCGATATTTTCTTTGAAAATGGAATATTCAATGGGCCGTAAAATCGGACCCTTTTTGCCGGGCAAAAACTAATAAGAATTTCTACTGTTTCACTTTATCGTAACGGAAAATCGAACGGGCAAACATCGTACACCCTCAACGGACAAACAACGCCGACCAACTATCAAAAAAAATATATAAACAAGTGAAAAAAGTGAACTACAAAAATGAGAATTGATCCGCAACAGAACGTGGGGACGACCCCGCCCTGAGAAGAGTCTCTCCACAATAAAGCCGGGCTATGTATGAACTCTAGGTAATGAAAGATCTCATGTTTGGTATGAGGCTAGGCAGATGTAATCAAAACGTCTAAGCGTCGAAATCATCATGCTCACTCAAACGAACCAGGAGGGTTTTAACAAAATGGGAAGTCTTACGTGAAGCTCAGCAGATGTAGTCAAAACGTATTAACGTCGAAATCATCATACATGTTCACGCAAGTTCCTCAAAGGTGGCACTAGTAATGAGTAGGTCGTCTAAATAGACGAAAATTTTGTCATGATACTCGTGCGGAATGACTTTATGCATGAGGCGACACATAGTTTGTGGGGCGTTGCAAAGACCAAAAGGCATAACAGTGAAATGATATAGAGGACGACCAGGGACTGTAAAAGCGGTCTTTTCGCGGGACTCCAAAGATAACGGAATTTGCCAGAAGGCGTCCTTGAGATCTAGACTGGTTATAAATTTAGTAGATTGTAGACGAAATAAGAGACCCTCAATTAGCGGAAGTGGATATGCATCCTTGATAGTGACTTCGTTAACCCGACGAGCGTCCAGACATAGCCGATTTTTACCGGGTTTGCGGACCAAAGTGACGGGAGAACTCTATGAGCTCTGACTTTCCTCTATAACGCCAAGAGAAAGCATACGATCTAATTCGGAATATAGCTGAGATTGAATAATAGGAGACACTGAATAGTGACGTTGTTTAACGGGTTTAGCAGAACCCGTATCGATAGTATGACTCAAAAGAAAAGTTTTCCCAAGCCACGCTCGTGCTGAGGAGGGGAGAACCATGAAAAAAAGGTGCTGACCGAGGACGGTCACGTTGAGTTTTTGTTTGTGTCAGCTTGCCGAGCTGGTTTTGCGAGATATTTTTACAGTGTTTTGCCGGATAAAATAGTTATTGTGTTAACGAAATTTTGATAGATTTGAGTTTCATTCGTGACAATCCACAGAAAGAATGGCTGAGAAATCCGAAAATTTGAAAACCAGCCGCAAGCAAATTAGCAGAAGCATATAGTGAGTTTTTTTCATGGTTCTCCCCTCGTCAGCATGTGCGTGATTGGGTTTTGTCCGTTACTTGACGTGTCCTTTTTTGTTGTTGTTTCAATGTGATTTTAATAGCCCACGACCCGGTGAGCTAGCCGGTTTTCAAATTTTATCTATGGGCCCCACGTTGGGCGCCATGTGTTGCGTGCCCCGCATTCATTCACCTCCCTCCCAGCCAATCATCCTCCATGTGCCCCGGCACTTCGGACGCAACATGGAAGATGACCGCCGAGAGGAGGCATCCGTGCGGAGCACCCACCAACAGTGGCCTCATAGTGGCGACCATAGATAAAATTTGAAAACCGGCTAGCTCACCGGGTCGTGGGCTATTAAAATCACATTGAAACAACAACAAAAAAGGACACGTCAAGTACCGGACAAAACCCAATCACGCACATGCTGACGAGGGGAGAACCATGAAAAAAACTCACTTCATATTATTTTCACTTGTTTATGTTAGCTTGCATTCTTGCCGAATTTTACGCATAGCTCTCACGATTTCAGTTCTTTCTTTTGGACGTGGAACATCTCTAAAGCCAATTAACTTAGCGTTAAATGTGATGCCACGAAAGAAAGCACCCTCATCGTGTACTGGAATTCTGTAGTCTTGATCCTGGTCCTTGACCATGATTTGTGTTGAAGGCATCCTTAAATAGTTAACAAGTACAGACTGCGTCCACGTTAGATATCATGAAAATGATTTCATTTTGCGTGTGGTACGTTTACGTAGCGATTTATGAGCATGTACCAATACCGCACCGGCACTTCGTTTACTTTTCGCGCTCATAAAACTTGTTTCGACTAAATTTGACTTTTATTTGTACTATTCCTCACCACCTCTTCCGTTTTACCTATTTGGTTGCTTACTTTATCAGCGTTTGGAGTTGTCGAAAAGTTTTCAATCAGTCGTCGCCGATGTATCTCGTCAATTCATAAACTTTAACGTCAGCTCGCGGAAATTTATTTGATTTTTTTTTCGCGTTAGGCAATGTGTTAGGATTGGTTTTTTGCAGGCTCAAACCAAAACCGAGAGAGAAAGTAAATATTTAATCTTGTTTTCAACCTACTTCTCGAACTAGGCCGTCCCTTCCAAAGTTCTATTTGCATTCATAATATTTTCTAAAACGAAAACACCAACTTCACAATTTATTTAACTTTTCAAATTTCATGCTATTATTATTCTTGCCCTCGCTTAGAATAAACTACAGGAAAAGTTCACATCACTGAACACTCGCATTCTGTATTTTGAATTTTAGTCGATATTTTCTTTGAAAATGGAATATTCAATGGGCCGTAAAATCGGACCCTTTTTGCCGGGCAAAAACCAATAAGAATTTCTACTGTTTCACTTAATCGTAACGGAAAATCGAACGGGCAAACATCGTACACACTCAACGGACAAACAACGCCGACCAACTATCAAAAAATATATATAAACAAGTGGAAAAAGTGAACTACAAAAATGAGAATTGATCCGCAACAAGCAGACTGTCATGGCACACAACTGGGAACACATTCCTAAGTTCTACAGGACCGATTCGACCATCGTTTTAGCATGGCTTCAGAGTGCTGCCTCGAAATGGAACGTATTCGTCGCTAATCGCGTAAGCAGAATCCAGCAGGGCAGCGTACCAGCTCAATGGTACCATGTCAACGCGCAAAGTAACCCAGCTGAATTAGCTACCAGAGGACTAAAGCTTACAGAATTAGCTCAATCCAGCCTTTGGTGGCATAGGCCTACATGGTTAAATGTAGAAACAAGTAATTGGAAACACCCAACAGAAGTATCTCATGAAGGATTAGAGGAGCGCCATATCTCATTATCAACAACCTTCAAGGATCCCGAACCAGAACTTCTCTGTAAATTTTCAAGCGTAACCAAACTAATAAAAGTCGTTGCTTTCTGTCGCAGGTTCATCAACAATACTTGGCCAAACGCAGTAAAACAATCTGGTTACATCAAGCAAATGGGGTTGAAAGAAGCTCAGCTCCAGTGTATTCGACTGTGCCAAGAGCATGCTTTTCAACCAGAGTTAGATGCGCTCAAATCAGGAACAGAAGTTCCTGCAACTAGCAACATTTGAGCACTATCTCCGTGGATTGACTCAGAAGGAATCCTCAGAGTGGGTGGGCGAATTCATAATGCAACAGTCGGAGCTTGTTCGAAACATCCAGCAATAATACCAAAGGGTCAATTTGCGTGATCCATTATATCCATGCCACACAAATAAGTCTTCCACGGTGGTGTACTTCTTACGTTGGCAACTATGCGCCTACAATACTGGGTAGTGGACATTCCCTGACGAAGAAGGTTCTTCGAAATTGTTTAACCTGTTTCAAATTATCTACAAAGCCTCAGAAGATGGGTATATTGCCGCCATCTAGAGTAAAGGCTAATTTCCACTTTGATTAGTGCGAGTGCAGGTGTTTAGTGATTAGGACTAAACACGTGTAAACCGCTACTGATTAGTGCGAGTGATTAATAATCAGTGAAGTAGAATGATTAGGAGCGTGTTCTATTTTTCTGTGAGTAGTTACGTCCCGCGCGACCCTCCTTCCACTTCACTCGCAGCGTCTCCGCTCTAAGCACGTTTGGACATGCTTGTTTAGTGCGTCGCAGGAGTGCTTGTATTTGATTCTAAAGTGGAAAATGGCAAAGTGTACCGAGGATATAACGTTTAAATTTTTGCAGGAGTATCTACAACATGTATGTCTTTACAATTGTAAAGCACCCACATACAAAAATAAAAGGACCCGAGAAGCAGCACTTCTTCAAATAAGTGAAGCTATGCATATTCCGGGATTCGGAAGTAAAGAAATGTATACTAACTCTCCATATAGTTGCTGTTCGACGCCCACCAACTGATTTTTAACTAAGCGCAGCAGCTAAATAGTATTGGACACTACTCGCACTCCACATGTCAACTAATCAATCGCAATAATCACTTAAGCCTAGTTCGGACTAGGCTAGTAATTTAGTCGAGTAGCGAGCAATTTAGTGGCTAAATGTGTACGAACCACAAAAAATTAGTCAAGTAGTTTAGTAAACGATTTAGCCGAGTCGATCCATTTTACTCAATTTTTAGCGTGCGAGTAGCACCTCCCACCACGCACCCGTGCTCGCTGGTTCACCGGCTAAACAAGTCCGAACCACGTTTATTAGTCGAGTTCATTAGTGGCCGGAAAAATGTCGTTTCGCTGGACCGAAAATACAACTTTGAAGTTTGTTTCAAAATATGTTGAACATGAGTGCTTATGGAATATAAAGTGCGCGAATTACAAAAATAAAGAAATGAAAAAAGCCACATGCCAGGAAATTGAAAATGAAATGGATATACCCGGATTTGGAGAAAAGGAGATCAAAATTAAAATTAAAAACATCAGGTAAGTGCATAATTTTATTATCTGAAGTATTTCAAAAGCATATTTATTAATGTGATACAATAAGCTGTTAATTATTATTACTACCTCTTGTTTATAAAAGTAGTTTACCTAACGAGATCCATTCCTTTTTAAATCGACCTACTCGCAGGAGTTAAAGAAAATAAAGGACGCTAAAAGTTCAGGCGCAGGGACTGACACAATTTATATTCCGACGGTAAAATGGTTCACTGTACTCGATGCATCCCTGCGAAACGTAACTACTACACTGACAGAAAGTGAAAGTAATTTGGTATGTACTTACCTATCTACTTCTACACATTATTATATAATTTTCAATGTATCATTCTTGTCTGCCAAGGGACAGATCCGCTACTGACAAAATAATTTGCATACCTCTCCCGACGGTCTGTAGACCATTGGGATGAATGGTTACTTAGAGAAGTAGGTAGCGGTAGCATTCCGAGAGGCTGTGGCTCATTTCTCCAACTACCAGGAAGGACAGTTCCTGCTTCCAAATGTTCTGAGTCTGCTGTGTATTCGTACTGTCTGCTCTGTAGTTTTGTTTGTCGGAGCCAATTATGTAAAGCGCAACAGGTCTATACTGTAGTATATACACACATAATAACCACTTCAGCACAGGCACATGTTAACATTCATCTCGTACCTCAACCCATGTACGATCCATTTAGCACGCCATCTAGGCATGTACGCATGTAAGCTCATTCAACTCTAATTAACCCTCATCGGTCCCTCCAAAACATTGTCGAATTGGTTCTTGCGTATACGATCATATACACAACGACTTCTTACCTACGCAGAATATATCTAAATGAAAACCAACATATGTGTTGTGTTTTTTTGTCATTTGTAAAGTGTTTATTATTATTATAAGGCAAATTTATGATCATACATATGAAAAAATATTTGAAAAAAATACTGATTGAAACATCAATTTTTCACTACATTCAATTTTAAATACGAGAATTGTATACGTTCATATACAAAGAACCGATGGGGGTTAAGTATCCAATTGCAATAGATGAATGAAAAGCTCTTTGTTTACAAATAGCCAGACGCGGTCGAGTGTTTACTGACCTACTAATATCGCCGCCTGGTTATTGCCCTGCGCTGTGTACTGATTCTAAATCAATTACTCATAGCCCATATTGATAAAATGGGTTGACATATGAGTATTATGAAATGGATAGAAGAATGTGGGAACCTAATCGCTTTTATTTGGATTGGTTGATTCAAACTTTAAAGTAAGCATTTTTATTATGTATTTAGAATTAAAATTTACATTGTATTTAGAGTAAGGATAAAATAAGTAAATAGAATATTGTATAAATTAAGAGAACGGAATAAAGAAAATTAAGTCTGTCTAATAGACTCAAAGCAAATTGCTATTTTATTAAGCAACTGCCTCCTTTCGGCAGAGTAAGACTTTGATCAGACTTTGCCTTATAAATTCGGCAAAAAGACAGACTTCTACTTGAGCACAAGTATGCCTTATATTGGCAAAAAAGTGCATAGAAATATCGGCTGCTTGAGCAATGTCTCTGCGCCAAATATGTGGCAATCTTCGGAATGCCGAAAGAAGACGCGCATCACTCTGGAACAATACAGAGCTAAGCATAACTTCCAACAAAGACGACGAGAAACACTACAATACTATCTTAACAACTTTCTCAGGACTATATGGCATCGGTTTCTCAAACACTCTGAATCTGGCTGCTAGTATACCGAACGCATTTTCAACGATTCTTCTAGCCCGAGACAAACGATAATTAAAATTTTTTTCCCGTAGCGTTAATCGATTTCCTGGAAAAGGTTTTAATAAATATTCTTTCAAGGGAAATGCATTGTCGCCAACGAGGACATGACCCTGTGGTAGAACACCGTTTTCTAATTCTTGGTATAAATTACAGTTACGAAATACGCCCCAATCAGAAACCCTTCCATTACACCCAACGTCTATATAACTAAAGCAATATTTATGATCCACAACAGCCATTAACACAATGCTGTTTGTGTCTCTGTAATAATAGTATAAACTTCCAGATTCAGGGTGTGCCTTAATGACGACATGTTTGCCGTCGATTGCTCCACAGCACCCTGGAAAGTTCCACTGTTCTCGAAAACCATTTTCAATTATTTTCCAGTCTGTAGTAGTAGGAATCTGAAAAAAAAAATATTTGTGCTCATAAACATTCTTTGATACTAACATCATTTTGTTTGTTTTAGGCTTCCAATAGTTCACACGCTGCTGATGCAGAGTGTGAGGAAAATAGTTGTTTAGTGGATACTTTTCCTGCGCCAACACCTACTCCACCTCCGACAAAAAAGGGGAAAATCGCCCAGCTCTCGAGTATGGTTGGGCAATTAAAAGAAATCGCCAATTGTGCAAACTCTATCGTGGAAGAAAATGAGTTTGAAGTCTTCGGAAAACACGTCGGGCTTCAACTTAAATCTTTGCCCTTACTATTGGCGTTGGAAGCACAAGAGCACATACAGCTGTACATCAACAGAATTCGACGTCAGCACATCCAATCGTCGTATGCTGCTGATTCACCGTACAGTGAGTCTACTATAAATTATAATGACACCAGCAACTATGATTTGGAATGCAAGCAACTGAATGCGTTACGCAGAGTAACGTGACAATAATGTCAAACGACTTAGTTTACGCAGCAATGCAGAACGCGAATGTCGATGATGAAATGTGATGGGAGCAAACAGGATACAACATATATTGAAAGTTACACCTAACTTTGTTCAAAATGATTATCTGAATAAATATTTTTTTCATATTAAATATATTACAGTTATTTTATCTTACCTTGATAAATTCCATTAATGATTCATAGATTGCTTCACAAACTTCGATGATGAATTCGGAAATGGTTGATTTGCCTAGTCTAAATATGTGTGTGAGTGTCCTTAAAGTACACCCAGTAGCAAGGAAGTACAGAACTGCTTGTAATTTTGTTATTGCAGATATTGCACTTCTCAAAAGGGTATCTTTCCGCTGAATTTTGGAGTGTATTTTCGTCAACAGAAAATCGACACAACTTTCGGACATTCTCAAACTATCGAAATATTCTTTGGGATCTTCTACGGGAAACTCCTTCAGGAGACAATTCGTAGCTCCTAGTTCATCTCTTCTAGTAATCCATTTTCTTATCCATTGCTTTTTTACTACCGTAATGCGAACGATTTATGTCCAGTAGCGAGTAGTTTAGCCACTAAATTACTCGCTACTCGACTAAATTACTAGCCTAGTCCGAACTAGGCTTAAGCGCTAATCACCTGCACTCGCATTAATCAAAGTGGAAATTCGTATGAATGGCTACTAAAGCGTTTCACTTGGAGCTTATGAGTGACCTATCCGCCGGAACATGCATTGCAGCCATTAGACGCTTTATAGCCAGGCGAGGCAAATGTGCAAAATTGTTTAGTGACTGTGGCACAAATTTCGTAGGAGCTAATAAACAGCTGAGATCAGAAACTGCCAAGGTTCTCAAACTCACAAGTGAAGAAGTAGTCCACGAAGGGATAGAGTGAAATTTCATTCCTCCTGGCAGCCCCCAATACGGAGGGCTCTGGGAAGCTGGCGTCAAGTCAATGAAAAGGCATTTGATAAAGACAATCGGACAGCAGATATTAACTGTTGAAGAACTTTACACTCTTCTAGCACAAATAGAAACGTTTATGAACTCGCGCCCATTAACCGAAATCAGCACCGATCCATCATATCATGCCGCTCTAACTCCTCGACATTTTCTGACGGGTTCAAACTTGTTTGAACACACGTCTGATGTCAGCGAAACAAAATACAGCTTGATAAAAAGATGGAAACTTGTCCAGTATATGAAACAATCATTCTGGCGCCGTTGGAGTCGAGAGTACTTGCAAAGATTGCAACAACGACCAAAATGGCTGAAAAAAACGAAAACGTGAAAACGGGTGAATTAGTGCTGGTGAAAATTGAACATTTTCCATCTTTCCAGTGGCCTCTTGCCAGAATAATCGCCACCCACCCACCCAGGACAGGATGAGATTGTAAGAGTAGTCACGCTTAAAATGAGTCTTCAAACGACCAATTACTAAAATATGCTCGCTACCTTTCAGTAACATGCAAGGACAACCGGCAACACAGCAGCAAGTCGACCTTCAATCAAAAACAAAGGCATTGAAAGTAAAAAAAAACACCAGAAAGTAAAGATGCGTCTCCACCTATAGCAAAAAAGCGACGAATAACTGGTAGGTCATCAGTATCATCAATAGCCACTTTGTTCACTTTGCTACTCACTTTGAGCATCGGAACGAAAGCGCTAGTCATGCCGGAATAGCCAACATAATTCGAGGGTCATTACAACTAACGGTACAGGTTCCATGGAACGACTTGAAAAAAGATCACACCAATCTGAAAATAGTTTACAACAAGCCGCGAGGTGCGACCCTTGAGGTCCACACGGTCAACTTCCCAGTAATATCTACATAAACATCAACAACATTGCAGCAATGAGAGGTATTCATAGCAGTAACAAGAATGAGCTAATATGAATCATATCGTCTGCGGGAGGGTCCATTGATTACGTAAGGTTTTTGGTCGATGAATATTCACGCGGATAAATTGGTGGGTGCCTTTTTGATCTTGAAAATTTTTGTTGGGTTTCAAAATTTAAGCAGTTTTTTTAATTAAAAGACTATAAAAACTATTAAAAAGCTGCTCAATTATGCAAATATTTTAAAACTTTGATTGAATTTACAACATTTTTTTTAGAATAAAGGATATAAAGTAATAGCATTCGTATGAACCCTCTTTACATGGTAACTTTGAATAATTTTTTTTATTTTTAATTTAGTTTTTTTCATAATCATCGAAGAAAATTTTGCCGGTGTCTCTTCAAAAACTAATGAGAATGTATAAATTTTATAAACTGGTATCACAGTGCGGTGCAAATCAGGTTAAAAAATATTTTTTATAAAAAAAAACATAATTTTTCGCATTTTTTCCTATTAAATTAAAAAAACGGCTGAAACGAATTTTTATATTGTTGAAAACTTCACAAATATGTTAATACACGTCAACTGACACCTTAATGATCCAAATATTATATCTGGTTCGTGAGATATAGTGAATGATAAAAATGACCTTGAAAATCTTGATGAGTTTTAATGATTTTTTTATTTTTAATTTAATTTTTCACGTAATCATGGGGAAAAGTTTTGATGGTGTTTTTACAAACATTGTTTGCAATATATAAATTTTATAAAGATTGATTACTATTTTTCGCAAATCAGCTAAAAAATTTATTGTTTATGAAAAAAACCTAATTTTTTGCAGTTTTTTTCTTAAATTAAAAAGACGGTTCCGAAGATTTTTTTAAAAATGCGACAGATTTACAAAAATATTAATACGCGTACAATGACACCTAAAAGATGCAAATCCTATGTTTGATTCGCGAGATATAACGCATGACAGAAATGACCTTGAAGAGCATGATGGCTGTTAATGATTTTTTATTTTTTATTTGACTTTTTTTGTAATCATGAGTAAAAATTTTGATGACATTTTTATAAAAACTGTTTGGAGTATGTAAATTATATAAACTTTGATTACTTGGACTTGACAATAAGGTTAAAAATTTATTGTTTTTGAAAAAAACACAATTTTTTGCACTTTTTTTTTAAAAATTAAAAAACACCTCCAACGAATTTTTTTAAAACTTGATGGAATCACATAAATGTTAATATGCGTCGATTGACAACTTGATCAAGGAAATCGTATGTTTGGTTCGCGAGATATAACGCATGACAGAAATGACCTTCAAACGGGCAAAACAGCAAACCCCCCCGACCGAAGTTTCCCAAAAACTAATCAACTCTTAAAATTCCAAAGACGCTTCGATTGACACCTTAACGAAGTCGATACGACTTTGTTTACGTGAGTTACGCTCTTTGAAAAAACTGTCCACGAACGCACATACGTACGTACGGACGTACATATATACACACACACACGCACATACTTCTTTCTAAAAACACTTAAAATATACTCTAAAGACCTCAAAACGTAAAGATATGTTGAAAATTACAATTTCGATTTTCGAGTCGATTACAAGAACTTCCCATATACTGGGAAGTTAAAAACGTCTCAGATATGTGCAGCACAGGTCTGAAAGTGTCGAACGAAATTCACTGCAACGACTTAGTGTTGCATTTACTTGAATTGACTCAAGAAATAGAGAATAAAATGGACACTTTGCACTTCATGAAGAGTCGAGCTAAACGTGGTTTAGTTGGTAAAGTGCTTACAGCAGTATTCGATGTTAACGACGAAGTTATCGAAGATGTAAACACACTGGCAGAAAATCAAAAGGCTTTAAAACAAAAGGTGTTAGAAGAAGGTAACATTATCCTGAAGGCAAGTAAAGTTCTTAACACCAACTCAAGCCGAATCCACACACAACTTTAACGATTTTCAAAACAACTTAATCAAGGATTAGAACGAATAAACAAATACCACAGTTGGTTTGTAAAGGTCGATCATAACAAAATTAACCTCCATTTCTTAGGGACATACCAGCGTGCCCTGGATTACGTCCAAGAGGCTTATAATAAATATTCCAGCATCTTAACTGCGGCTTATACGAAGATTGGTATCTGGGAATGCATAAAACTAGCTGAATTAGAGAAAACCATCAACAGAACCCAGGCAATACTTCCACCTCATCTCGAAGTACTACATACTCCAACAGATCAACTGTTCATCTTACAAGATGACGAGTATTCAAACATCGTGGGACAATCGCCTATTGGCGACAATCGTGAGTACGAGTTAATAATAAAGGTAACTGGGATTCCAATCTATCAGGGAAACAATATATTCGCGGTCCGGGGGGAGAATCTAATATACTTGGTGTCAACCGTAACTCACAATCATTTTTTAAAATTCATGAAGAGGCTCTATTTCAACAGAACGAACTTAGTCCAGGACACTATGCAATTCCAATTTCAATGATACTCAACATAAATAACCATCAAAACGGTGCGATTAGCAAGCTCCATGACGCATTCTCAAAGGAGAATTGCTCCACTCAAACTTTCAGGGCGAAGAAAATTATTTGGAAGCAGCTTATAAACCACAACACATGGATGTTTGCTACGCCAGCAACAGTGGTTACTCAAACTGTATGCAAAGGGGAACGGTCCTCAATACGTATAAACGGAACTGGCATTGTCCAAATATCATCAGACTGCACTTTATTCACCGATGAATTTTCCTTAATATCCGATCAAAGATATGTTCGGAAACATTTTGCCGTCTTCATCCAACCTAGCGAAGTAAAACTCGATCGAATCCCGTCACCAGATGAAATCATACCGCTAAGCACATCGAACATCATCAAGTCAAAACATTCGGCACAACCGTAGCTCAGCAAGAAAGTTTCCTGGCAGCATTCGAACATGTCAAATGGAAACATGGATTAGGGATGGTTCGAAATTAGCGGAGCCGTTCCATGGAACCTAATACGCACTCGGAACGGTTTGGAACGGCTCCAACGTGAATCACATATTGGCTCCGGTCGGAGCTGTTTCTCCACAATTCGTATAGACTGGAACTGGAGCCGAAACCGATACTGGAGCCGAAACCGATAGTGATAGCTCCAGAACGATGACTTGCCTTTCATATGTTATGTTGTCAACAGCAGAGCGTTTTGGGCATTTAAACAAATCAGACTACTCGGAACTTCTGGTTCTGATAATTTCCTATAAGGAAATTTGCGTATTTGCTCTTCATTCGTTTTGCATTCAACCTGTGTGTTTGAACTTTAATATTCATCTTCGTAATTTGTATTTTTTCCCGATTGCGATAATGTTTAAGCGAATGAAAAGAAGTTATTTGTGGGTGTATTTTGAAGAAGAGGGCCCTGAGTTTGCTAAGTGTGAGCTATGTTCCACAGAAGTGTCATTTAAAAGTACGATTTCCAATTTGGGAAGGCACATGAAAAGGCACCATCCTACTATAGACCTGACCGTATTAAACGAGCCTGAGAAGCAAAAAAAAAACAAGACTAAAGAAACCGAGTGTGAAACAAACATGACGGTAAGCACTAGTTCTAGTTCAGCTTCTGGGCAATGTGAGCAATCGCTTCCTGTCATTAGCCCCTTGGCCCCACAGTGTTCGATAACACCGACTGCAAAATCTTTATATCTACCCGCTCAGTCACAATCACGAATATCATCGTTTCTAACAACAAAAATTACTACAAACGGCTCCGAGTTTCAACTTGGAGCCGTTTGGAGCTGGAACGCTTAAGGGAATCTAATACGCAGGTGGAGCTGCAATGGTTGGAGCTAAGACGATATTTTGTCGTTCTATAACATCCCTATCATGGATGGATCAGCATAGCTTCAACCATGGCCTTATGCGTACTAGTGACGCTAACGATACTCGCCTTCTTGATAATCAAACTCAAATGCAAGCAGTCGAATAATCTTCAGTCAATACCTACATCAAGCACCTCCGCTACCTGGTACGATAATCATCCCAACTAAGAGCTTACCCTCTCTTGGGGGCCGGAATGTGCGCTAAAATTATCCAAATCCATCGCACTTTAATCATCAGATCATTAAACCTGCCCTAATGTGCTCATTCATCAATACCAATGGTGGTCTGATCGATTGCACTTAGAACTCTGAACCCAGACAAAATGTGCAACAAGCACAAGAATCACTATGGCACGAGGCATCCCAATTAACGTAGATCATCAAAATTGCAGTGTAATATTATTGTATAAATATCGACATATTGTACCTGAATAAATCAGTCTTTTCATCGACATTTGTGAGTCAATTAGTTTGTTTCAATTTCTCATTGATAATGCCAGAACACTTGTGAAAAGTGTAAGCTGCTTCGGTATGTTCGGTCTAGTAAAAGAATTAGATCTGGCGGGTATGAAATAGATCATCGATTTAGAATTGTGATGCGAGTACGTGTTTACGATATCTGGTGAGAAATACTGTAGTAGATCTAGTAACTAAGATCGGGAAAAAATCAACAGAAAACTGTCGCCGGTGAAGGGAAATTGATCGGTAGAATGATCGATAAATGAGCTGTTAATTATGGTCTTGCCATTCGACGCAACCATGATTCTGTGGAATAAATTAGAAACGCTATTTGGTCTACATATTATCATTAGAGCTCGGCGGACATAAATCCACAGCACCAAAAATGCCCTAGTGGTGCAGACTCATGGTGCGAATGGCAGAAAGCTGCAGCTAAAAACTACCTGAAGTCCTTCAAACACAGCTATACTGCACTTTCTAGTGATAATTTGAAAGCCATGAAACCTGTTTGTGGGGACTTGAGCAAAGACGCTAGGGGGATGTGATGGTTTCACTCAAAACAATAACGAAAATTTAAACCAACTTATTTGGAAAATTACGCCAAAAATATTTAGTGGAACTTCAAATATTGTAGAAATTGCAGCTAATATATCAGCATCTACATTCAATGAAGGCCATTTTACTCTACTGGCTTTTAAGCAAGAAATTGAAATAAGTACAGGGTCAAGTGCTCATCATTATTTTCGACCGGTAGACAAAAATCGAATTAGCAGAGCGGATAAAAAAATGCAGATGAAACAAAAGACGGTAGAACTCGCCGAAGGCAAGAACAACAAGATGCTCCGGATAATATGACTGGAAGAAAAAATATCTTTTTTTAAACGCATTCACCTCAGATTGAGTTTTTTCAAAAAACTTTTCAAAAGCTATTTATCCGATCTTTCGGAAATTGTGCACACTTACTTTATACATAAATTACGAAGTAAAAATATAAATATTTTGTATTTTTTTTGTTATAATTTAATTTAAAATATCAAATTATCAAAAAAAAATTCATATATTCAAAAAATTGTCTTATTTTGCTTCTAAAAAATCAAAAACAAATAAAATAAGAGATAAATTGATGTTTTTGGACCGAAAATCTCTTAAACTAACGATATCTTTTCGGTATTTTGTCAACAGATGACCCAGTAATTAGTTATGATGATCACCACAAAGCAACATTTTTTTTTGGGTGTATACGAAGATTTGCTGACAGTGGCTCAATTCACATTATTTTTTCACAAAAATGTAACAGAAGACTCTTCAGATATTGCACTATTATGTGCTTAACTTATCAATAAATTTATGATTATCATATTTTAACAAATAACTCTTAAAAATTTGTTTCAAATAAATCTTAGCCCTTAAGTAATGTGAATTCAATGCTTGCCCAAAAAGCTCAAGGTATGAGCTAAGGTGCTATTTATTCGACAAAATCTTAGACATGCATAATTCATATGATATAATTTAAATTATGACTAAAGGAAGATTCGAGGATGAGTGCATCAGAGCGGAGTTCAGAATGCATGATAATAGTGCAATGAAACTCAAATCACGGCGAAACGGTATGCCAAACATCAGGCTATCCAAGAAGACAAAATCATTTTCATACTAACTACCTTCCGAGTCAAAATTTAAATACTAACTTTTCGCGTCAAAATAGACGAGTAGACCGGCAAAATGGGAAACATCCACAGAATTGAAAAAGTTTTTATATAAATTCTGGCTTGTTGTAATGAAGAAGAAACACCAAATCAAATTCAAAATCAAAATTTTAACAATCAGAATAGACGAATTAATCAACTTGCATCAGTCCAAACAAAACGGTTTTCTGGTCGAAACAATGGAGATAGGAAATATCTAATATCCAAACATCGATTGCTATCGATATAATTTTCAACATTTCAATCCACATCATAACGGCAATTCTGGTTATAACCAGAGAATTAATAAATATTTTGACCAAGATAGTAGGGAAAATTTTTAGAGGGATTCAGCAGAAAGTCAAGCAAAAATAAGTTTCGATCATGATGAAAATGAGTTTTTTGAAAACTAGCCTCGGACACACTTCCTATAAGAAAAATCACTCTCAACAAATCAAAATACGGCGCGTTAATGTATACATGCCGGAGCTTCATTTTTAACAATTAATAAACATATAAATATCTATAGAAAAATTAAGATTAATCCATTGCCTTCCACGAAAATCACGGAAAGAGATTTTATTAAACATGAGGTTTACACTCTTGCTTTAGAAGTATTTCAATTGTCTACAAGTGCTAGAATAGCGTGGAAAGTCGATTAGTTTTTCAAGTGTATCGCTTCTTCATTGAACTCATTTCGAATTTTCAACCATTTACAACATTGCCGCTCATCACAAGTATTGGATCCTTACGGTCAGCACATTTTTTAATGGTCGAAATCCAACGTTGGCTTCAAATGTGGAAGCTTGCCGTTGAACGATACAATTAGTGATATCCGATACTTGTGATACACAAAGCGAGTTAATTGCCAGTATGAGCGGCTGGCCAGCAGTTCAATTGTTTTGTAGCATTAAGTTATTTTGGGTTTTGTGCAGCATCAAATAAGATTGCGTAGCATTAAGTAATCCTTGTTCAACCTTGTTTTTGTATATAAAATCATGAAAATAAATATTCTTGATTCATTCTCAAACCAGACTTCGAGTTTTACTTTTGGAGAGTCAAGGCAAGTGAGTTCCTATATTGAATTGAAATTCATTATAGTTTCGACTGACCGGATTAAGTATTCGGTCAAACGATAATCTCAAGGTGACTCAAAAGTTTTACGAAGGTTTGAAGTGAATCAAATGAAATTTCGCAGATTATATTCAGGAGTTACATAACTCAATAAAGCAGATTCAGAATCTGGTTGACCGACATTTAACACTGCACATTAGAAAGGGTTGAAAAGAACTACATGGAAAGATTAATATAAGATCACCTACATGATGACGAATACAATGAAGCTTTAAAATTCGTTGAAAAAACCGAAAAAATATTTTTCAAAGAAGCGGATATATTAACGAGCACCTCAAATTTCCAGCATGAAATTCAAACTGTTAACAGATTCTCAAATTCCGGTTGACCGACATTTAACATAAAAATTTGGTGACCCCGACGTGATTCATTCAAAATCAATTCCAACATGGAAGAAAGGCGCATCAAGTTGAATGATCTGACGTTGGAGCAGGAGCTTACAGGGCAAGAAATCGAACGCCTGATTTCCAACTACAAAAAGTACCCTTCACCACACAAAACAAGAGACTATCTAAAGCCCCCCATATACGAGCGATCCATTAGTGCAAATGGCCCGAGCCAAGCCAAAATCTCATTGTGTGTGGAGAAACCTGGTTGGATTTTCAATCAATCCAATATCTATGGAGTCGAGCCATGAAGCCATTTTTTGGCTTGACCGTGTGTGGCGAAATCCCGCCCTGAATGGAGCCGAGCCATCGATTGGACTGTGGTGTATGCGGTCGAGTTAGTTTACGCTCCGGGCGGCTCGCGAGCGGTCAGATCTCCAGCAGAGTTAGCAATTGTAATAGTAATTATCCATTAATAAATAAAGTATTCAAATCTGGAAATAACCAGTAAAGACAGTGTTTGTTTAAAGAGTTTGGCGACATTACAATTATGGCGACGAGGATGTTTTTGATTCGTGACTCGCGCAATTTGAAAACTATTGCAATTTCGCAGTGAATTTCGCACGCGTAATAAATGTCTGACGACCGCGACGCTGAAACAGGCTGGATTTGGAAGCTCAGTAAAGAGCAAATTATTGTGGAATTGGAAAATCGTGGAGTGCCGTTCTACACAAGTGAAAAACGCGATAATTTGCGTAAATTATTAGTTTTGACTGTACGGAAAAACACAAAGGATTTCGATCGAAATATTGAAGCAGAGGCCCAAGAAAAGGCGAATATCGGAAAAGTCCCGCAAGCATCGACATCGCCCAAAACGGTAACAAAGGCAAAGGTTACGGAGACTGACGAATTGAATAATTCGAACAGCTCCGAGCACGAAGAGCCGTTCGAACCGGATTGCGATTCGGAAAGAGACAGCACTATGTCGGATAACACAAAAATAAAATTTTGTCTCAATAAAGACAAATGGGACACTTTCGTGGAACGCCTAGAATTCCAATTTGTGGCTCGAGATACAGCCGACACGAAGAAAGCAGCCATTTTGCTTACTACAATTGATGAAGACGCGTACGAATTAATTAAGCATTTATGCTCCCCAGCAAAATTATCGGGGAAAACATACGATGAACTGATCAAATTGATGCAAGATCACTTGCATCCTAAGCCTTCCGAGATCATGGAAAGAAGTAACTTTTATGAAGCCTGCCAAGAGCAGGATGAGAGTGTTGCAGACTTTGCCGCAAGATTAAAGAAATTGTCTTTGAACTGTAATTTTTCTAGCTTGTCAGATTCTTTCCGTGATCAGTTCGTATGCGGATTAAGCGATCGAGAAACAAAAGTGAAATTGTTCGAATTGGAAGCGTTAACATTTGATTCAGCCATCAAAGGAGCGTTAGCGCGCGAGAATGCACTGAAAAATGCATCAATAGCATCAGCAAGTGACAAAAAAAAATTTCAAAAAGACGTATTAGCGATCACTTCGCAAAGTTCAAAATCGCGGCATGATTTTAAGTCAAATCATAAGTTCGAGCAACGCAAGTTTACGCCGCACAATCAGCCTGCAGAGCTAAAAAGACGTGGAAACACATGTTGGAATTGCGGTGGACGCGGACATACGCGTATTCGATGCCCAACTCCAAGTAATTCAACTTCGGAGAAACACAACGAGTGTACCAGTTGCGGAAAAACAGGACATCAGCGTAACAAATGCAAATACAAGTATAATACATGCGAATATTGCCATAAGGGCGGACACATTCAAAGTGCTTGCTTTAGCAAGCGCACACAAGATAAACGCACTCTCAAGATGTTGGACAATGACAGCAACGACTATGAGCACGTCACGGACGATGAGCAAGCATCAAGCTCAACACATTACATCGGAGGCAGCGGTCATCGGAAGGAATTCTACAAGTTGGATCGTGACGATAAACAGTTTGTAAACAAAAATTTTGTAAATGGAGATCTGAACGGCGAACCGATGTATGTCGATGTACGCGTTAACGTTACGAATGTGCGAATGGAAATAGATACGGGCACCTACGAGACCGTTATCTCGGAAAAAATCTTGCGTGAATATTTCGATAAAATACGGTATCAAATTTACGCGGATATGATGGTACTGTTATGAATCCGATCGGGAAATTGTCAAATTTAAAAGTTAATTTTCGCAGTAAAACATGTGTGCTTGACTGTTTTGTATTGTCCGGCAGGGGCCCAGCGCTGTTGGGACGCAAATGGCTGGCAGCATTTAGATGCTGGCCTTTAAGTATTGTTGAAAACCTCGATGATAAAACGACGGTAAATACCATTGACATTAAAAATGTACCAGATTACATCATAAATAAGTTTAAAGAATTATTTAGTGATTCTCCGGGCTGCTATAATAAGAGTAAAACTAAAATTTATCTGAAAGATGGCACCAAGCCTATCGCATTTAAAAGTCGTCACGTTGCACATGCTTTAAAACCGCTTATAGAAAAAGAAATCGATCGTTTAGTCTCACTGGGTAACTTGGAACCAGTCGAAGTTAGTGAATGGGCTACCCCGATAGTGCCAGTTTTTAAAAATAATGGAAATATTCGCATATGCGGGGATTTTAAAATTACTGTGAATCCACACATTATTATGAATAAATATCCGCTGCACACGATTGACGATATTTTCTCCGCTTTGCAAGGCGGTTTAACTTATACTAAATTTGATTTGCGTCATGCATACATGCAGTTCGAAATAGACGAAAGTTGCCGCGATCCGCTCACAATAATTACTCATAAGGGGTCTTTCCGGTATAAATAATTACCAGAAGATATCGCGCCGGCCCCAGCTGACGTACAAAACAAAATGGACGAATGTTTAGCTGGAATAATTGGAACGATTACGTATATTGACAATATCTATGTAACGGGTCGTACGAACAAAGAACACTTAAAAAATTTGGAAGCAGTGTGTGCGCGACTTCAAGATTGCGGACTTCGCGTGAATATTGATAAGAGTAAATTTATGCAAAAGAAACTCGACGTACTCGGATACGTTATAGATAAAGATGGATTACATAAATCCAAGACAAAAATCGACGCAATGATTAACGCGCCACAACCAGCAAATGCAAAAGAATTATCTTCTTTCCTTGGCTTAATAAACTTTTATGCGCGATTTTTGAAAAACCGATCCGAAAATTTAAAACCACTATACAATTTGGCAAATCAAAAAGAGTTCGTGTGGAATGACAAATGCGAAAAGGCCTTTGAATGGGTAAAAAATGAATTAATCTCGCCGCGTGTCTTAGCGCATTATGACCCAAACAAGAAAATCATATTAGCTTGCGATGCTTCACAATATGGATTGTCCCCGATTTTGTCGCATAAATACGAAGATGGATCAGAAAGGCCGATTGCGTATGCCTCTTACAAGATACCAAAAAAAGAATTAAATAGAACAATACTCGATAAAGAAGCAATGGCCATAGTTTTCGGATTTAAACGCTTTCGAGACTTTATTTTTGGTAAAGAAATTATTTTACGCACGGACAACCAATCATTAAAACTTATTTTAGGGCCTCGAAAAGGAATCCCTCATACAGCTGACAACAGATTTCAAAGATGGGCATATTATTTATCGGGATTTCGATACAAAATTGAACACATAAGCTCAACTGCTAATGCGAATTGCGACGCTCTATCACGTTTACCGGTAAAAACTGACGTTGATTTATCCGATCTAGATCCTGAATTTTCCAACGTGCATTTTTTTAGCGAAGGTGTCGCAACATTTGATGGTAAAATGTTGGCACGTGAAAGCACAAAAGATGAAATAGTTTCTAAAGTAATAAAATACACTCGAACAGAATGGCCAAAAGTAAAGAATTTGCCGGACGAACTGAAGCCGTACCACAGAAAAAAATGTGAATTATCGTTGGATAAAAATTGCTTATTTTGGGGTTTGCGCGCCGTTATTCCCAAAAGCACGAGACCGCTAATCTTGCGCGAACTTCACGCATCACATCTGGGCATTGTAAAAATTAAAATGTTTGCCCGCTCCTATGTTTGGTGGCCAGAAATTGATCACGATATAGAAATTACAGTAAACAATTGTAGCACTTGCACAATTGAAAGAAAAAATCCACCAAAAACTCCGCTAACTACGTGGCCTTGGCCCGACCGCGCATGGAGCCGCATTCATTGTGACTTCCTAGGACCGTTTTACGGCAATATGTTTCTTGTAATTGTTTGTGCTCATTCGAAATGGCCAGAAATAATCAACTTCAAAAATAACACTAAAGATTACAGAGTAATCGAGAAACTTAAAACGTTGTTTGCACGATTTGGGTTACCCTTACATGTTGTAACAGACGGGGGACCGCAATTTCGAAGCTCTAAATTTTTGAATTTTTTGAAACGAAATGGCATCAATCACAGTTTTTCGCCACCCTACCATCCCGCAACGAATGGTGCAGCCGAAAATTTCGTCGGAACTTTTGAAGATAAAGTGACGAAAATTGTAAAAGGGGGAGAGACAGTAGAGTCGGCTATAAATAGATTCTTGTTCGATTACAGAAGTATTGAGCATTGCACCACGGGCAAAAGTCCTTATCAACTCATGTTCAAACGAGACATGTGGACGCGATTTGATATGTTAAGAAACAATGTCTTCGAAAAAGTATATAAAAGCCAAAGAGCACAAATAATTGCGAAAGGTGGTAGTCGCAAATTAGATTTAAGTCCAGGTGATGAAGTATATGTAAACGATTATAGTGTGAATCCAGTAAAACGACGTAAAGCAACAGTTGTCAAGCAGACATCGCCATCTACCTTCGTGGTACGCGACGAGAACAATGTGATGAGTAAACGACACAAAGATCAGATCATTAAAACTGCCAAATCAAACGTAAAACTACGCCGTTCTCCGCGGTTGAATGCAACATAAAAAAAGGTGGAAGAGTTGTGGTGTATGCGGTCGAGTTAGTTTACGCTCCGGGCGGCTCGCGAGCGGTCAGATCTCCAGCAGAGTTAGCAATTGTAATAGTAATTATCCATTAATAAATAAAGTATTCAAATCTGGAAATAACCAGTAAAGACAGTGTTTGTTTAAAGAGTTTGGCAGCATTACAGGACGTACCGTATGTGCTCAATCACCGGTCCAAACGACTCTCAGTCTAGACTAACATCCTGACGTGTGAGAACGTGCCTTTTTCATTTCGCTGTGAAATCAATTTGAATGGGTAGTAACGGACATGATTCCATTCTAGACTTTATTGAAAGATATATATCACACGAATGCCTTTGGCAGCTTTCGTGTGAGGCCTACCACGACAAAACTAAACGAAATGCTGCTCTGGATGATTTGTTGCTATTATTTATACAAAGAGCCAAGAGCAAATAGGGAAACCGTAAAAAATAAGATTCAAAGTATGCGAAGTGCATATAACGAAAAGCTAAGAAAGGTAAATGGTTTTTATTTTCTTGTTGCAAAATTATTTTGTGCCTATATATATGTTTACAGCAAAATACTATTGCAAGTGAAAGCATTACATATCACTGGATCCGATACTGATAGTGTCCATACTCTAAAACTACTTTACTTTACTTTAGCCAGGTCGTTTTCTTACAGGATCAAGATATTCCCAGAAGGAGCAGGACGATTACATCAATACTAGATGATCTCCCATTTAGTGAGGATGAGGTAATAAGTAAAATGCATATGTTTTCGTTATTATTTTTTGGTTAAGAAAACACAATATATATTTTTAATTATAATAACTTCATATATATATAAAGTAGAGACAAACAGTTTATATTCTTTCTTCTTGCCAATCCACTTGTCCATCTCCAACGAAGTAATCTTTAAACATTCCACGAACACGCTTTGCAGATGTATTTGCATTTCTCGATTTTATTCTTCTTCTGATTCCATCTCGTCTACGTTGTATGTGTTACGACAGTTTCTCCTCAGGAAGTTATGTAAAATGCAACACGTCAGTGCGACAAGATCGATCTTGTCCAAGGACAAATTAATGCTAGTGTATAGTATTCGAAAACGACCAGCCATAATTCCAAAAACATTCTCAACAATTCTTCTAGCCCTTGATCAACGATAGTTAAAAACCCTTCGCTTTTTGGTCAAACTATGTTGACTAAATGGCTTCATAAAGTCTTTGCTTAACGCAAAAGCCTTATCACCATCAAAATCATAGGGCAGGTGTGTTAAATCATCGGAAAGGTATTCTGGGGCAGGCAGGTTGAATTTGCCACTCTCAAGTTTCTGGTAAACCTCTGTATTTCTTATGACACCCCCATCAGATATTTGCCCACTTGTGCCATCCACCCAAATAAACTCATAGTCGGCATTAACACAAACCATAAGTACAATAGAGTGAAAGTGTTTATAATTATAAAATAAAGATCCACTACTGGGCGGGGGGTGGATTGATTCGAATATATTTCCCGTCCGAGGCTCCAAGGCAATATGGAAAATTCCATCTATCTTCAAACTGTTTAGCCACCATCCTCCATTCTTGGACAGTATTTGGCGTCTAAAAACAAATTAAATTAGTAACAATGTTTTCTAATCATTTAACGTAATTTTAAAAAGAATGTTACATGTTAATTGTTTCAGTCTATTGACTCAATGGATGATGTCAATACTCCGGCTTCCGGAAGCTCAAATTTCTCCTCAACCAATTTAACGGCATCGTCATTCAAACGGCCCCCACCAAAAGCGGATGTGATTTTAGAGAAAATCGTCAAACGGATGGATAGGGCAAGTTCATGACTTGTTCCTGAATACTCTACCGCATGACGCATTTGGCCAATATGTGGCAGAAAAACTTCGATCAATCGAACCAACTATGGTTCCCTTCTGTCAAAAATTAATTAATAATGCTATTTTCTTGTCTGAAATCAAATCTTCAAATGCCGCAAGCAGAATAATTACGGAACAAGTTCCTCCTCCACTCACCGCACCTAAATCCAGTTATGCAAGCGTACTTCGGGGTCATGGAGGATGCCGATCATCAACATTTGTGAAGAATTAAATGTAATTTTTGAAAAATAAAATCTTATTTATAAATATAATATAAAGGTAACTTAATATAATCTTGAAGAACTCGCAAAATCGCTTTACAAGTGTCAGGTAATATATGGCCCAAAGCCTGGGGTGAAATGGCTGAAATTTGGTTTCTTCGTAAGTGCATCCGCTAGCTAAGAACCGAAGTGTAGCAGTCAATCTCTCGTGTGGGGTGATGGCTTCTCTCATAATGGTGTCCTTTCTCTTGATTAATGGCGTGACCAACCGGAGCAACGTATTATATGTCATCTCATCCATCCTTTAATAATTATGCCAATTAACAGGCTCCAGCGAGAGTTCTTGAACCAAATTTGTATGACTTAATTCTTTTCTCTTTGCAAGCCATGCTTCCTGCCAGTTGCTTTTTCTTTTTCGTTTTTTGATATAAATACAGGCTGTTATAGAAAACAATAATTCTAATTCCTCGAATTACTCCATAAAAAAAACAGAGCACCAAAATTTAACACAACCACACAGCTAGACTGATTGTAATAGACTGACTGGCTCCATCGTGTGTGGGCCACTTATTTGGACTGCAGCCAAATGGACTCGGATCGTTTGGATCGCTCGTGTATGGGGGCTTAATGATTCAATCGAAAAGACTCGACGACTGTTGGACGATCTTCTCTGGATGGAATGATGAGCTGCGGGAACTGGCTCAGTACTTTGCAGAACATCCATATTACGGGAAACAGTATTTCGCAGCCGTTCAAAAGAATTTATGATAATAGAAAAATGCTTATGGCTAAGTGTGTGGACGTGTCATCCTCTCCTCCGTTGAGCGCTAGATCAAGTCCGGTTCTAGGTTGATCGCTATTATAATGGGTTGTGATGTTCTAGTATGGTTTTTCGCCGCTTATCTCTCCAATAGAGGTATCTCGCAAATGGATTTGCACTGATGAAGCTGGTGAAGACCACTAGAAAAACTGAGGTTGCCCATAGCAACAGGCTATTGATGGTGTGTTTAGTCGCCGTTCCTTCGAATTCGTGTCCTAGACTCCTTGACGGGTAGATGGTATGGAACTTGTGCGTGAATCAGTATTCGAGTTAGCTTTTGGTTCGGAAGATTCTAGTTGGACTGAATTTTCTTCCATGAGTTCAAATTACACAGGTAATGGAGCTAAGTTGCTTATGAGTCTTTCTTTTATTCCAGAAGCTGTTTTTATTTCGACCACTCGTATCAGCCCGTCCTTTCCTAGTTTGCCTCTTATGACTCTAGCCATACGCTATCTTAATGGCGGTTGGTTATCTTCACAGGTAATGAAGCTAAGTTGCTTATGAGTCTTTCTTCTATTCCTGAAGCTGTTTTTATTTCATTTTCTTTTTGTCTGTTATGGGCTTGTACTTGCGCTTTCAACAATACACTTTTTTTCGATATTGATTTATTTTAGTACACAAATTTGTTACAATTTATAATTAGCACATGATTTTTAATACAACGATAATGTTACGATGATAATATATAAGACACATAACATAATCCAATTACAAGACAAGATAAAATTAAGAAAAAGGAAAGAAATACACACATATAGTTAAACTAATAAGTTAATAAACCCGTTACATTCTGCTTATGAATGTAGAGTGAGTGAGAAAACGAATCAAGTTGCAGAGTAGTGTGATTACGGGGAAGCCGCAACATTGGCGAATGGTAGAAAGTCTCAGTTCTCGCATATGGAACTGTAAATATGATGTCAGATCTGTCAGGGCGTTCTGTAATACGATACTCTAACCCAGTGATTCCCAAAGTGGTCTATATCGACCCCCAGGGGTCTATGACAACCTGCAAGGGGTCTACATCAGCGAAAAAAATGGGGTCCACGATAGTAGATCCACGATAGTGGATCTCAACATACACTGATAGTATCTATTTACTTACTTAGTACTATTTACTTACTGATAGTACCTATTTACTTATTATTTAGTACATTAGACTATCTTATGTTGAGATCCACTCAACATACACTGATAGTATCTATTTACTTACTTAGTACTATTTACTTACTGATAGTACCTATTTACTTATTACTTAGTACATTAGACTATCTTATAGTATAAAGACATATACATTATTTATAAAAGTACCTATGAACACGAACTATGAATGAATAGAATGTAAAACTCAAAGAATGATAAATAAAAAAACAAAACATAATCAAAGCCAGTGTAGGTTGGAGCCCATGACGACTTGTGCCGCGTCCTAGCGCGCCAGTATCATCTTGTTACAAGCATACGCGCAGTCTCAGAGCAAAGATCTTTGCTTTTGCTCAGAGCTTCGCGAACTTGCACTGACTTGTTCAATTCGTCACTCAATAAATACGAATGTGAGACAAATACGTTCATTCGTTTCCTGAATCTTGAAAAGAAAAGTGCTAAGAAAATATTTAAAAAAAATATAAACTGGTAGTTTATCACACAAATTATAGTGAATGAGTGTTATTTTGTTTGAGAGTGCCGAAGAAAAGTAAGTACATTATTTTTTATTAAATTTTAGTATTGTACTCGTAGTTAGCAAATATAGATAAATTACGCCAATCATGACTTCAGTTATTAGTAGTTTAATATTCAAACATACTTGTACATACTTCTCTACATTAAAATTAAAATTTTGTATTGTTGCTTAAGTGGAACCAGTGAATTTTTACACATTACTGTCGAATTTACATAGAGATAAATTGCATAACAATTTGTTATTATTTGTTGTATAATATTTTATTTTAACATTTTTTGTCATGTTACTTTCAAATTTCCTTAAAGTTCCATCATATCAAAACCTTAAGTGACGTGCATAACATTCCCCTTCTCACATTCATTTATAATGGCTGTACGCCTATGCCTGCCATATGACTTTGTCTTATTTAAATAGATTAATTTTTCCCACAGATGACTGATGGTATGTCCGAATCTAAAAAGAAATGTAGACAGTACAGTGTTGATTATTTGAAGCTTGGCTTCATTCCGTCATTGTCGGACAAACAATTGCCTATGTGCCTTTTATGCAACAACGTTTTGGGCAATGACGCTATGAAACCATCTAAGTTGCAGAATCATCTGAGAACATGTCACCCTGATAAAACAGATAAAGATTTGAAATACTTTCAAACATTCAAAGATAATCTTCAGAAGAGACCCACGCTAGACAGAATGTTCGCTTCGACGCCACAAAGAAACGATGATGGTTTGCGGGCGTCTTACAATATATCGCTACTTATAGCAAAATCCGGAAAACCGCATACTATCGGAGAGAAGTTAATTTTGCCAGCCGTTGAAGAGGTTTTAAAAACTGTTTTACACAAACCTGCATCTGATATCATTAAAAGAATTCCCTTAAGCAACAATACTGTTGAAAGACGTATTGATGAAATGAGTTCTGATATTGAAAGCTTCTTGTGTAATTATTTGCAAACGACCCATTTCTCTATGCAACTGGACGAGTCAACTTTACCTTGTAATGCAGCATTATTATTGGGATATGTTCGTTTTATTATGAATCAAGAAATCTACGAAGAACTGCTCTTCGCAAGAACTTTAACAACCGACACTAAAGGTGAATCAATATTTCATGTTTTGAAGGATTACTTCATTGAAAAAGCAATCCCTTTATCAAATATAATATCAGTAGCTACAGATGGAGCACCTGCCATGGTTGGACGTTATCGTGGATTTATAAGCTATTTAAAAAAATGTGTCAGGAGTGTTAGCAATACATTGCGTCATCCATCGACAACATTTAGTTGCTAAAAATTTGAGTGTTAGATTGCATGAATCTCTTCAATTAGTCATTGATGCAGTAAACCGAATCCGAAGCAACGCGTTGAATACGCGGTTATTTGCGCAGTTGTGTGAAGAAAATGACGAACACTTTCATCAATTACTCCTTCACACTGAAGTACGCTGGCTGTCGAAAGGCTTATGCTTGACAAGATTTTTTGCACTCTTTGAGACTATTTTAGAATTTCTGGATACTAAAGATAAAATTTTAAAAGACAATTTAATGAAGTGGAAAACAGACATCGCCTATTTAACAGATTTGTTTACAAAATTTAATAAGTTAATTTGCAGTTACAAGGCGACAGTCTAAATTTGATTAAAACAAAGTCCATCTTATCAGCGTTTCTTGTCAGAGTTAAACTAATGAAGCAAAATATTGGACGGGGCGAATTTTCCCAGTTCCCCAATTTGTCACAGACAAACTGCCAGGAAGACGACGTTTCAACCTACGTTCAACATTTAAATGCCCTCTATTCAGATTTTGAAACTAGGTTTGAGGACGTTTTGACTATGGTAATGGATAATTAACCCATATGGTGACATAGAAGAAACGAATGTCATAATACAAGAGACTGAACTAAGTACAAACGAAGAACTTAAGGTTCAATTTAAAAACGGATATCAGCAATTCTGGCTGCAAAACAACATACCCGTTAATTATCCCGTATTATGGAATATAGCGAGGAAATTTTTAATTTCCTTTCCATCGTCATACCTAGTGGAAAGGGGGTTCAGCGCTGTTACCAATCTCCTAACGAAAAAAAGAAACAGACTGGACATTATTAGCCGAGGAGATTTAAGATTAAACCTTACAAAATTGACGCCAAATATTGATAATTTATTATTAAAGCATCAGGTTCATCCTTCTCACTAAAAACATTTACTTACTGCTTAGTTTATTTTATGTTACGTATATTTTGTATAACAGATACAAAATTTTATTTTGAGTAGTTTTAATTTAAATTCAATTAATAAATGTGTAAAACTTAACATGTGTTTTAATATGAGTTTTTAACACTAAACTTCATTACAGTTAGAAATTTACAAAAAATCAATATCAGGTAAATAGGGGGTCTACCCAAAATCGAAAAACATGGCAAGGGGTCTACGACACAAGATAGTTTGGGAACCTCTGCTCTAACCAATCAGAGAGGTTAGAGTTTAATTGATGGTGGTGAAGCCGAAACAGAAAACACTCATCTAAAAGGAGTCTGCGGGATTGCAAAGTAGGAAGTTGCAGCAAGGAAATGGCATATATGTAATTTTAAATTTAAAGATAAGGAAACGAGTTAATATGTGCGGTACTGATTCGATCATAGAATCCAAATATTGATGGTATTCAAGGATGGCTCTAACTAGGCTAGTGTATAGGTTGACGGCAGAGGAAATGTCAGTAAACATCTGAGAGTGCCTTAATACGAACCCGGAGACACGAGACTATTGAACTCATTATCCGCGAAAATCTTTTTTGGTTTTCCCATGCCTGATCCAATGTGTTACAATTTTTGGTTTCAGGTAGGAAGGTTTTATATTCAAGTAAAAGGGATTTGAATTTATTTAATATTAAACTCTATTTTTGAACGGGATTAATTTCGCTGTGGAAATCTCTGTGTGGATCTGGCAGGTATTTGGTACTGAGTTTGTTTAAGAGTTTATTTAATTTATGGTACGTATCATCAATGTTCCTAGTACTACCACTTACCCCGTGAATATGATTTACGATGGTGTTGTACGTTTAGTTGATCCCATATGTTAATAGAAGAATTATTTTGATGCTCTGCCAATTAGGGTCTGGAATTTTTTGAATAGTATTTCTCGTTAGTCCTTGCAGTTTGTGCAAGACATGGCGGAAAATATATGTTTGTTGGTCACCTGGCTGTGTTAGGTTGAGAATTGTCGTTGCTTCGTCTATCCATGCAGACAATACATATTCTTCGTTGTTGTCGGTGTAGATCAAAAGTCTCCTTACTTCCTCCAAAACCTCCTCGAAACTTAATTCCAGTGGAAGTGGTGCGATTATGTTTTTTTCAGCCATTTTGCAAAAATTACAGTTGATGGTCCTGATTCGTTCTTGGATACAGCAGGTATTCACACACTTTTTTTTATTGAACAGGTCCTTAACCCCAGCCTCAGAGAAAGGTTTTGAAGGTCGACTCAGGCTTGACGCACAACCTCCTGTTCGTGTTTTAGTACTTAGTAAATTTTCACTTCACTAGGGTTGCTATTTGTGTATATATTTTATTTATTACGCTGAAGGTTGCCCGATTGTTGGAACGTTATTCGCGATTATTCGGTTTCGCGTATTCGTCGCGATCGAATCTACATATCTGTTCCTTACACAAAGTGCTTAGTGGAACCGCGAACTTTTTGGGTTTTACGTCTTAAAGTTGACTTTCTCTTTCCTTATGACGTCGACTGCGCCAGTTATGTTTCGCCTGGGCAAAACTTTAGAAAAATATATCTTAATAATTCTTAAGCCGGGAATTATTCAAAATAAAAACCTTGTTTCTGAAAAAATGTACTTTATTGAAAATTGACTACGTTCTTAACACCGATCCGTCTTAGTCTTGTGGTGTCCATTAAGAACATGTTTTACATTAAAGTGATGTATTTATCATTATCACCTATAAATACATCGCTTCGTGAATGTACCGATAGCGCTTATCACCTCGTGATCCTTCCTTGCGTGCATGGACATCGCCTTTTGGTTGTGAGTGCCTTGTGGAACGAGTAGTGATAAGTTATTGAAATGCATAATTTAGGATACTTTATTAGGTCATAAGTGTTTGATTTAGTGTTAAGAAATTGTATAAATAGCAAGTAAGCGTTGAAGAAAATATAGTCTTTGGAGAACTAGCGAGCTGGTATTACTTGTGCCTTTCTTACGCGGCACATCCTCTTTAGACTTTCCCTGAATTTTGCCTATCATTCGGCACTGCAGGTAAAGCCTACAATCGGCATATAAATTTTCCTTGGCCAGTGGCATCAAAATTGTGCCGGCCCTTCCTTACGTATAAATTCCCTATTAAACTTCGTCAGACGTCACTGTGGTTCTACGGACCCATGTTCCATCATGGAACGCAGGGGTATTGGTCCCAACTATATCAGTCCACAGACACCGACATTGAGAAAAGAAAATTACAAATTGTTCTCGCAGCAGGTGAGGTCTCAACTTCGGTGATATCAAATATCAACTACAAAAATTCTTTCATTCGGCTCCTACGCATAGTAGCTCTAATTCGGCGTTTCATAAAAAAAGTACGAAAACATAAAAGCAAGCCTGCTCAACTACATCCAAAAGATCATTTAGTGCCTTCACCGTCAACAGATGAGCTGGAAGACGCACTACAGTTAATAGTAAGGGAAGCTCAAGGAGATGCATATGGTGAATCGGTACGGCATCCAACACGTTAACATTCAACGCAAATGATATTATGGCTTAAACAGGACACCTTTTGATCGGCGAACCACTAACAAATCCAATCGATGCAAAAGCCAAACAGCCAAATTTTTCCCTAACACATAGGTGGAAACTTTTAAACGACATCAGAGATTCCTTTTGGCAGCAGTGATCATCGGAATATTTATCGCAGCTTCAACAGCGACACAAATGGAAACGTGTCCGTGAATAAAGTCGGGAACAATGGTCGTCCTAGCAGAAGATAACCAACCGCTATTAAGAAAGCGTATGGCTAGCGTCATAAAAGGCAAACCAGGGAAGGACGGGCTGATGCGAGTGGTCGAAGTAAAAACAGCTTCAGGAATAGAGGAAAGACTCATAAGCAACTTAGCTCCATTACCTGTAGAATTTGAACCCATGGAAGAAGATTCAGTCCAACTAGAATCTTCCGAACCAATAGCTAACTCGAATACTGATTCACGCACAAGTTCCATACCATCTACCCGTCAAGGAATCAAGGACACCGATTCGAAGAAACGACGACTAAACACATCATCAATAGCCTGTTACTATGGGCAACCTCAATTTTTCTAGTGGTCTTCACCAGCTTCATCTGTGCGAATCCATTTGCGAGATACCTCTATTGGAGACATAAGCAGCGAAAAGTCATACTAGAACATCACAACCCAATTTCATAGCGATCAACCTAGGACAGGAGTTGACCTAGCGCTCAACGGAGGAGAGGATGACGCGTCCACACACTTATTCATAAGCATCATAAATTCTCAAGCATTAGTTTCAAATGTCAATTAGTTTTTCAAGTGCATCGCTTCTCCATTGAACTCATTTGGAATTTCCAATCATTTCCACCATTGTCGCTCATCGTAAGTATTGGATCAAGTATTGTCGTTAACATATTGTTTATATTTCGCTCAGCACATTTTTTAATGATCGAAATCCAACGTTGACTTCAAATGTGGAAGCTTGCCGTTGAACGATACAATGCATGGTATTCGATACTTGTGATGAAAAAAGCGATTTAATTGCCAGTATGAGCGGCTGGCTAGCAGTTTCATTCTTTTGTAGCATTAAGTTATTTTGGGTTTTGTGCAGCATCAAATAACATTGAGTAGCATTAAGTAATACTTGTTTAAGAAGCTTTTTGTATATAAAGTCATGGAAATGAATGTTCTTAATTCATTCTCAAACCAGACTTCGAGTTTCGATATTGAATCGAAGTTTCGACTGACCGGATTAAATATTCGGTCAAACGATAATCTCAAGGTGACTCAAAAGTTTTACGAAGATTTGAAGTGAATCAAATGAAATTTCGTATATTATATTCAGGAGTTACATAACTCAATAAAGCAGATTCAGAATCTGGTTGACCGACATTTAACACTGCACATTAGAAAGGGTTGAAAAGAACTACACGGAAAGATTAATATAAGACCACCTACATGATGAAGAATACAATGAAGCTTCAAAATTCGTTGAAAAAATCGAAAAAATATTTTTCAAAGAAGCGGATATATTAACGAGCACCTCAAATATTCAGCATGAAATTCAAACTGTTACCAGTGTGGGGACCATAGCCTCACATATTTTAGTATTTTACCTACACCCACAAGAAGCACATCGGAGAGAGGCGGAACAGAGAAAGCTGAAACTCAGATATCCAAGAAATGCAGTAGTTGGTCTTCACGCGTCTCTCGAGATAGAATTCATCCAGCCGCCGCACACTCGCGTACCCACAAAGTGACGCCGCATATTCGCGAACCCACAAATTGACGCTGCACATTATTGTACCCACAAACTGGTGACCCCGACGCGATCAAAAACTATTCAAATAGTGGTGTGCAAAGACAGTGCTACAAATCATTTTTGTAAAAAAAAAACTTCCAATATGCCGGAAAACGGAATAGTCGCACCAACAAATCGCTTACATAATATGGTCATGCGATTACCGGCCTTCACGCTGAACGAACCTAAGCTTTGGTTTGCCCTTGTAGAAAAAAATTTCAAAATGGCCGGCATAGACGACGATGCGCAACGCTGGAGATGCACTATCTCGGCGCTAGATTCGACGTACCTCACCGAGATCAAAGACATTGTGCTCCACCCGGCGGAGGAAAACCTTACACGGCGCTGAAGGAGGCAATCAACAAACGCCTGGGGACGTCGCAGGAACGCAAAACGCGTCGACTCCTCGAGGGCTAGGAGCTAGGTGATTGCAAGCCAACACAGTAGTCGCACAGAAGTCGCTGAACTTGCGACGACATGTTGCGTAGTAATATCAAAGGCAACGCGCCTCTTCGCTGGACACCTGAAGCAGTGAGTGCCTTCGAAGGAGCAAAGAGCGACATCGCCGACGCAGCTCTGCTCGTATACCCACATCTTGAAGCTCACTTCACGCTCTTTTGTGACGCGAGTGACTTTGCCATGTGTGGCTCGCTTCAATAACAGGCAAATGGCACGTGGGAGCCATTAGGTTTTTTTCGAAGAAACTGAGCCCCGCACAGACGAAGTACAGCACCTACGATCAAAAACTTCTCGCCGTGTACAGTGCTATCAAGTATTTCAAACATATGCTAGAAGCACGAGAGTTTACGATCTTCACAGATCATAAACCTCTCACCTACACTTTCTTCCAAAAACCAGAGAAAGTCTCGCCATCTTGATTTTATCGGCCAATTTACCACAGACATCCGTCATTTGGCCGGAGGAGACAACGTCGTCGCCGACCCTCTCTCGCGAATCGAGTCAGTTGAGTCACAACTCGGTTACGCCGCTCTAGCGGCAGATCAAGAAAACAACGAAGAGCTCACTACGCTCCTGAAGAAAGGATCGTCTTTGAAGCTCCAAAAATTCACCACACCAGGTACAAGCACAGCAGTCGTTTGCGGCACGTCTCCGACCATATGGATGTCCGACTACCAATGGTGCAAAGAAGATGTTAATAACAAATATGGAGCAAAATGTATTGTATGTGGGATTTCTTTTTCGATTGCCAGTAGTGGGATTGGCCAGGTGAGTAGTATTAATTGGTTTCAATATTTGTTGTGGACATTCATACGTGTGTGTGTGCTTGATGCGTGTTTGATTAAGTTAGGTTAGTAGGTGATCGATGTGTTCAGTTGGGTTATTGGTATTGGGTACTTTTTTGTCTGATCTGGGCACCTAATTTACTGTTTAATAGCGGTATTGTTCACAGGTGAAACAACATGATGAAACCAAACAGCACAAAAATAAGAGTGAAATGAAAAACACTGCTTCTACTTTGCAACGGTTTCTAGGAAATTCTTCTGCTTCTATTCCATCCTGCTCTACATCCTCGACTAGTTCTAATGATGCAAAAATTTCTGTAGAGCTAGCACTAACATTTCATACAGTGAAACATAACATGTCTTATAATAGCATGGATTGTGGTGTTAAACTAAATAAGATTATATATCGCTCATTTGCTGCAACAACTTCATAACACGAAAATCGTTAGTTTTGAGTTAATGCCATAGGGGTGATGATAACAATATGTTATTTCAACTGGCAAAGAGTCATATCTGAGCTTTTCATATTTCACGTGAGATGACACTAGTGTCGTTTGGTTGCAGCTTCAATTTGTCTAGTATGTTCGTTGCAATACTGAATCATCTCAGTTGTGAGTCTTTTATGAAGTAAGTAACTGCTACAAGTTCTCTTGAATAGTGACATATTTATAGTTGTGACGATCTTCGTGCAAAGGTAAGAGCACTTTTTATCGCGCCAGTATATTGAACAACGTATTATTTTCATATATGACGTTATGCGAGTAAAAGTCGGTGTGATTTGTTTTATATCTATTTTCTGTTAAGACGGTCTTGCAAAAAAGTTTTGTGCTTATTTTGGTACAATTTTGATTTAAGACGTTGTTGCAAATAAAAGTATTAGTTTTTTAGTCACACGTTTCAGAAGTATGCACTATTATGACACTTTTGTGCTAAGTAGGATTTAGTATTTATGTTTGTTGCGGATCAATTCTCATTGTTGTAGTTCACTTTTTTTTCAATTCTTCCAAATTTGGAATATATTTAAATTTCCCTCCGTACACGTCCAAATAATCAGCATTGGCAGTACTAAATCCCAATTTAGTAATGCACCACACGCGCTAGCTCTCTTGAGAGGTGAGTTCAAGTGATCGAGCGCGAATCGGTTCTCTTTGCATGCTGTCGCCCTCTGATTGGCCGAAAACATTTTGGCATATTACCATATATGGTAATAAAGGAAGCAAAAATGCTTCGACGTGTGATCGCGGTGAAGTGTGGGGAGGTGAAAAAAAAGATGGTAGAGTTGGATGGGAGAGTGAAGATCGAAAAGTCGTCGCGGTAATTGAGTTTTGATTGAACGCCAATTTCCGGGATTGGTTTTTTCAAAAAGGTCGCAACGAGTCCGCCTGCGTTTTACGTTCTGCTGTGGGAGTCGGGATTGGAAGGAATTGGCTTCCGTTCGGTGCCGGCTTGACTGAAATTCCGCAGCCAGGTGAGATCGGCAGTGATCTTGGCGGACGAGTGTCCTTGAACGGAGCGAAAACGATAGAGCACGATGAGTTGGGTGACGTGCAATGTGCGGTGGTGTTGGTGGCGAGATTAATTGGCAACATGTATTCAGAATTCAATAAAAGTGTAAATAATATGAAGTGAGTTTTCATGGTTTCTCCCCTCCTCAGCATGTGCGTGATTGGGTTTTGTCCGGTTCTTAACGTGTCCTTTTTTTTGTTTCAATGTGATTTTATTAGCCCACGACCCGGTGAGCTAGCCGGTTTTCAAAATTTTATCTATGGTCGCCACTATGCGGCCACTGTTGGTGGGTGCTCCGCACGGGGGCCTCCTCTCGGCGGTCACCTTCCATGTTGCGTCCGAAGTGGCGGGGCACATGGAGGATGATTGGCTGGGAGGGAGGTGAGTGAATGTGGGGCACGCAACATGTTTTCCTCTGAAGTATTTTAATTTATTTCATTATTGTATTGTATTTGTATTGTACTTACTGCAATTCAATATTTGAAACCAAACTAAATCATAAACAAAAATAATGCTATAACGAAGCATATCTTTGAAAGGTCAAGAATCTCGCTAATTCTATTTAAATATAAATCAATAAGTACAATTCACTTGACCTCATGCTTTTTGCTTGATTTCCAGTCAAAGAATCATGAACTCAAATAGTCGACGAACAAAACTGGTGTTAATAGCGTTGAAGAGCCAAGCTAGAAATACAGACAAATGACAGATAAAGCATGCCTCGCAAGCTTCTTCTGAATCACTTTATACCAGTTTAACATCTAAGGAAGACCCTTCAGTAGAAAATGGTGTGGCGGCCACTTGACAGTATTCAAATTGTGTTCCTGTTTGAATGGTATATATTTCCCGGGACACAAACAGATCCCTACACAAAAAGAAAATTATCGGAAACAGATGCGACTGCATGGTGTATTGGACAAGTGTCTATACATCATTAAAGCAATGCGAAACAGATGTGGCCGCTTAGATGCCAGGGACCACACACAAAAAGGATAGTCGGTCAAGACACACGTTTGGCTCGATTCGCGATCGTCGCAGAGCCCACTCCGAAGTCGCCTTTCATACGCCGGTAGTAATAGTTAAAATAGTTAATAAAAACTTGTTATTGTTGAAAACTGACTTTCTTTCTTTTACTCGACACTTGACTCCCCACAATGGTATGTTATAATAAGCGAAAATTTATTTTTCAGCAACTATTTCTGTATTATAACATAGTATTATTAATTTTTAAGGGAATGTTATATCTGCTACTAACCAATCAATTACAAGTTTGGAAGTTACGAGTAATCCTGCAAAAGTTGGATCAAAATCAAGATCTTCTTCGAGCTCAACTTCTTTCTCCGAAGATAATGATGACTCACTCTCAGATATCACGTGTTTACCGCCCAAAGTTAGCAGCAGTGACAGCGATGTTGGTAGCGAGAGAGACAGCAAACAAACTCCAATAAAGGTGGCTGTGATACTCTTGCCGCTGACGTCGAAACTTTTTCGAATAGCTCGTCTATTTATCCTTTATCAGATGGCACTCTTGGATCCATTCTGAATACTCTCAGTTCATGTTCACTCTCCAACGCTCTGTCTCTGATGATCACAAGTCCAGTTAAGAAAGGATTAAAGCGTAAATGGAATGAGAATAACTGGATTAGAAATGTGAATAAAAAGCTCCGAAACAATGGAAAGGCATACAAAATGCACACAACAGAAAGTAAACTCCGAAACGAGAGGAAAATGCGTCCTCCGTGCACAGAAAAGTATAAAGTAAAATGTGCCACAAAATTCAGTCAAGAAGATCGAATGCGCATTTTCACTTCTTATTGGGACTTAGGTGATATAGAGAAGCGAAGACAATTCATTGCAAATAACATGGAGCCGATTCAAACCAAATATCAATATGTGCGTATCGGTGGTACAAGAAAGAAAAGGGACAATAATAATGCCTTTTATTTCCGTTCTAATGAACAGAAAGTGCGGGTATGTAAAACATTTTTTAAGAACACTCTCGATCTAAACGATCACCCTATTCGCACAGTGCATGAAAAACGTAATAAGCTAGCGACTGTTTTATTCGAGGAAGATTGTCGAGGAAAACACGGCAAACAAAAGAAAATTGACGATGTTTTGAGGGAAGGTGTGAAGAAATTTTTCGATCAAATCCCGAAAATTGAAAGCCACTATACGCGTGCAAACACCAGCAAGCATTTTATTGACGGTAGCAAATCTATTGCTGATATTCATAGAGATTACGTGACTAATTGCAAAAAACAGAACATTCCATTTGTAAATTACGTGATGTTTTATCGGATATTTACAGAGGATTTTAACATTTCGTTCTTTACACCAAAAAATGACTTATGTGAAAGGTGCTGCGCCTACGAGAATGTCGAGGGGGGAGAAAAAGAGAAGAAAAAGGAATATTATGATCAGCATCTAGTGGAGAAAGAATTGTCCAGAAAGGAAAAGGTGCATGATAAGGAGAAAAGCAATGCTACAGTGGCGGTATATGACTTACAAGCCGTTATGCAAATTCCTAAAAGAGAAATTTCTATCTTTTACTATAAGTCTAAATTAAACGTGTTCAATTTCACTATTTATGACTTAAACAGCCACGAATGCGACTGTTTTGTGTGGGATGAATCTAATGGACACAGGGGCATTAATGAATTGGGTTCGTGCATTCTTCAATTTTTAAATAAAAGAGCCTCAGGTGATCGAGACTTCATTTTTTACTCTGATAACTGCGCGGGCCAGCAAAAAAATAAATTTATGGTTGCGGTCTACCTTTACGCTGTATCGCACCTCAACATCAAGAGCATAACGCATAAATTCCTTATCAAAGGCCACACGCAAAATGAGGGAGATTCCATCCACTCATTGATCGACCGCCAAGTGAAACGACAGCTGAAAGGTGGCCCTATGTACACACCGGTATCATTTATCGTTGCTATCAGGTCAGCTAAAAAAACAGGAAAGTCATTCAACGTTACGGAGCTATGCTTTCAAGATTTTTTTGACATAAAAGCCTTAGCGACCGAAATGGGGCTTCTAAATACAACAGCTTAAAATAGCTACAGTGAAGGTTCTTCGAGTAGAACGTGAATCACCAACTTCAATTCTTTTTAAAACATCTTACGAGGACGAAATGTTTAAAGTGGCAAATATCATTAGGAAAAAAATATTAAGAAAAATATTACACTGACCAGAGCATTTAAGACGAATCCCCTAATATCGATCAACAAAAAACAAGACTTACTTGAATTAGTGGAGAAAAGTCATATACCTATATTGTATAAAGCATTTTACAAACAGCTATAATCTACAACATATTTGTCTTTTTTATAATTATCGAAAAATACCTTGTAAACTTTTTTGTCGAAATAAAGTATGTCATGAATGTTAGTGTTACTATATCATTCTCATTTACTTCATTGTAGCGTTCGTTATTATTTCCAGTTGCTGAAAAAATACTGTCTACTAATTTGTATTAAACCTTGAACAATCAGGCTTTTTGTTATTAACAAAAACGTCACAATTTAACTTATGTTGCACTAAACAACTGATGTTAGTAGTAAGAACGTCATAAGCGAGACTAGAGGTGATTCTGAGGTCAAGGGGAAGTTTTTGTGCACATCGCAGTCATTCAATTTTCATCCACAGCATTACTAGATATCACTCGGCTAAACTGTGCCAGTTTGGTACTTTAATATTGAAGATCCCTAAAATTACAAAAATATGAAAGCTTCAAATGCACCTCCTGAAAAACCATGATTTTTGGGTTATGACGTTGTTGCAGAAAATGAGCGATATGTAGACTCTAAAACTGTTCTCAATATTTGCTTGGCACGCACTAAAATGGAAGCTCTTGTAACGGAAGTGTTAGGGCCACATTCCTTACAGATCGTTTTAGATGATTTGAGTAAAGATGTTTTCTACTGTATACAAAGTGATGCTTCAAACATAAAATATATTAAACTCTTTCCATTAGTTCTTCAGTATTTTACTGTTGATAATGGTATTCAGAATAAGCTAGTAGACTTTTATGATAACCCTGATGAATCAGCTGATGGCATGTTTCAAGCAATTAGAAATTCCTTAACTGCATAATATTGCTTTAGATAAAATTTCAGCGTTAAGTGCAGATAATTGTAATGCCAATTTTGGAATTCATCATTCCTTATTTATTAACATGCAAGTAGTTGTCCCTAATATCATTAAAGGTACCTGTAATGCACATATTGTGCATAATACAGTGAAGTTCGCCATGAATTGTTTAACACATGACATAGAAAATATTATTCTTAAAATTTATAGGCATTTTTCATCTTCAGCAGTGAGGCGGGAAGAATTAAAAAAAATTGTAGCAAATGTGAATGGGGAATGGCATGAATTAAAAAGGCATGTAGGCACAAGATGGCTATCTCTATTACCTTGTGTTGGTAATATATTGCTGAATTGGATACCCATCAGGAACTATTTTGTTAATTTACAGGAGGATTGCCCATCAATCATGCAAAATATTCTTTTGTCAAATGACACAGAAGGGCAAACAATCATTGAAGTTTATTTTCATTTTGTCAGTCATATTTTGCATGTATTCAACAAAACTGTGAAGTTTTTGGAAGGAAATAATGTAACTATTTTAGATGTCTACAATAATATGAAAAATTTAAAGATGAATTAGAGCAGCGCAAAATAGATAACTTCTTTGGATATGAAACTAGCAGAAAAAATAATAAAATTGAAGAAATATCTCCCGAGCTTTCAAGTAGGATTGATGGGAACCTAGTGTTATTTCTCGACAAAAGTTTAATATATTTAAACAAGTAGTTTGATTTTAACCCAATGGCAGTTTCTAAATTAAAATATGAAAATTGAATTCAAGCAACTCGAAGCAATGTTGGATTCTTTGAATTTAGTTAATAAATTAAACATTAATGTTAATAATTTGTATTCAGACATAATTGTAGTAAATAAAATTATTGCAAAAATAAGCAAAAAAAAAGGGTTTCTATCTAAAAACAATGCTGAAAAATGGCAAATACTTTTCAAAAGTACAGATACAAATTTGACAAATGTATTTAAAATCATTTGTTTTCTTCTCTTCATTCCTGCAACTTCTGCTTTTACGGAAAGAGTTTTTCCGTCATGAATGTCAAATGGAAAAAAGAAAGAAATAGAGCATCTATTAATTTAATTAAAAATGAATTGTTAATTTATTTTAATATGAATTTAAATTGCTCAGATTCCTATAATTATTTTATGAGTAATATATCATTAATGGCCAAAGCTAAGAGCAACATCAAATATACATGGAAAAATACATAATGATTAAAATAAATGAGTACTTTATTTTTCCCCTGCATTTCCCAAAAGAACCATATTTTTGTATTTTTTTTTCGGAAAAATACTATTTTTTTCCAAAAAAAAAGGTGGCAACCCTAGTTCCTGAGTGCTTTTGCTTGCCAGGACTTTTGAAATTCGTCGTAAAAGCTAATGTCGTTATAAATGATATACCATATACTGTATTTTTCTTTGTTCAACAGTGGTTTCTTTCCATTTTCGACTCATTGTTACTTTTAATACTCGGAAAATACCTCACAAACGCAATTGTGGTCAGTAAGGTATGCTAAAATGTCGTTGACTGCAAAATATCTCCAATTGTACGATATTAGTGCGGTAAATTTGATTTGTTTCGTCTGTAAATGGCTGGAACCAATGCCAGAAGCCATGCATAACCATGAAAGACTGAAGGCACTACAAACTGCCATCGAAGCAATTAAACCGCGACATCAAAGACAAAAAAGAGGTCTAATAAATCCCATAGGCACAATCCATAAAATCTTGTTTGCTACTATGGATAACGATGATAGACAAGAAATTTTCAAAAATTTAAACACTCTAAAAATAAATGATAACAAAATCACAGCCACAATGAACAAGCAAATTCACATTAATAATGAACTGCAAGAAAATATGAAACTTTTACAACATTCAATTAAAATTAACTCTAATAATACAAATCAAGCTATTTCTAAATTCAATAAAGATCAAGCAAAGATATTCAACACATTTAGAATCTGAAGTTCTAAAATTATAGACAATATTAATAAGCTGCAAGATTAGGTATAATGACACATAGTTTTCTCACAACGGAAGAAATATTAAGAGCAAGAATAGACTTAAGTAAACTTGAACAATTAAAAATCGCATTAGTCACATATTCCGATAATACTCTCATTTTTGTTATAAATATTCCAATCTTTGATGAAAAAGAAACACAAATTTATCATTTTTCACCTATTCCTAATAATAAAAATGTCCAATTAAGTGAAGAACAACAAAAATTATAATAGTGTAGTCAACACAAGCAAACAAAACATATGCCGACCACCATAACGGACGTAAACAATATTTACACCGTGACTAGTATGTGTTGTCCCGTTCAAACAAGCGGCTAAATCTGCAATACCAACAGTGATATCTGTAACCCGATTGCTTCTGAAGAAACGTCAAACAATTGTGCACTAACGACAAGTCGGTTTGTTTACATTTGTACACAAAAAAAAGTTTTACGCGATGGAAATGGAACGAAATGCTGTAATTGCTCTTCATTTGGGCCAAAAATCGGTGGTGCAAATTGTTCGGGACCTAAAACACCTGAATATCAATCGAAAGTTTGTAGCGTGAAAGACAGACCAAAAAGTGGCCGTCCAAAGAGTGCAACATCAAAAAATACCGTGAAGAAAGTGAAGAAACGAATTCAACGAAAGCCGCGCCGAAGTGCACGTGACACGGCAAAAGATATGGAATTATCACCCGAATCGTTGCGTAGTATATTGAAAAAAGACCTTGGACTGAAGCCGTACAAGCGCCAAAAAGTGCATGAACTTACAGCTAAGCAAAAAAAAAGTTAGACCGGACCGATCAAAATTGTTGCTTCGTCGAGCCGAACGTGGTGATTTTCCGAACATTGTTTTCTCCGATGAAAAAAATTTTCCATTTGAGCAATATTTGAACAAACAAAATGATCGTGTTTGGTTAAAAGAATTAATTTCGACCTGCGCACGGTCGGCCGGAACCAACATCCACCACAAGTTATGGTGTGGGCAGCTGTTACCGAAAATGGGCGCTTTCCAATCACTTTCATCGAGCCTGGCGTCAAAGTTAATGCGACGAATGCGATAACGGGAAAAAGTCCTGGAAGCTGCTCTAATACCGTGAGCACGAAAACAATTCGGTTTGAGACCTTGGACGTTTCAACAAGACTCGGCGCCAGCACATAAAGCGCGTATGAACCAAGAATGGTTAAAAAACAATGTTCCACATTACATTTCGCATACAGAATGGCCATCAAAATCTCCCGATGCAAACCCGATAGATTTCTCTCTTGGGTCCATTTTGGAGACCAAGGTCGGCGCAAAAAAATACCATAGTATGGATGCATTCAAGAAAGCCATTGTTCGAGAATGAATAGATCACGTGCGGGCCGTTCAAAGACCGTTTGAAGGCCATAATTAAGGCAAAGGGTGATCATATCGAGCGAAAGTGACTTGAATCGAAAATAGTTATTGTTTTCCTACATTTTTAACTTTGGTTACAATAAAAATAATTTTCAGAATTTTTTTAATGGCTTTAAATATACGGGACAACACATACTAGTCACGGTGTATACATTGCCATCTGATAACCCGGCACGAGTCAAAGCATTGTGAGTCAGGCTTTGTGGGTTTATCCCAAGTCCATTATAAACAATGAAATAAGAGCGACTCAGCAAAATAATTGAAGACTAAAAATGTGCACTGTGAATGGGTTCAGCATTCGTTTTCATTCTTATGAAAACGAATTCGAGGTTATTGGCATTTTACTGCTTACATCTGCAATAAGGTTCTTGAAGCCAATAAACTGCTTGTACTTGCATTTTGTGACTATGCGAAAATATCGAAAATAGATTTAGGTCAGGAACATGTAAATAATATTTAATTAGTTAGTAAGTTGTACATAAGCAATATTTTTGTATAAAAGTAGCAAGATTAACTGAATAAAACAACATTCATACTAGAGAATTTGGACTGCCTACATCGGCATCTTTTTCTTTTGATTGTTCTTTGCGGCGCTTGCGCTGTACTAGGAATATAGGCAGCTCACGCATGTCAACAGTTTTGGCGCTAGACGCCGATATTTAGGTGAGTCCTCCCACCTGGGAGTTGAAAGAAAACACAATGGCCCCTAACAAAGCGTATTTCAATAGCAAATAATGAATTTTTTGTATCAGACACTCTCGAAAAAAAGAAACTCCGAAAAGCCAATATGTGTTTACAGCATATTATCACTAATAACACTTACACAAACTGTACAACAAGCCAGAACGTAGTACCTCATGTAATTGAACTTGAAAAAGGCACCATTGTTTCAATTAAAACCGAATACGAAATTGTAAAAAAATGTAATAATTATAGGTACAAAATTTCTGGAAATTGCCTAATAAAATTTGAACAATGTAGCATTAACATCCATAAAATTGAATATACAAATAATTGGAGCAAGTTTCAAAATAATATTATATTACCTAATTATGAAATACTGGAACCTTTAAATCTTCATGTAAATTTAACCGAAATACATTTGAAACAAATTGATAATATTCAAGCCGTCGAGCCGGATATTACCCCGGCGCAATATTAGCGACGAGAATTTAACGTCGCAAACCTAGTGTTTTGAGTTCAGTGTCGTGTGTCAAATAGCGGGCAAAGTTTCGCTTCACGATGGCTACAAGCGGAAGTATCGAAAATGCCAATGCTATCGACACTCAGCGACATAACCTGGAAGAACTGCAAAGATTTATTAAAAACCACAAGAAGGACTCCAAATCTCGATACTACAAGGAGTATTTCGAGTTAAAGGCTGATACTTTGGCTAACAAATGGCAAGCATGTGAAGAGTGTCACTACAGGGTGAAGTTGAGCATGGTTGGCGATGCTAAAAAACTCATCGATTACATGACTGAATTTGAGGGAGCTGAGGCGTTGCACGATGAATATGCGGTCAACTTCAGATCGCGACTGAAGGAGTATGACGGTTCATCTAGAGGTACAGGATCACACGAACCTGCCGCAACCCAGTTTAGCAATGAAGCGGATCTGCCGTTAGAGCGCATCAAGATCCCTCATTTTCATGGAAATTACGCAAATTGGGCGTCGTTTCAAGACCTTTTCTCCAATTTGGTGCATAAAAGTGAGAGACTTAGTGCTGTGCAAAAGATGCATTATCTGCGGCATCAGTGTCGGGCGAAGCCGAACAGCTCATCAAGCACTTGAGTATTACGGGCAGCAACTACGAGGCGGCTTGGGCGTTGATGTGCAAAAGGTATGACAACAAGCGCGCAACTGCAAACGCACTGATGAAACTGCTTTGGGACATTAAGCCTACAAGTTCTAATAACGCCAGTGGCGTTAAAAATATGCTCAACTTGACGAATGAAGTTTTGAATGGTATGCGAACCATAGCAGGAAATTTGGGCGATGTAATGCTTACTTATCATCTGCAGCAACGCTTAGATGGGGAAACTTCTCTCGAATGGCAAAAGCACATTGGGGCTTCTTACGAGATTCCGACAATATCGCAGTTTCTCACCCAACGTCTAGTGATCCTAGAAGCCACAACAAGCACGGAGAAACCCCCGAATATGGCGCTCATGTCGCGGAAGTCAGCAGGACTGACTCATGTAAAGTTTGCAAGGGTAGTCATGGCACGCTGCAGTGCTCCAAGATTCGTGAGGCCAATGTAAGAAATCGAGTTGAATTGGTTTAAAAGCACAAACTATGCTTCAACTGTTTGCGCAGCGATCATGCCGTATCGACATGCCCATCAAAAAAGCGATGCGGATCTTGCAACACAAAGCACCAAAGCTTGCATATTGAACAACTGCCAGAGGAGATAAAATCTCAGAATTCGAATCCTTCAACTTCGGCTCTCAACGCCGTCACTAAGAAAGATGAAGCTCATTCTGTGGTGTTACTAGCTACAGCTATCATTGAAGTGAAGACAATTTATGGAACGTTTCTGCCGCTGAGAGCTTTAATTGATCAGGGATCGCAACGATCTTTCATCACTGAGTCAGTCAGTTCAACAGGTAGGATTGAAGCGCAAATTCGCCAAGGTTGATATCCATGGTATAAGCAGCCAACGAACTTCAGCTCGAGGAATCGTTAATATAGAGGGCAAACAAAGGGGATCAACTGACTATCTGCGCTTCGATTTACTTATACTCGCCTAAAAAACAGGTGAAATTCCTCAATGCGAAGTGAGCCAATTTACTATGGACAACAGACCCGATCTCGCTGATCAGAAGTACTACAAGCCAGGTCCTATTGATATACTTCTGGGAGTCGATGCATACGGAAACTTCGTTTTACCCGGGCTGAAGATAATTTCCAACAGCCAACTGGTTACTCAGAACACCAGATTTGGTTGGATCATATCAGGCCCTATCGACACCCGAACCCCGCCAAGAATTCATGTTTCCATGGTCAGCACTCAAGAGCTGAGTGACAGCCTAAAGAAGTTTTGGGAATTAGAAGAAGTAGCTTCATCCGAGCAGTTAAGCCCGGAGCAGGCAGCCTGCGAAGTTCATTTCGCCCAAACCACTCGCCGAGACGCGGATAGTGGAAGATATACTGTGCATCTTCCGTTCAAGGCAGAGACAAAGCCCGGTGAGGCATTGGCTTCCAACATGAAGGATGCGATATTAAAGTGGCAGCAAGTTGAAAGGAAATTAGAATTAAATCTTGACCTAAAGGCGCATTACAGCGAATTCCTACCAGAGTACTTAGATTTGGGGCACATGGAAGAAGTTCAAACCAATGCAATTTATGAACAATCCTCCTATTATCTGCCTCATCTCGCTGTAATCAAGCAGCACAACTACCAAAGTGCGAGTTGTTTTTGATGCGTCACATCGTACGTCTACTGGAAGGTCGTTAAATGACTTGTTTATGGTGGGACCCACTATTCAAAATTATCTTGTTTCGATCCTTCTCAAACGGCGGCTTCATAAAGTAGCTATAAATGGCGACATCGAGAAAATGTACAGACAAGTAAAAATTGATCCCATAGATCGCAACTATCTAAGAATAGTCTGGAGACCAGTCACTCCTGGACCAATTAAGCACTACCGCTTGAATGCCGTGACTTATGGTACGGCGTGCGCATCCTATCAAGCGGTCACGGTGCTCCATAGATTCGCTCATAATGAGCAATTCAAGCACGAGCAGGCTTCCGAAGTGGCTCTGAGCGATTTCTATGTGGACGATGTACTTACCGGTGCTAATGATATAAGCCAAGCCGTATTACTACAAAAAAGCGTCACCAGGTTACTGGCAGCTGGAGATTTTAGCATCCGCAAGTGGTCTTCAAACTGTCCAGAGGTATTGGATTCAATACCCGAAAAGGACCGCGCTCTTCCAGGGCCTATCTCAATAAACTTTGAGAATTCAATGAAAAATTTGGACCTTCAGTGGAATCCACGACGTTTTCACCTTTTACATTTCGCTACCTGAGCTTAAAAAAGGAAAAGTGACGAAAAGGCTAATAGCGTCAAGCATTGCCAAACTTTTCGATCCTCTGGGTTGGCTACAGCCCTCTATGGTGATAGAAAAGATATTATTACACATGCTGTGGCTCGTTAAAGTCGATTGGGATGACCAGCTCCCAGAGGACATTATTGATGATTGGAAGCAATATCTATCTGACTGCTGTGCTCTTGGAGACATGAGCATTCCTCGTCTTGTCGGATACACAGCCAAAGAAAAGGTGGAACTGCATGGTTTCAGCGATGCATCAACGGATGCCTTTGCAGCTGCAATATATTTAATGGTGATCAATTTCCTAAATGAGGTTAGAGTTCACCTGCTGACATCGAAGACCAAAGTAGCCCCACTAAAGGTGCAAAGCATTCCTCGACTGGAGTTGTGCGGCGCAGTATTACTGTCCAAACTGATGCGAAAAGTCAAAAAAACGTTACATGTGAATGATACAACGGAAACTTATTATTGGACTGATTCGACCATTGTCTTAGCTTGGTTGTCCGAACATCCAAGTAAGTGGAAAACATAAGTAGCAAACAGAGTGAGCGAAATTCATACACACGCTAAAGAATCCCAATGGCGGCACGTGGAATCGCGGTACAATCTAGGTGACTGCGCTTCGCGAGGCTCTATCGAAACTCATCAATTATGAGCTATGGTGGAAGACAGTGGTTGCACTTTCCTAAATTGGAATATAATTCCCAAGACTACCAACAATCTAGCGAAGAAAGAGCCCAAAGTACATCTTACTACTTATGAATCGGGTGAAATACCACCATCACTGAAGGATGCCTGTTCCAAACTTCGGGCTCTACCCACAGCATCAAGCTTATCGAAATACTCGAACTACCAAAAGCTCATTCATGTAGTCGCCTATTGCCTTAGATTCAAGTATCGTGATAGGCATCCAACGTTTTTGTCCTCCGAGGAGTTACAGAGAGCGAAGCTAACCTGTGCTCGCCTATCGCAGCAAGCTTCTTTCCAAGAGCTAGTGCGAAGATTGTATCGCCGTCAGTCGATACCACCTACGTCGAAATTGCTACCATTAGCTCCATATCTCGACGCTGAAGGGATAATCAGGGTAGGTGGACGGTTGCAGAACGCCGATATTAGTGATTCAAGAAAGCATCCCATTATTATCAGCGCGACTTGTCCGCTGGCCACATTAATAGTAAGGGCTTTTCATCTCCGAGCCCTCCACGGCAGCAATCAGATTACAATAGCAGCTATTCGAGATCAATTTTGGATACCTCAAGTTCAAAAACTGGTAAAAAGCTGCATTCACAAATGCATAGTATGTTTTAAATCAAATGCCAGATCGCTAACGCAGCTTATGAAGGCGTTGTCCAAGGAGAGAGTAACTCCATTCAGGGCGTTCATTAAGGTAGGATTAGATTTTGCTGGACCCATCCGCATAAAATGGTCCTCTAGAAGGGGTTACAAATCGACAAAATCCTATATAGCATTGTTTATCTGCCTATCCACGAAGGCAATGCATCTAGAGGTGGTCAGTGATCTCACCAGCAAATCATGCATTGCCGCAATAAAGCGATTTGTGTCCAGGAGAGGGCAATGTAGTGACATATACAGCGATTGTGACACCAACTTTGTTGGATCTAGTTAGGAAATTAAAGCACAGTTTGAACAGCTGAAGGGATCAACTCAGGCATATCTTGCCCTAGAGCAAATCAACTGGCACTTCAACCCTCCAGCCAGTCCGCATTTCGGAGGTTTGTGGGAAGCTGGAGTGAAGTCAGTAAAACTTCATCTAACCAAAACCATTGGACAAACTTTGCTGAACATCGAAGAGATGTATACGGTTTTGACTCAGATCGAAGCAGTATTAAACAGTCGCCCTCTAGTGCCAATATCTAGCGACGTCAACGACGTGCAAGCTCTGACACCAGGACATTTTCTTATTGGACAATCACTGATATCTCTTCCTCAAGAACCTATTAGTGAAGATGTCAGCCTCCTAACAAAATGGCGCCTTACCACTGCTTCAGTCCAAAACTTTTGGAAAAATTGGGCTACCGAATATCTTTCAAGGCTCCAAAACACACCCAAATGGATGCAAGCCCATGAGAACAAACGCGTCGGACAGCTAGTCCTTGTCAAAGGTGAAAATTATCCTCCAGCTAAATGGCCTTTAACAAGGATAATTAAAACACATTCGGGCAAAGACGGTCTAGTAAGAGTCGTGACGATTAGTCTCAATGGACTCCTAACTGAACGTCCAATCGTCAAGATATGCCCATTGCCCATACCCACAGCAGAGAAAGAAACCTCGAAGCAATTTGAACAGACGGCAGAAACCGGCGTATCAGAACCAAGCAAGGAACAACCTGCCGTGCCCGTAGAAGACACCACGATGCGACACAGGCAAGCTAGATCTGTGAGAGACGCTCGTTCGTACCCAAGTCTGATTATGTTCCTGTTCTTAATCTGTTCTGTTCCCTTTGCGAAATCTTCCAATCACACCTCTGGTGTGAGCGTCACTCCAGTTAATAGCAGATTTTTTGTGGAACACATCGGAAACTCCCATTTAAACCGCAGCTCTCTACAAATTCATGTTAAGATTGCATGGGCTGATATGCAAGAGGATAAAGGAAACGTTCAAAGGGCTCTTGATAATTTGACTCAGCTATGTCGCACTAGTCTCACTTACTCTGATAGAGTACCTTGCGAGGATCTCATACAGCATGTATCTACCATCAATGACGATATTATACATAAGATACATACACTGCATTTCGTCCGGAGCAGGCAAAAGCGTGGACTACTGGGTAAAATGCTAACCACTCTGTTTGGCGTTAATGATGACATTTACCGAGACATCGAAACAATACACGCAAGTCAACAAACCCTGAAGCATACGGTGGACAAAGAAACCAGGCTATTTTTTCGAGCAACACAGCAGCTAAACAAGACTAATTCCATGATAAATAGACAATCAGCCCTCTTTAACAATGGATTTAACGTAGCAATGCAAAAAGTTAAGAAATTCAACTCCTGGCTGTCCACAGTGGATCACAATGAACTTAACATTCAATTCTTGGGGATCTACCAACGAGCGCTAAACTTCATGATGGAGGTGCAAAGCAAGTATGCAGCCATACTCAACCGCGTCTCTAATGGCAGACGCATTTTAGATCTAGTACAGCGTGCAGAATTGATGGCAATAATCAACCAAACAGAATCTGCTCTCCCAACGTCATTGAAAGTGTCGCATTTTCCTCTGAACGAGGTTGCAGTCCATTTCGAACAAGATGCGTGTTACATCATTGGTTACCTGCAAATAATCGATCAGCAGCGCTATGAGCTGATAAAAACGACAACGATCCCACATTCTCTTCTCAATCGCACGTATGCCGTATACGAAATATCAGCGAATATCCTTGGAGAAGACTTTCATGGTCAAACCTACTTCGAAATTTCCGAAGATGAGCTACGAGAAGCACAAAGTATCTCCGAAACGTACGTGGTACTGCCCAGCACCTTATTTGATTTAAGGAATAAGCCACGTTGCATCATTAAGGAACTTTACAACTTGTATGAAGGAAGTAATTGCACAACCCGAACTTCCGCTCTAGGTCCGGATATTAACGTAATTTGGAAAAAATTATATGCTAGGAACAAATGGTTGTTCGTCGCTCCGCACGCGGTGCCAGCTCATGTCGTTTGCGAAGGATCTCGCGAAGAGATTCTCCTCCGCAGTACTGGACTACTGTCTGTATCACCGGGCTGCAAGTTGATAACACACGATCACATACTTATCCCGGAACGCGAACGCGGTGGTGATGTTATCCAGATATCCACCAAACAGAAAGAAATCCCGCTATCAGTGAAGCATGAACGAGCTCTCATACTTACAAGGGTCATCATCAAGGCATCCGAAGGCTACTCAGCACTTATTGACGAAGCCTAACGAACTCTCGATGAGCATCAAGAGGCGATCTGGAAGCCACATCACATAGCTTTAATTTCATCTAGTTTCATATTAATTATAATCTTTACAATTGTAATTATTGTATTGCTATATCTATGTCAGGTTAAAAAGGGAAAGTGTAACAATAGGACGATCACGCTATGGTACGAACAGGATGAAACTCTAAAGCTCCAAACTCCGGAACCAAATTAAATAATGGTTATTCTGATTAAGAACAGAGGTTCTTGGCGGGCGGTATGTTCGCATATTTTTTAAGTACATTCAACCCGCGCATTCCCAGGTATGCAACGACCATGCATCTGAGGGAATGCCCAGGTTTTGTGAATTCTGTGTTTTTATTTGTCGTCCCGCGAAAAGAATAATATATACTCCTCTTTTCGGCAAGTTGTCAAGTTCCTCCTGGTTAGTGATTTCAGGGCTATTAAACTGTTCCTGGTTCCGGCATAGTGCTTTATTGTGTAGTTTTACAACGTATATCGCTCTACAATTTGAGGATTGTAGAGTTAGATGAGCCTTAACATTCTCGATATAATTTAAGGATTATAGCGAGGTTTACGGTGTTGTGTATTCCCAGTTCCAAACCCGGAGCTAGCCAATACACAACTATGTCCCAAACGAGCTTTTGTGACAGCATACTCAAACTTTTGTAATGTCCTACAACATTTCAGTAAGCTCTCTAATCATCACATTCTCGAACCCGCGTACCGTGAGAAACTTTTAGCAGAGCATTGAGCCCAGAGTAAGCAAATGTGCAATTGGGTCATTGCAAGCAAGCAATATTCCGTGGGAACGATTGGTTATGGTAAGTAGATTTAAAACTAGAGTAAGAATTTTATAGAATAAGCAAATTGAATGTACAGTATTTTTTGTAAATAAAAGGAAGGAACGAGTCTAGTACTGGACAGAATCATTCCATAGCCAGACGAAGTTGCTTGTTTTAATTAGCAACCCTTGCCTTCATGTCGGCAAAGTGTTTGGAAGGAACATTCAACCAAAGTCTGCCTTGGTAAGTTCGGCAGATTAAAAGTTGCCTTAAATTTCGGCAACTACGTTTAATAGAAATATCGGCCGCCTGTTCTTTTGAACTGCGCCAAACATGTGGCAATCTTCGGAATGCCGGTAGGTCCTTCTCGCATAAATATTGTCACCCTATCTGAGTATAACTTCTTTCTAGTGAGAAGAAGTTTATATCTTTAGAGGAGTATAAAAGAAGACGCTCTTCATTTGGCCAGCACGATGAGACAACAGTAATCTCATCGCATACTCTACACACGTTACATTCATTATCCGATCCAGCTTCATTACATGGCGATCCTGCGACCCACGATCCTGCGACCCGCGATTCTGCACGTTCCGGCCCACTAGACGATATAGAAGAAGGCGAGATAAATGAAATTGGTACAGACGAGGAGTTCAATCGAGCATTCGAAAGATGCTTGATACAAGGCGCGAAATATTACGAATCAAAGCTGCATAAACACGAGGAGTACATGCCTATGCCAATATCCCAGGCACCTAAGTACGATCCAACTACACAGCCCGGACCACGACCCAGGAATATTAAGGAATTTACAAGGAAGCCGAGAGCAGAAACACCGAAAATTAACAAGTTGAAGCGACGACGACGAGGAGGCAAAGCCTACAATCAAAGGCGCGAAAAGGCGATTCTACATCGATTAAATCACATCTCGACAGGAGAATGTAAAATTAAATTCACCAATAGGTTAGATAGTTTTAAAAACAAATAGTATAAAATAAAATTCAATATAAAAAAAATTTAAGGTGTAAAAATTATATACAAATAATAGAAGTAAATCGTAAATAAAAATGGGCAATAATTGTAGCACAAACTCAAATTTTTCATTGAATATAAACAAACAATAAGTACTACGGTTATCTTTTTAGTCATCTTGACATTCTTATACGTATATAACAACAGACAAAAACAGTATGCTAGAAAAATAGTAGATAGGAACATTGTCTTAGGCAGGAATAATGTTTAGAAAATTAAACACAAAAATCTTCTCAGATGCCTACAAACAGATTGAAAGAGTTATTATTCGAACTACAAAAGACCTTATCGAATCTAAAGAAAACAAAGACCTACACGGTAAAAACACTCAAAGAAAAATTAGAATCCGCAATAGAAATTGAAAATGAATTTCTAGATATTTTTAGCAAACTCAAAGAAGGCACAGAAATAGAACTCAAATCATCAATCTCAAACATTAGTAAGGCACTAATTTCAGGTCTAATCCAACGGCTGAACGCCGAAAATATTTTTGTAAAATTAGATGAGGATATAACCTACACTACAATGGCGGAATTTAACATTGAAACAGCTATTAAAACCATACCAAGTTTTGACGGTAAATTCTCTGAGCTCGAGACATTTTTAATAGTAGTAAAACTCATTGGCAAAAAACTAACGCAAGAAAAAAAAAACCGAATTGCTAGACTTCATCTTACATGTGAAACTTAGCCCTAATGTAAGATCATTAAACACATCAAATGTAACAGATTTAGAAAATTTCGAAAACGAACTAAGACTAAAATATAAAAACCCAAAAACCGTCCCTCAAATCCACACACAATTATCAACCATTAAACAAAAACGGTTACCTATTTCCACATATAAAGACAAAATACTAAATTTGGTTAATGAGCTAAACCAACTACAAATAAATGAACTAGATCCAAACCCAATACAGGCTGCAAAACAAGCAATACACAGCGTAAATGATACATACGCTTTAACAGTATTCAAAAACGGTCTGAACGACCAGATTAGGGAAACGATATTCGCAGCAAGACCTAAAAATCTGAGTGAAGCAATCTCTCTAGCCATAAAAGTAGAAAGCACGGAAACTCAACAAATAGCTTTATTCGCACTAATATCGATTTAAAGCCCGAAAATAAATGCAAACTCACGGGCATACAATTCATCATCGAAGACAAGATGATAACAGATTCTTTCCATATAGTAGATGAGGACTTTCCAATAGAGACTGATGGTATATTAGGTAGAGATATATTCAGTAAATAAATGTGAAAAATTGATTTCGAGTCCGATACAAATAGACTCAGAAATACTAAAATCAATGATACCCCCAACCAATGACGAAAGTATCAGCAAGAAATTTATGGCGATAACAAGAAGCAAGGCGACTAAACAAAAGAAACAAACAAATATAGAAATCGATAACGAAAGCGACAAACGAAAACGGGAGATTGATCACCTCTATGCGTTCGATTGTACTTCACTATCCGATATAACAGGGGCATTAAAACTAAAATTTAATATGTTGCGCAACGATAAAGAAAGTATAATAATCTCAAAGGAGAAAGATAAATTAGTGGTCCACTTTAGCGATAAAGCTCACGAGAAATACGTTTCCGCCAGCGACAAGCAAAGTGTGAAATCTCGCAATAACTGTAACGATAATTCAAACACGAAACTAGTTTCTGTAGTGAAGAAGTTACTGAATTATTGGCGGAATCATAATATAAACGAGCTAGCTCTATCTATGGAAGATATAATATGCAGGTACGTACCCAAAGAAGAATTTAAGAAATTATTCAATACGTTGCAACGAAAAATGGATATCCAGTTAAAAATTATGATATATAAACCCCCCAAAAGAATTAATGACATCGCTAAACAAAATGAACTTATAAAAGAATTCCACGAATCGCCACACGGAGGACATACAGGAATCCGTAAAACACTTTTAAAATTGAAACAAAGATACTGTTGGAGGGACATGAATAGAATGATAAAACACTACATTAACCAATGTGACAAATGCAAATATAACAAAGTCACAAGGCACGCAAAGGAAAGAATGATAAAAACCGATACACCCTCTACTAGTTTTGAAATAGTAAGCGCTGACGTCGTAGGTCCATTAAGACTTTCAAACAATTTTCGATATATATTAACTATACAATGCGAATTAACGAAATATATCACGGCTATACCCTTCGAAAGTAAGGAAGCTAAGACAGTAGCAAAGGCCTTAGTAAACAATTTTATACTACAATACGGTCATTTCAAAATTTTAAAAACCGATTTAGGGACAGAATTTACTAATAATCTCCTAAAGAACATTTGCGAACTGTTACAAATAAAACAAATCTTTTCAACTCCTTATCACCACGAGACGTTAGGTGTTGTAGAAAGAAACCACCGTGTCCTCAATAAATATCTGTTAGCATTCGTTGATGACAATAACTGGGACGAATGGATACCATATTATACATTCTCGTATAATACAACCCCACACGTGGACACTAAGTACACACCATACGAACTAGTTTTCGGAAAACTTTCTTATTTGCCAAACGACACTTTAGAAAACACAGATAGAATCTATGATATTGAAAATTACGCGAATGAGTTGAAGCTAAGATTAAAAATATCGGCATCAAAAGCCAGAGAATTAATAGAGAAAACAGGGATGTAGGGTAGATCGCCTCCTCGTGGTGCATCCTGGGTAACGCTAAATGATCTACCACGGCACGACTTTCGATTGTTTTCTTGGACAACTCTCTCGTCTTAACGACTATATCTGATGCTTTGGGCTGGTAGCAGCGGTATTCTGTCACCTGAGTACGCAAGAGTGACATCTTGCGGAAATGGCTTTCAGGCTAATGCCAATGCTGCCTCCGTCCCGGTAAAACCCTGGCAGGCCTCACGGTACGTTCAAAACTCGTCGCCACTAGTCTGGCCGTGTAGGTTCAGTTGAGTTTGGACTCCTGATTAGTCCCCGGCCCGGCTCTGAGCACATCTCCTCATAAGGGAATGTGCCAACCCTCGCATGGCCTCCCTGCTTCGGCATAGATAACCATGGGGTCTCAGGGGAACTGCACAACGAGTGGAGATAGCGGCTGTGAGGGGGGACCCAAATCGCAATGAATTTAAATTCAAAAACTCAAAAGGAAGATCCACTCGGCCCGGAAGGGAAGTGGACGAAGGTGACGCGTCCTTCTAGTGGGAAGAAGACCGCGGTACTCAGCCAACCCCCTACTTCTTCGAGGGATGCATGCACCAAGGCAGCTATGCCAGGGGCAAGCACCTCCTCAGTCAAGCCTACTGGCGCTAGCGGTAACACCAAGGTAACGGCGAACAAGCTGGCCCGCACTGTTTCCGGAGCGCCCTCCAACACCGCTTCCACTTCAGGTGTTAAGAAGCAACAAAACCCCTCGGTTACGGCTTACAGAGACAGAAGGTCCGCCTTCAAAGTCCTGAAAAGGCTGAAAGATTTACCTCCGGATGGTCTTTCCCAGAAGGATAAAATCTCCCTGAAATGGGCAACCACCACGGTAGAGGCTTACAAAGCCTCTATTCCGAAGAAAGAGGCAACTCATAAAAGATGCAGATCTAATGAGTCTGCCCCAATTCAACCGAGCGTTCAACTGCCGGTTAGTAAAAGACCAAAACTGGTCTCACCCAATCCTGTTAAGGGCAGGAGTTTTAGTGAAGCTGCCAAGGAAAGCCTGGTATGGGCTGTTATCGACAGAAGCAGTAGCGATGGCACCATCTCACCGTCAAACTGGAAGATGGTGGAAATCGCGCTTCTCCGGGTGTACAAGCCCATACTTGAGGCAAATCCTGGCCCTCCACCAAGCTGTCGTGATGCTGGCTGGTACCAGGGTCACGTTAAGTTGATAGCCTGTACAGATCAACGTTCAGCGGATCTTTACAAGCAGGCTATAGGTAGAGTGGGAGAAGTCTGGCCTGGAGCAAAGCTGGACGCTGTCTCCAGGGAAGATATCCCGAATAGGCCTCGGTCCAGGGCGTGGATACCAGCGGAGCCATCCACACCGGAGGAAATTGTTGAGCTAATCAAGCTCAGCAATGCTGACCTCCCGGTGGAAAACTGGAAGGTAGCTAAGGTTAGCGAGCCCAGCAATGGACAGCGAGAGGCTCTAATAATCTTGAACGAGGAGTCGCTAGCTCCATTGGAGTCGAAGTGCGGGGTGATTAGCTACGGTTTCTCGGCTATCACCCTGCGAGTATATCGCAAGGACCGTACTGGGAAGGCAGTACGGGAACCGAGCAAGGAGAGTGGAAGCGAGGGAACTGTGGAAGCATCAGTAGACCCGACCGTGGACCTCTCTGAGTCAGATCTTCTCTCCGATGACGGAAGAAGCACCACCTCCACTGCGGGGTTGGCTGGGGACCTTCTCAGATCCCTCGACCTGGTCGAGGAGGAGGAGATGTCCTTATCTGACGAGGAGGCGGATAAAACATTGTGTCGCGATGCTGAGGTTTCTGCAGATTAACCTCCAGCACTCCAAGGCAGCATCCGCCGCACTGCTCCTCCACCTGGCCCAAAAAGGAGAGGAGCTAATACTAGCCCAGGAACCTTGGGTTGTTGGAAACCGGGTTTGCGGGCTCAACTTGAAAGGATATAACATAGTATCCTTCAACACAGCAGGTAAACCGAGAGCTTGCATAATTGTAAAGGAAGGCTTGAAGTTTTTAACCTTGTATAATTTCAGTGACCAGGACACCGTTGCGATAGCAGTGGAAAGACAGTCCAAACCCCTTTGGGCTGTCTCCTGCTACATGGCGCATGATGTTCTGCCACCTCCAACTAGCCTGCAGAGGCTTACAAGGGAAGCCACTGCAAGAGGCATCCCTTTAATAGTCGGAGCGGACGCCAATGCTCATCATCGCATCTGGGGTAGCACCGACACGAATAAACGGGGTGAGTCACTATTTGAATTCATTTTATTGCATGACTTAGCCCTAGCTAATAAAGGTGAGGATCCTACCTTCATTACGGCAAGCCGTAGAGAGGTTCTGGATATCACTCTGACGAACGAGCACTTGAACCAAGCTATCAAGGGATGGCACGTATCACAAGAGTGCTCGTTCTCCGATCACCTATACATAAAGTTCGATCTGGCATCTGACCCTCCGACAAATCCAACCTTCATTAACAAAAGGAGGATGGATTGGGTCAAATACCAATCGGTATTTGAGTCCGCGCTAGAAGGCGGACCTCCAGAGATTGCAGACACACCCGGTCTTGAGAAAGCCGTTGGGACCCTTACATTGGCCTTCAATGACGCAGCAAGGTCTGCATGTAGTCCAACGAAACCTAGAGGGAAGTACAAGCCCCCATGGTGGAATAGTGACATTGCGGAGCTGCGGAAGGAATGTAGGAAGTCCTTCAACCGAGCTAAAGAAACTAACGACTGGTCTTCTTATAAAACAAAACTGAAGGAGTTCAAATCCTCTATCAGAAAGGCTAAACGCACCTCTTGGAGAAGCTTCTGTGCAGAAATAGAACACTCCAAAGATGTCAGTCGCCTGCGTAAAGTCATGACGAGCTCCCCCTCATTTCTAGGGTCCGTTAAGGACGCAAATGGAGTCTGGACGAAATCCAGCTCCGAGACTCTGTCTGTTCTCGTGGATACGCACTTCCCGGGCAGTGATGATGTGGCTGATAAAGCGGATCCACACACGCTCTCGGATTGCATGCCAACTACTGTGCCTGTAAATGACAGGCTCCTACGCTGGGCAATCAGTTCATATCAACCCTTTAAATCCCCTGGCATGGATAACATCTCACCTATTGAGATCCAGCAGGGTATCAATATAGCACTGCCATGGCTGAACGCCATTTTCAAAGCATGTGTACGGATGGCTTACATTCCACAGCAGTGGAGAGAAGCAAAAATAGTTTTCATACCTAAAGCGGGTAAAACATCCCACTCCTCACCTAAGGATTACAGACCTATCAGTCTCACCTCCTTTCTGCTAAAAACTCTGGAGCGACTGATAGAGATCCATCTGAGAGCTATTCTGAAACCACTCTCTAATGCGCAGCACGCATACACAAAAGGGAGATCGGTTGAAACAGCTCTTCACTCGCTCACCAGCTATATCGAAAAATCGCTAAGCGTTAAGGAATACACGCAAGCAGTTTTTATAGACATCGAAGGGGCTTTCAACAATATCAGCCATAAGGCTATTGGCAAAGCACTCGGGGAAAGCAATGCCGATGACAACCTTATAGGGTTCATTGGTCAACTGCTTAGCAGCAGGAACATCAACTCCACGCTAGGAAACAGTACCTTACGAAGGAGGGTTTGCAGAGGCACACCACAAGGTGGGGTGCTATCACCCCTTCTATGGAACCTAGTGGTGGATGAACTCCTGTCAAAAATAGAAGCGACTGGCTGCAAAGTCGTAGCTTATGCCGACGATGTTGCAATAGCAATATCGGGAAAATTTGTTAACACCCTATCGGAAAGACTAAACTTTGCCCTAGGTATTCTTACCAAATGGAGCAAAGAGTGTGGTCTAAAGATCAACCCGCAAAAGACGGAATTTATGCTCTTCACAAGAAGGTATAAAATTCCACGATTTGTCCCACCTAAGCTTGAGGAGATAAGTCTCAACCTATCTCATCAGGTCAAATATTTAGGTCTAATTCTGGACTCTAAACTCGCATGGAAAGCGAACACAGCAGAAAGAGCACGCAAGGCTGCATGTGCAATCTACTGCTGCAAACGAGCTATTGGGAAAAGGTGGGGATTAAAACCCAAAATTGTATCATGGCTCTATACGGCGATAGTGGAACCAATCCTTCTGTATGGCGCAGTTATTTGGTGGCCTGCTATGGCGAAAGCATCAAATGTAAACCTGCTGAACAAGGTCAGAAGGAGTGCGGCTATTGCAATCACCGGGGCTCTACGGACTACCCCGACAAAGGCATTATTTATGCTATTAAATTGGCTTCCGACAGAGCTACTTACGAGACAGCAGGCCAAGTGCACTGCTGTTCGATTAAAAGCTCTGCGACTATGGCATGAGGATAACTTTGGTCACTCCACAATACTACGGAGGGATGGGCCAAAGTCAGGGAAAGTGGACCTTGCATCTCCGATTCCCTGTTTTCACCATGGTTTCAGGACAGTCATCCCGAATAGGGAGGACTGGACCACAGAAAGAGATGGGATACAGGAATCGGTCGACATCTACACCGATGGATCAAAAATGGAGGGAAGAGTTGGCTGTGGCGTGTTCTCAGAACAGCTAGGCCTGAAACTATCCTTCCGATTACCAGACCACTGCAGCGTCTTTCAGGCAGAGGTCATTGCGATTTATAAGGCAGTTGACTGGCTGAGAAGTCAGAAAATTTCCACAAGAAATTTAAACATCTTTTCTGACAGTCAAGCTGCCATCCAATCATTATCCAGCGTGTATACTTCATCTAAAATTGCGATGGAATGCCGCTCACAACTGAACGTGTTGTCGCTTCACTGTGAAGTGATTCTTTGTTGGGTACCGGGGCATAGTGATATACCTGGAAACTGCAAAGCAGATGCCTTAGCGAGAGCTGGCACCGAGCTTCAGGAATATACACTTAACCCCGAAGTCGGCCAACCTCTAGCTTCCATAAAGCTAGGATTTAAGCAGCACTACGTGGAGGCTGCGAATAGGGCCTGGCTGCTCGAAGAAACCTGTAGCACAACCAGGCAAACTTGGCACGCACTGTGCTCCAAACGCACCAAGCGGCTCCTCAACATAAGCCGCGACACCCTGAGTTCCGTCGTTTCCGTACTAACGGGACACTGTTTGATCGGCAGACACGCAGAAAGACTGGGTGTCCCTTTCAATGATTTCTGCCGAAGTTGCAGATCAGAGGAAGAGGAAGAAACCATTAAACACTTTCTGTGTGAATGTCCGGCGCTGTCCAGGAAGCGCATGCAAACCTTGGGCACACCCTTCCTAGACAACCTCACGGAAGCAGCCGATTTGGACATTGGCTGCATAGCCGGCTTTATTCGAGAATCTGGATGGTTCTCGTCAACCCGCAGGTTCTAGTGCCGCCCATATATTCTGTGGTATCACAATGGGCCTCTCGTGGCCTAAGTGAGCTACCTTTGGATAAAAGGGGGCTGCCACTACAACCAACCAACCAACCAATAGAGAAAACAAAATTAGCTAGGAGCAATAAAACAGCATATACAAAACCTCTTCATTTAAACATTGGTGATCTAGTACTGATAACAGTAGAAAACAGAAAGAAAAACCAGAAACCATATAAAGGCCCATATAAAGTAATAAACACAAACAATGTAAATACACTTGTTGCGGATCAATTCTCATTTTTGTAGTTCACTTTTTCATTTCTTCCAAATTTGGAATATATTCAAATTTCCCTCAGTACACGTCCAAATAATCAGCATTGGCAGTACTAAATCCCAATTAAGTAATCCACCACACGCGCTGTCTCTCTTGAGAGGTGAGTTCAAGTGATCGAGCGCGAATCGGTTCTCTTTGCATGCTATCGCCCTATGATTGGCCGAAAACATTTTGGCAAATTACCATATATGGTAATAAACGAAGCAAAAATGCTTCGTCGTGTGATCGCGGTGAATTGTAGGAGGTGAGTTGAGGATGAGAGTGAACACGGATAAGTCGTCGCGGTAGGTGTACTTTGATCGAACGCCAATTTTCCGGGCATTTTAAAAAACGCAGCAACGAGTCCGCCTGAGAATTAGAGATTTGATCGTGAAATGTGCGCAACTGGTTCGAGCCGAGCATTTTGGTGGGTGCTCCGCACGGGGGCCTCCTCTCGGCGGTCATCGTCCATGTTGCGTCCGAAGTGGCGGGGCACATGGAGGATGATTGGCTGGGAGGGAGGTGAGTGAATGCGGGGCACGCAACACATGGCGCCCAATCGTTTCGGCCTTTTGCCTTTCTAAATTCTCAATTCTAACCTCTAAATTCAAGTTTCATAGTGTTGTCGAAATTCGGAAAAGTGTCGGGTAATTCGCGTAGTTTGTTTGAATCGGGATTGTGATTATCTCAATCACACCCAGTAATCGCTTCCACGTTTGAAACCGTCTCAATCCCAATTTCGACCCACTTCTATATAAATTAATAAAATAAATTCACTTTTAACTTGTAGTCGTCGAATAATTTGTTCGAATCGTGAATCATCTCGTTTTACGTACTTCACATTTTGTTGTGACACACAATTTAAGTGTCTAATTAAATTTTGTATCTGATCGCGTATTGTCTGTTGGTGGGGAGACCAAATATATCCTTTAATATATATATATATATATATATATACTATATAATCACTTCATGTTATTCCGATTCGTATGTGAATCGACACAATAATATTTTTTGTAAAACACTTTTGTAAAAAACTTTTGTAAACATTTTTGTAAAACGCTTTTGTACAATTCCTGTAAAAATTATGTACAATAACTTAAGTCAAAATTTATGTAAATTCATGTAAACTATTGTAAACTATTGTACACCACTCACACTCACACTCCTACAATCGGTTTCGGTAGTACGCGTTTAGTATCTTCGCCGCGTTTAATAGTTGAACGTATCGCCATTGGCGTATAATTGATATATTTACCGTAGTTTTGTGGCGTTTCGCTTTAAGCGAGTAATTTGGACCGCCTTTTTGAGTTAGCCAGAGTATCGTTAAGTTGAAATATAGTATCGTATAATATCGTATCGTATAATATCGTTTCGTGTAATATCTTAATATCTTATTCTATAAAATAACTTAATCTCTGTATATAATACGCGCAAACATTTAGTCGCTCTATCACTTAACTCCACTCATCATAACCAACTACTATCGTGGTTCTATATCGTTCTATCCTGCAACATGGATATTCTTCAATCCTTTCCTTTGAGTAAGGCCGTTGATCGGTTTTCCGCCAAACTCGCCTCGAAGTTTGTGACTGGAATCATTGTTCGACCTGTGGGACAGGTTGCCTACGAAGTTCGGGATATGTCCGGTAAAACTCTTGGTGTATGTCACGCACAGGACATTAAGAGTTAACTTCGATCTGTATATTTTGTTGATAGCTATCTGTATATATATCGTACATATATTAGTAGGTCATCGTTGTTGTATAAACATAAGTCTAGATATTATTAGGTGAGGTTGCAGATATCGGTAGTATTTAGTACAGGACGTGGTCCCTTATAAAATTAGTAGTCCAGTGAGTTTTCCTAATGGCCTCGTCGTGTGACGTAACGGTTGCATTAGTGTGGACGTATATAGTTAGTTTACTTCGTGATCCAATGAGTTTTCCTAATGGCCTCGTCGTGTGACGTATCGGTTGCATTAGTGTGGACACGTATATTAGTTAGTTTGATTCGTGATCCAATGAGTTTTCCTAATGGCCTCGTCGTGTGACGTAACGGTTGCATTAGTGTGGACGTGTATTTTCTCAGTATGTATATCTGAACCGTATATAGTTATTTTGTACAGTATTTGGTATCTGTCCGTTTAGCTTCAGTTTGTCCTAGTGGGTTTGGAGTCATAAAATGCTAGAGAATTGACGACCTCTGGGGTCCCTAAACTATTCCGCGTTGAGCGTTGACGTCTGTATATACTGTAGATATTTTGGTGTTATGTATATTATCATATTAGTTTATATCTTGAATAACAGGGTTTGTAGTCATAAACAACTAAGGCAGTGACGATCCTTGGGGTCCCTTAATAATTGCTCACAGGAAGTGAGACCATATTTTTTTTGTTGTTGTTGAATTCTAACCATAGCTCTTTATCTTTCAAATATTACCCATTTTACCTATCGGAATCTAATATTCCTCATCTTTTCATCTCCGGTATGCAACTTTGTTAGGGGGGGGGGGGTTCATATTGAACTCAAAATGTATGTATTTGTCTTCGTCTTTAAGTTCTAGTTTGATTTCTTTGGCCGATCCGAGACTGGGGTTGAAGTCTGTCAGGTTAGACCTGAGGTTCTCTATGGGGTTTCAATACAGAGGGCAACGGTCGATCCTTTGTAGTTAGTACAGCTCAACCCCAGTGTAAAACTCGGACGGACCACCATTTCGTTTTTCAGTGTCGTGTAGTGTCCCCGATATCTTGTCGTAACGTTATCTCTGATCTGTAATAGTCGGTTTCATTAGTCACCTTTCCAACACGCCCGTGTTTCATTTTGTTTGATAACTCAGTAACCCGCCGTCGATAGGTTCCGTTCCTGTTTTGAGCTAGTTCGACTACTTAATTAGCTTTGAAGGCTTATTTCGGGTAAAACTGTCGATTGAGTAGGGTTACCTTAACGTAATACCGTATCGAGGAACTTGCGTGAACATGTATGATGATTTCGACGTTAATACGTTTTGACTACATCTTCTGAGCTTCAAGTAAGACTTCCCATTTGTTAAAACTCTCCTGGTTCGTTTGAGTGAGCATGATGGTTTCGACGCTTAGACGTTTTGATTACATCTGCCTAGCCTCATACCAAACATGAGATCTTTCATTACTTAGAGTTCATACATAGCCCGGCTTTATTGTGAAGAGACTCTTCTCAGGGCGGGGTCGTCCCCACGTTCTGTTGCGGATCAATTCTCATTTTTGTAGTTCACTTTTTCATTTCTTCCAAATTTGGAATATATTCAAATTTCCCTCAGTACACGTCCAAATAATCAGCATTGGCAGTACTAAATCCCAATTAAGTAATCCACCACACGCGCTGTCTCTCTTGAGAGGTGAGTTCAAGTGATCGAGCGCGAATCGGTTCTCTTTGCATGCTATCGCCCTATGATTGGCCGAAAACATTTTGGCAAATTACCATATATGGTAATAAACGAAGCAAAAATGCTTCGTCGTGTGATCGCGGTGAATTGTAGGAGGTGAGTTGAGGATGAGAGTGAACACGGAGAAGTCGTCGCGGTAGGTGTACTTTGATCGAACGCCAATTTTCCGGGCATTTTAAAAAACGCAGCAACGAGTCCGCCTGAGAATTAGAGATTTGATCGTGAAATGTGCGCAACTGGTTCGAGCCGAGCATTTTGGTGGGTGCTCCGCACGGGGGCCTCCTCTCGGCGGTCATCGTCCATGTTGCGTCCGAAGTGGCGGGGCACATGGAGGATGATTGGCTGGGAGGGAGGTTAGTGAATGCGGGGCACGCAACACACTATTAGAGATAGAAGAAAAATGTAAATGGATACATAATAATAGACTTAAATTATATAAAACATTCACTCAATCATTGTAAAATTATTGTACACTCTATACTTAATACAAAATTATATCTCATCATCAGATAAGCATAGTTGTAAAACAAAATACCACAACCAATCAGTCGTATTTGCAAACAAATACTCTTCTAAAGTAAAGGGGTGTAGTGTATTCCCAGTTCCAAACCCGGAGCTAGCCAATACAAAACTATGTCCCAAACGAGCTTTTGTGACAGCATACTCAAACTTTTGTAATGTCCTACAAAACTTCAGTAAGCTCTTTAATAATCACATTCTCGAACCCGCGTACCGTGAGAAACTTTTAGTAGAGCATTGAGCCCAGAGTAAGCAAATGTGCAATTAGGCCATTGCAAGCAAGCAATATTCCGTGGGAACGATTGGTATTGGTAAGTAGATTTAAAACTAGAGTAAGAATTTTATAGAATAAGCAAATTGAATATACAGTAATTTTTGTAAATAAAAGGAAGGAACGAGTCTAGTACTGGACAGAATCGTTCCATAGCCAGACGAAGTTGCTTGTTTTAATTAGCAACCCTTGCCTTCATATCGGCAAAGTTGTTGCAACCAGCCTACGGACGTTTTCGTGCCTAGACTCGCTGAACAGCAACAGAGTTCCGTGGCTGAGTAATAGCACTTTAAACGGTCGCGTGAGAGGCCTGGGTTCAAATCTAGGTGGAACTGCGTTCTATATAATTTTTTTTTCCTTCGTTTTCCTCAGTGCAAGGGTCAGTTTAGGTCGTGGCACGGCCGCTGACCTTTCCAACAAGGAAACAGCTACCAGCAACGGAATAGGGGGTCAACGACAGATGTGACCCGCCGTTGTCGGACAGCTGAGAAACAAAAAAATGAATGCGGGGGGCAGTCAAGTTTTGGCGACAAAAGGTCGCACATCGGTGAAAGATTTGATAAAAACTTTTCCCGTAGCCGGGATAAAACACAAAGTGACTGATTGTAAGACATTGAAAATCGGAAATTGAAAATTAGGAAAGGAGACAAGTTATCGTGAAAAAAGAAGAAAAAAAACTCTGAAAATATTAGTGAAAAGAAAAGGTGAACTCTGAGAAGACTGAATTGTTTTATATGGTGAAGTCATGCAGATTGCTAAATACCAACAACGTTGTGCTGCTGACAAATCAAAGCGCAAAAAAGTGTATTACAAAATAACAATTGAATTTAACAACGGAAACAAATGCATAGTGAACACAGTAGAACAAAAAAAAAACAAAGACAAGTTTAACTAATAATCGAAGGGCCAAAGGGAAATAGTACATAGTTGATAATATGGAACAGAGCCGGAATTCCTAAAGTAGGAAGAAGAAAAAAACAAAAGTGAATTAACAATAGATTTTCTAAGGAGTATTATCTATAATTGAAGTATTGTACAAGGGAAACAGAGAAAAAAAAATTAATTAATTTTCAATTTAATGCCAAATCAACGGCACCATTTGTTTCAGGCTTGAGCAGACCACGCAGATGGAGAGCGCTCCTCATCGGCAGCTTAAACGTGAGTTTAATTATTCTATTGATTTTGTTTAAGCATTTGAAGCATTATTATTTGATTTTATTTTAATTTTTTTTTGTTTCTTTCCATTTTATTTTTTTTTATTTTTACATATACCTATTTAAGTTTTTTTTTCTTTTTCTTCCTTTTATTTTGAATTTTGTTTATACATCTTAATCTAGTATTAGTTGTATTATTATTTTTCTTGCTTTCTATTCGTAATTATATATTTTTTTTGGTCTTTCATAAATTTTGGCGTTTCACTGATGGAGTAAAAAGCGAGTGATTTTTTTTCAGGCTCAGTGAACTCTCCCTCATCCCAACCCCATTCCTTCTTTTTCGTTTTTTTCTCTCAGAGGATGGTTCGGCACGGGCCTAGTTCTTCCTCCCCTAAAACCACCCACGCGCTGAAGCTAGCCGGCTAAGTTGCGCCATCCTGGGGTGTGGGAGACTAGGCCAAACAAATTGTCCGCGACCACAGTGCCATCACTGTGGGTTACAACAAAATGTTTGGAAGGAACATTCAACCAAAGTCTGCCTTGGTAAGTTCGGCAGATTAAAAGTTGCCTTAAATTTCGGCAATTACGATTATTAGAAATATCGGCCGCCTGTTCTTTTGAACTGCGCCAAACATGTGGCAATCTTCGGGATGCCGGTAGGTCCTCCTCGCATATATATTGTTATCCTTTTTGAGTATAACTTCTTTCTAGTGAGAAGAAGTTTATATCTTTAGAGGAGTATAAAAGAAGACGCTCTTCATTTGGCCAGCACGATGAGACAACAGTAATCTCATCGCATACTCTACACACGTTACATTCATTATCCGATCCAGCTTCATTACAACGGTAACTGCAATCACTATAATTTGAGGATTATAGTGCATCTAGGGTATCTCCGCCCCATCACCAGTGGCAGATACTCCAACACAAGACATTGAACAAGTCAAACTAGAAAGACCTATTGATCGTTCCATAATTTACTTGTCCATCACAATAACTACTATAATAATAATGATTTTCGTAATTTACAAATGCAAAAATTCAAAAATTTCAATTAAATTGTTACAACCAGGAGGTTCCAAGCTTAACGATGGGGGATATATATGCCCTCATAACGAATAGCAACACTTGCAATATAAACCAGTACCATGAGCACCTAATTACGAGGAAGCTAATGAGCACTCAAACCTTGGCAAATTCTTTCGCTAATTTCTTTTACTAAATAAGTGAAATTAGAGAAAACAAGAATGTAGTGACAAGGTATTAAGGAGTTAACCCCACTTGTAACTTTTAGTTTTGTTGTTTTTTCGTTGTTGCATATTTTCAAAGTATGACTATCTGAGAATATGTCCTTAAAATTTCAAGTCGATCCGAACAATATTCACTGAGATATGAGCGTTGAAAGAGAAGAATCCTTTACGAAAACGACTGAAAGTGAAACTTTAAACGCGTTTTTCTCGAAATGACATTTTTAAAGTCGGTGACCAAAATTACTCGGAAACTGCTGTACCGATCTTTTTGAAACTTGACAAACTTGTTTAATACATAAAAATGCAGTGCTTAATTGCTCGATTTTTTTTTTCGATAAAAAATGGCCGTTTTATAGCCAAAAGACGACCGTTATTTTGAGTGAAAATTGAACCATTAACTTTGACTATCCGCTTTTGTGTGAGAAATGTATATTTTTTTAAATCCTTCGATTAAGCACTAGTTTATACTGTTGTTTAATTAAATCCGTCAACATATTTGTTTCAAATGATTCAATTCGCCAGAATATTGTTCACCGCAAAACGGAAAAATTAAAATACAATTGTTTTGACGACCATTTGTAACTCAACCATGTACTATTTTTCAAAAAAAAAATCACTTAAAGGTGTTTAATATATGTTTTTTAATATGATGTAATGTTTATTTAAAAAAGTTTCGTAGTTTTCTTTAAAAAAATTCATGAAAATGACCTATTTTGTGGCGCTACAAGTGGGGTTAACCCCTTAAGACGATTAGTATATAAGCAAAACAAACTATCCAATAAGTTGTCAGTTGTAAACATACAGCCAAAAGAGGAAAATATATTGTTTTTACTTTCCCGAGTTTTTTCAAAGTTGCATCCGGCTAGAAACAAATTTCGCGCCGTCAGAAAGAAAGTACGACAGTAACACTTAAGCAGTACACTTATGTGTAACATGTACACAAATGCGCCGATTTGTTACTAATTTCATTCTTCATATGAAGGGATTAAAGTTACAGTGGTGTAAGTCAGTTTTTCAGAAAAATTGACTTAGGTACGGAAGCTCGATCTAGAGGCACCAATCCGTTGATAGAAAAAGTGAGTCAAGTCAGAGCTTTATCTCTATGACGATAGATGGCAGTGTAAGTTATCTTCATTAGCGGAACAGCTGTTTTGCTTAACAACATGTTGCGGATCAATTTTCATGTTGTAGTTGTTCACATTTTTCAATTCTTCTAAATTTGGAATATATTTAAATTTCTCTCAGTACACTGCCTAATAATCAGCATTGGCAGTACTAAACCCCAATTTAGTAATCCACCACACGCGCGAACGATGTGCTCATCAGGCCCAAGGATTATGGGCAGTCTGCCAGTCGCTTTGTGCTTGAGTACGAACCGTGGAGCCTGGCGTTCATTGGGAGTATCAACTCCGCCCGCTTGCTAGTGATATCCAAAGTAGTCGGAAGAGCAGCTCCTTCTGCTTTTTTAAATGAATCTTTATCAATATTATTATTTCGTATATATTCGTATCGCAGATTTTTTTTCTGCTCTAATTATGTACAAATTACTGTACAGTTATTTGTGTGGACTTGAAGTGTCGCACCTCACGCCCTTGTGAATTCATATTCATAAGAAGTGAATCTAAGCGAGAGAAGCAAGGACCAAGATCAATACACCAAGGAGAATACATAATAATAGAATAAAAAAGTGTAAATAATATGAAGTGAGTTTTTCATGGTTTCTCCCCTCCTCAGCATGTGCGTGATTCGGTTTTGTCCGGTTCTTGATGTTTCCTTTTTTTCTTCTTCGATGTGATTTTTATTAGCCCACGACTTGGTGAGCTAGCCGGTTTAAAAAAAAATTTTTATCTATGGTCGCCACTATGCGGCCACTGTTGGTGGGTGCTCCGCACGGGGGGGCCTCTTCTCGGCGGTCACCTTCCATGTTGCGTCCGAAGTGGCGGGGCACATGGAGGATGATGGGCTGGGAGGGAGGTGAGTGAATGCGGGGCACGTAACAAATACAATGACGTAAGTCTGACTTACACCACTTTGTTTGTAAACGATTGTTGATTTCACTCTGTTGACTGGTCACGCGTGTGTACTGTTTTGTAGTGAAGCAATGTATTTTGAAGAAACTAATGATGATCCATTAGATGATATTGTATCGAATGATGAATGGGAGCGTGGAGAAGACGAAAGCACATCAGATACAGAAGGTAAGTTCGATACCCAATATCATTTAGTTCCTGCTATAAGTTCCCCTAACGAATGCAAATGTATTGAATGCTATCAAGATTTGGCATTGACGATGCCAAATAATACTTTCAAGGTGATTTCAATACAAATCTTTGAAATTGCTTGATAAGTAGGCAAATCATAATATAGCGTAGTATTCATGCTTTTTACTAAGGTACATTATTAATACCTTAATATTAAGTACGCTATGATTTGTCTATACTTCAAAGATTCTATTGAAATCACCTAGAAATATTATTTGGTATTGCCAAAAATCTTGATATCATTCAATACATTTGCATTTGTTGGGCCTTTAACTACTGGGCCTGTATTTTTTTGTTACCACTTACCTTCAAAGTTACAATATTTTTTTGTAGAGGACTCAACTGAAGTGCCAACTGCGGGTCCTTCAAACGAGAACCAAGAAATAGAACGTCCTTAGAGAACTAGAAAACGCCAGAAGTACGGTAGTAAAGCTGAGCAAAGAAAAAAAGCAAGAAACTTAGGTTTGCCGTACGTCTCCTCTCGAGGGAAAGAAGTCGGGAGTAAGTCCCTTCCCCATTTTGATTGAAACTGTAAGAAAAAGTGTGCCACCAACATTCCTGAACCGGCCAAGAAGGAACTTTTTGAAACATTTTGGAAGCTGAGTACCTATTCCTAACAGAACGTGTTGTTGTGTGGATTAATCGCCCAAAAGATCCCTGATGGTAGACGTCATAGAAAGGGAATCAGAAACCCAAAGTCGATCACAAACGTGTTCAGATTTCAAGTGAGAGGTAACAGTAACACTGTTTGCAAAAGGTTTTTCTCAAAAACGTTGCAAGTGTCAGATGGGCGCGTCTCAAGAGCACTAAAGAAGGTAAGAAAGAATCTCCAGCCTGGATACGATGGTCGAGGACGTCATGTTTCAATACATAAAACTTCAGAGTCAGACATGAATGAAGTGCGCGCTCACATTAGCTCCTTTCCGTCGTATCAGTCACATTATACTAGAGCTGAGAATCCCTATAGAAGGTTCCTACCTGCTGAAATGAATGTTCGTGCTATGTACGAGTTATACAAAAAAAGGTGCGAAGAGAAATATCTTCTTCCTGTATCTGAAGCAATCTATCGCTGAACATTCAACAATGAATTTAACTTGCACTTCCATAAACCATTGAAAGACACCTGCAGCAGATGTGACACGTACGTTTTGAAGATTAAATTATGTGAAAACGAAGAGGAATTAAGGGGGGAAGTACCTATAACACTTTTTAAAATCGATTTTTTTTAAATTGTTTTGATCGATAGATATATCGCCTAAGAAACCACAAACTTTAAATGGCCTTTTCTAGAAACCATGTTTTTTAACATTGCGTAAGTGATAATAAGAAAACTAGTGAATCGATTTTCATCATCTAGCATTCATTTTAAAGAGCATAAAAAAATGTTCTATATAGACTAAAGATTAAAAAAACAAATGATTTTGGGACTATTTTTGACTGGAAGTACAACGAAATTTTTCGTCAAAATCGTAATTTTTTTTTTGAGCCTGTTTTGAAGGGTAAATTTTCGAATTTCGCAAATATTTTAGTCTATCTACTAAAAAAAACATTCTCGAGTAAGAAAATGTTTGGTTTGTTGATTTCAGATGAAAATTGCAGCCAGCATCGCTTACGCAATTTACGACGTCAGCGACGACATGGCTTTCAAGATCCTTGAAGAATTTGTTAATTTGTTTTTTTTTCAACCTCAAACATCGCCTAAAATAAATATTATACTGATTTAATAAGAACTGTCTTCATTTCCCCACAAATCAGTTGCAAAAAAAGACCTATTTTTCCGGCCTCTAAAGGTACTTCCCCCCTTAAGAAAATAAGAAGCTGAAAAACAGCTCCACCAAGAAAAGGCTGAAAAAGCGAGAGAAATGAAAGAACTAGATACCAAAAAAGCAAAAGAGAATAATACATTCTACGGTTTAACTTTTGATTTCCAAAAAGCACTACCATTCCCAGTTTTGACTACGTCTATTGCTTACTACAAGAGGAACATGTATACCTATAACTTGGGCTGCCATGAACTTGGCTCTGGCTCTGCAATAATGTACTGCTGGGATGAAACCATTGCTTCCCGCGGCTCATCGGTTCATGTCTAGTCAAGCATCTTGAATTGAAAGCGTCAGCTGCTAAGCACATCGTTCTGTACAGCGATGTATGTACTGGTCAAAATCGTAATCTGAAGTTGCCGCTGTACCTAATGAAGTACATTCAGAGTGATAAGAGTGCTGTAAAAACCATAGACCATAAATTTATGGTGAGTGGTCATTCCGTCCTGCCCAATGACACGGACTTTGGGTCCATTGAGCTTTACGGCAAAAATAGACTTATTTACACTCCTGAAGATTGGTATAGCATTATTCTCAAGTGCAGGAAAATTAATAAGTTTATGTTGACGGAAATGGACCGTAATGATTTTACATCTGTTGCAAACTTGGAAAAGTGTATCACACGTAGGAAAAAAAATGAAGAAAATGGGCCCGTTAACTGGTTGAAAATCAATGGATACGAATTTTAAAAGATGAGCCATACACGCTTTATTATAAAGAAGCTTTAAATGAGTCCATTCCATTTTTTAAACTCAATCTTAAAGCAGCAAAAGCTGGTAAAAGACAATCTTTTGCTAACGTAAATCAAGACTTGTTGTTTCCGAACGGGAGGCCGGTTACAGAAGCGAAAAAAAGATATGCTTGACCTTCTGTAGTTCATTCCAAAACGAAGAAGGATCTTTAAAAGCATCTATTGTAAAAGTAGAAAAAAAAGGAATAATAATAATAATATGATGGAATAAGTACATAAAAGTGATGTGATTGTTTTCTTTTGCGTGGTGACGCATGTGTGGGTGTGGTTCGTGAATCTTCTTGTCTGTTTCCAAAAACCCACGACTCGGTGAGCTAGTCGCGGAATTATGTTAAATCGGGACCGCCACTATGCGGTCGACGTTGTACCAGTCCCGGCGGCGCGGGTGCACACGGGGCATCCGGGCTCGAGGAGCGTCCAAAATGGTGGAGCACTCGATCTCGGATCCTCGGGTTTGCGCGCGTTGTCGGGATTGTGACAAGGTTCAGTTGAGTTTGGACTCCTGATTAATCCCCGGCCCGGCTCTGAGCACATATCCTCATAAGGGAATGTGCCAACCCTCGCCTGGCCTCCCTGCTCCGGCATAGATAACCATGGGGTCTCAGGGGAACTGCACAACGAGTGGAGATAGCGGCTGTGAGGGGGGACCCAAATCGCAATGAATCCCGAAAAATTTAAAAAGGAAGATCCACTCGGCCCGGAAGGGAAGTGGACGAAGATGACGTGTCCTTCTAGTGGGAAGAAGACCGCGATACTCAGCCAACCGCCTACTTCTTCGAGGGATGCATGCTCTAAGGCAGCTATGCCAGGGGCAAGTACTCCCACAGTCAAGCCTATTGGCACTAGCGGTAACACCAAGGTAACGGCGAACAAGCCGGCCCGCACTGTTTCCGGAGCGCCCTCCAACACCGCTTCCACTTCAGGTGTTAAGAAGCAACAAAACCCCTCAGTCACGGCTTACAGAGACAGAAGGTCTGCCTTCAAAGTCCTGAAAAGGCTGAAAGATTTACCTCCGGATGGTCTTTCCTAGAAGGATAAAATCTCCCTGAAATGGGCAACCACCACGGTAAAGGCTTACAAAGCCTCTATTCCAAAGAAAGAGGCAACTCATAAACGATGTAGATCTAATAAGTCTGTCCCAATTCAACCGAGCGCCCAACTGCCGGTTAGTAAAAGACCAAAACTGGTCACACCCAATCCTGTTAAGGGCAGGAGTTTCAGTGAAGCTGCCAAGGACAGCCTGGTATGGGCTGTTATCGACAGAAGCAGTAGCGATGGCACCATCTCACTATCAAATTGGAAGATGGTGGAAATCGCGCTTCTTCGGGTGTACAAGCCCATACTCGAGGCAAATCTTGGCCCTCCACCAAGTTGTCGTGATGCTGGCTGGTACCAGGGTCACGTTAAATTGATAGCCTGTACAGATCAACGTTCAGCGCGGGGTGATAAGCTACGGTTTCCCGGCTATCACCCTGCGAGTATATCGCAAGGACCGTACTGGGAAGGCAGTACGGGAGCCGAGCAAGGAGAGTGGAAGCGAGGGAACTGTGAAAGCATCAGTAGACCCGACCGAGGACCTCTCTGAGTCAGATCTTTTCTCCGATGACGGAAGAAGCACCACCTCCACTGCGGGGTTGGCTGGGGACCTTCTCAGATCCCTCGACCTGGTCGAAGAGGAGGAGATGTTCTTATCTGACGAGGAGGCGGATAAAACATTGTGTCGCGATGCTGAGGTTTCTGCAGATTAACCTTCAGCACTCTAAGTCGGCATCCGCCGCGCTGCTCCTCCACCTGGCTCAAAAAGGAGAGGAGCTAATACTGGCCCAGGAACCTTGGGTTGTTGGAAACCTGGCTGCTCGAAGAAAGCTGTAGCACAACCAGGCAAACTTGGCACGCACTGTGCTCCAAACGCACTAAGCGGCTCCTATATACTCTTATATTGATAAGCCGCGAAACCCTGAGTTCCGCCGTTTCCGTACTGACGGGACACTGTCTGATCGGCAGACACGCAGAAAAATTGGCTGTCCCTTTCAATGATTTCTGCCGAAGTTGCAGATCGGAGGAAGAGGAGGAGACTATTAAACACTTTCTGTGTGAATGTCCGGCGCTGTCCAGGAAGCGCATGCAAATCTTGGGCACGCCCTTCTTGGACAACCTCACGGAAGTGGCTGATCTGGACATTGGCTGCATAGCCGGCTTTATTCAAGAATCAACCAACCAACCAACCATGGTCAGCTAGATCTCCAGATTCAAATGTTATAGAGAATGCTTGGAGTCAATTATCCCGTGGTGTATATCGGGGCAATAAACAGTTCAATTCAATCCAGGAGCTAAAAGATGCCATACAAGAAGCTTAGAGGCTAATTCCGCAGAAATATCTGAAAAATTTATATAAATCTCTACCAAATCGAATGATAACTGTTTTAGCTAAACAAGGAAAGGCGACCCATTATTAAAGCATAAAATAATAAACTTAAATTTATCTTTAATTACAGATTTTTTTAAAATACCTTCAGCTGTCCTATCTTTTTGATGCATCTTTTTTTCAGGTAAATACGAAAAACTCCTAGAATATTAGGGGCCATTACGTTAAACATTTTGAATATTTCTTGTATGTACTTTATGACCCATAATAAATTTTTTTTTACCTCTAATCGGTTTTGAGAAATGGGAAAATTTCAGGAGTGTCCTATCATTTTAATACGGAGTGTAAGCACTCAACTGACGAGGAACTACTCGACCATTTCCCGATTAACGCAGACATTGTAAACAAATACAGAACACAAATAATTCTAACCAATAACAAAATATCCGAAATAGTAATAATAAACGAAAAGAATTATATGTATTCATGTACTTGATGCCACAAAAAGCTGCAACATATGCAATTCCCACGAGAAAGCTTCGCCGGTAACAAAATTTGCAGTCAGCATTTAATTTTTAATAAATAGACTTAGCTTGTAAGAAAACAATTAGTCTAAGTGGAGCGTTCAATAAATTCACGTATAAAGATAGAAGATTTGTGTTTTTTTCTTTAAAAAAAGTAAAAGTAAATTAACTGTCGCCCAAGCAGGGACCATTTCATCCACTTGCATCCTAAAAATTTGTATTGTGTAAAATCAGTGCCATCATTTCCCAAACCATAACTTATTAGTTATAGGTGTGATAACCAGTTCCACAGGTTTGGGAGGAAGCCGTATAAACGCGAAAAATTGGAAGAGTGATTACCCAATCACGACCAAAGACCGTGATTACCCAATCACGAAGAAGGAGGAAGGAATATCGAGGAACGAGGCCCTCAAGTATTTTCTTCACCCGAAAGGAAAAAAGGGACGTTTAAAAAAACTGCCGCCTTGATTGGAGAAGTGGCCCAAAGGAATCCCCACGTAGCTACGAAGCAAAGAAGCAGCAAATCTTCTAAAAAGTAGAAAACACCCAACAACACGGATAGCATACCAAGGATTTTTCTCAAAGGAAGAAGAAATCAAGCAAGGAATCTTCACGCAGCAACTCTTCTGATAAGAGGAAAACTTCACGGATAAAACAACAAGGATTCTTCACAACGATTCGTCATCAACATCTTAATACGCAACTAGAAGGTTCTTCAACAGGGAAGAATCAAAAATTACTCATCGAGTCAATAGTTCTAACAACGAGCCGACAATCGAGAAGCGAGGATGCTGCTGATAAAATTTGTAGTAGGTATGTAAGTCAATTTTTAGTCACTTTATTATTTACGTTTAACGACATCTGAATTTCTATAAGTGCTAATTTTAATAATAAGAGTGCATCAGTTCTCTTTTAAAAATTATTTTATTCTAAAAGTGCTAAATTTTCACTGTGATGTTGTAGTTTCCTAGAGAACGGAAAGTTATTATTCGTGTGATTGAGCGGCTGTGCGTTTAATTTTCCAAAAATAATTATCGTGTTGTGCTTCATATAGCCCAAAAGTTTTGCTCACTTATCGATATATATCACAAATACAAATATGTCTAAACCAAGCAATCTAGTAAGGCCCTCCAGATTAAATCAAAGTGTGGGTCTAACTGCACTTCCAGAAAATAACGCATTGAATCAGGCTGATGTATCTCCTGGGGGCAATGCAAATATCCTCCAGAATCCATTAATTCCTCCCCAAATGCCAAACCCCCGCGGACTCGATGAATATATCGCGCGTGTAGTATCGGAAACGCTCAGGATAGAAGATTTGGAACACAAATATTTCGTGAATCCAGCGTCGGATATCAGCAACGATTTTGATATCTCAATCCAAATTAACGATAATATGAATCTATCAGGAATGGACAGAAGACGGCGAGTTTAGTTCGTGGATGAAAATTGTCGAAAGGATACTTCGAATCTACGAACATCTGAAAGGCACACCAAAATATTACGGAATTCTTTCCGTCGTTAGGAACAAAATCGTAAGACACGCAGACATAGTTCTCGAATCCTATAACACTCCTTTAAATTGGAGCAAAATCTCGAAATGTTCGATGCTTCACTACGCGGATAAGAGAGACTTGGGGACGCTGGAATACCAGATGACAACATTAATACAGGGAACCCAAACAATTCCCGAATTTTACCAAGCCGTCTATAATCACCTCTCACGTATCTTGAACAAATTGTGTTCATTAGGTCATCTCAGACAAGAGTCTCTCAATATTATGACTCAATGTTACAGAGAAAAAGCACTGGACACATTTGTAAGGGGTCTCAGAGGTGACTTTCCAAGACTGTTAATCATTCCAGAGTCAGCAGATCTGCCAAAAACACTGCACCTCTGTCTAAAAATACAAAACGCAGATTGTCGTACTCAACACGCTAACACCAATCAAAACACTGTGCGTAAACCTTGTCATGCACAATCACCCCCTATTCCCCCTAAAAGAAACTACCCTCCAATTGCACGTCCAATCCCAGCACCGAGGAAAGAATTCTATCCCGAATTAGTAAATCATCCACAACCTCCTCAGCCAACTAGATGGCTAAACAATTATCAACAGTTCCCTCAATCAAGGCAACCATATAATTCTCGGCCAATACCTCCTAAGCCAAGGCCTGAGCCAATGAACGTAGAAAGATCATTAAGATCTATGGCGGTAAATTACCAAAACCGCCCACAGAACCCCCAATTCTACGCCCAAAAACGGTCAAATAGACAAAACGACCATCATTCTGGTGAACAACTGTGATTGTTCCACACGAACAATTACAATATACAACCAGACGTTCGCACCGATTCAATGAGTAAGTCGCGAAACGAAATAGATAGTCAGAATCTCATTGAATATTTAGAAGCAGACGAAACGGTTCCATTCTCACCAGAACTAGAACAATACAAAGAACAGATTACTAATGACCAGACTTTGAATAATTATATTATTGATGGCCCCGCTAACGAACAGGTTGTCGATATCTATTTTTCAGATTAAAGCGCTCTTCGCTCCCCTGCTTGGAATTTTCATCAAGGAGTGGGGAGCCCCTTCGTAATCAATACAGGTTCGAATAAAAATTATTTACAGCCTAAGCATATCCGAAACCCTCTTCCTAATGACAAAGCTTTTAGTGTTAATTCAGTCTCAGAAAATATAGAAATTACACATCATTCATCCATCCAAATTTTTGGTCCCAAAGTAGGAAAAATTAAATTCTATATACTTCCTTGCCTCACAACATTTGATGGTATAGTTGGGAGCGATACCCTTAAAGCGATGAATGCAATCTTCTTCTATACGAAAGAAAATTGTATGACAATCCTTTCCGAGCGTACCATACCTCTTAAACAATACTTTTCAGCCGCCGTTCATAATGTCAATCATAACGTCAATCGTAGCACTTCCCACATGACCAAGGAGTAGACAGCCAAATTATCCCGAGTCGTCAGTAAACATCCTAATATTCTTTTAGATCCTGATGAAAAACTCACCTTCACTACTAACGTCTATGGAGAAATCCGAACGACCACAGATGAATCTGTCTATTCCAAATTCTACCCTTATCCCATGGCATTAAAAAAAGAAGTTGAAAAAGAGATAAATAAACATCTTGAAGACGGCATCATTCGGCCATCAAAGTCTCCTTATAACTCTCCTGGCTGGATCGTGCCCAAAAAATGGACGCATCAGGCGAAAATAGATCGTCTCGTGATTGACTATAGGAAACTTAACTCAATCACCATTCAAGGTCCTATTCGCATTAATAATGTCCCAACGGTACATTCGTAATTAAATTCAATAATGCTATGCAGGCAACATGTGGAAGACCATCTTGTACCTTTTCCAAATTACTTACCACAAAGAAGCACACTGAACCATCACTCCTCCGCATTAAACTCTATAGTTATTCCAATGGCAAGTCTTTACAATGGACCATTTTTTTGAGCTGATCAGGACATCAGCACCTAAGAGGGGAAGAGTTTGCGACACACGCTTACGATGACCTCCCATCAACCCAATCTACCTGGCCATACCCATATGACACCTTACACTATTTCCGCTGCAATTCATGCACTTGATGGAAACATCAACAATTTCCATTTCCCACAAAAAACTACAACATATGCAATTCCCATGACAAAGCTTCGCTGGCAACAGAATTTGAAGTCAGCACTTAATTTTTAATAAATATACCTAGCTTGTAAGAGAACAATTAGTCTAAGTTGAGTGTTCAATAAATTCACGTATAAAGATAGAAAATTTGGGTTTTTTTCCTTAAAAAAAGTAAAAGTAAATTAACTTATATGGCGTCCCAAAACATGTTTGCTGTGTCGGCGTTTAGTGTGTTCTACGCATTCGAAAATTGTCGTGCCAATTCACTTTGGCCGTGTCGTAAATGGGTTTTGTTGCGGAAAAGGGCTATTTCCCATTTAATTGGCATGCTATTTATTTGCATTGTTTTGTGTTTTTTGCTTTAGCGCTTGTGCCGATTATTCAGTAAGAATACAAATTGATAAAATGCACAAGCAAGCTTATTTCAACATTTAGAGGAATGAGTTCTATCCGTCAACATATGCCAAATAAACCAATGAAGAGGTCAGAAAGTATGGATACGTGCCGATTCAACCGAGTACAAAAGCGAGTTTCAAATTTATACTAGAAAGATATAGGGTACCACCGAAAAAAGTCTGGGGTACCGAATGATCAAAGAGCTAAGTAGAGACTTAGGTAATTAGTTAGTTTGATCATTATTTCAACTCGGAGAACTTCCAAAGAGCCGTCGGACTCTACGCATGTGGATACCATTCACAAAAGAAGAAAAATGTTCCCAGAGCAAAAAGCCGATTGTTAAAACGCGTCCCCACACACTAAGTCATCAGCTTTTTTTATATTTATAAACTAATAAGCATTTTTCAATCATCATAAACTCAAGCATTAGTTCATATCTAGCTTTCGAAGTGTACGGACGTGTTTTTGCTGCCTCCGCTGTATTTTATTCAACTTTACCAAAGTAAACGCAATTTAAATGTGGTGCTGAACATTACCTCACGCTCGATTCATCATACTGCTTACGTGAGTGTTTTCTGTGACGCAAATTGAAGTTACAAGTGAACTATATCGTGTTTTACTTTGTGTCTGAAATTAAACTGCTGACAAGGTGACCTCGATTTTCCATATTGACAACTATCACCATTTATGTTTTCTTAGGCCTCGGCTACGGAAAATAAATCTAAAGTGTTGCATGGAGAACTGTAGCGCCTTCGACAATTCTTTTAAATTTGTCGTCTGCCGTTCATTCTGCAACAGGAAGTTCCATGGGGCATGTATGGACGCACCAAGAGATTGGTACCATCCCTATATGAACAAGAACGTCATCTGCCCAGATTGCCAGAATACAAACGGGCTACTGAAAGGTATTTATGGCAACTCAATCGCGCATATTTACAAGCTCGTTGGCGATACGGCAAACTTGTTGCATAAGCAACAATCTCGCGCTAAAGCCTCGGACGAAAGCTTCGCAGAAATGGTAAACTGCTTTGATGGTCTTACAACCGCTGTCTCATCTAGTTGCAGCAAGAATAGCATCGACAAAGCTCTCAATAAGCTGCAAACTAAGCTTTGCTCCATAAATGAGAACGTGATGGATATAAATGCAGTCCTTACAGCTCCTTCAACGAAACATGACACCAATATTGCCAAGTTACAAATTAATGAAGACCAGATTGTTAAAACTATCAACCAACATGCGGAAGCCTTGAACCGGCAGCACCTTAATTCCATAAAAGCATTAAAATTAAGAATTCAACGGACATTAGTCAATATGGAGCACAGAATGATCGCAATATGGGATGTTAAGCGCTGCGAAGTCAACACACCGACGAGTAGCATTTCAACACCACTTAGCCAAGAAATTCTTGCCACTAACCTCCAAATAGTATTAAATAATGCCAAGAAGAAGCCAACACAAGACAAAGCAACATCCCCTTTGAAGTCAGCTTCTAATCATAAGGCTCCTCGCCAGCCCAAAAAAGCTAGTAAATTATTCAAATTTGGTACATTTTGGTCAGAAGCGGAATGGAATGGACGCATTTCCAAATTTAGAAAGGACGGTGACGACTTTTCAAACAAAACTTCTGCTTATAATAGTGAATATGTGGACTTCTTCGTCAGAAATTCCTCAGAAGCTGCCAAAAAAAGAAATTGAAAAGAAAATCCGCAATGATCTTTCCATAGACTGCAGTGTGATGCTTTTGACGCAGCGTGGTAAAAGAAAGCAATCATTTAAAGTGTCCATCCCATCTCGAAACGCATGGCTGTTCACAGACCCTCAGGGAGGAAGCTCATATCAACTTAGCAATGGCCCTGATTTTTATCCATGGCACGCCTCACGGAAGGATAAAAGCCAAAACAAGAAGGAAAACTTAAATATAAATAATGTGCATAAATATAAATTTAACTGTAATTACAATAAGTGCCCTCTGAATTCAATTTGTATCCCACAACCTAAGACCTCCCAACATATCTCTAAGTCCTCTCAGCACAGCCCCATTTTTTTCTCCTGCACATAGAAGTACTCCTTCAACCTCTCCGTTAATATACCTTTGAAAGATTCCTCTCCAGCAACCACAGTCTATAGGTCCATGTAGCAACTACTCGGGTAATCAACCTATCATGACCACTGTTTGTGATTTTCTACTTAACTTGATTCGGCACGTAGTTACTATTTTGAGAATAGTTGGCTTTGCCTAATATGAATATGTCATGTAAAAAACAAAAATTCAGTATGTAAAACGCGGTCATGACTTGAAGTCATATTTATGATAATATACTTATCGGTTGCAAATACTAAGTTCAAACAATAAGTGCATAGCACCGATTCTCGTTTGAGAATACAAAAACATTTAATTAACAAATCGCGTAAAGCTATTTTCTCGCTAGTGTCTTACAGTTGAGACGCCGGGTAATAACGAAAACGTGAACATTAGCAGTGATCCGCTTAAAACGCTGATATCAAAGCGTGGAACAATTAAGTCATCGTGTACGAGATATCAGACATATTTGAACGAATTCATCATAACTCAAGTAACAATTGTTGAGTTGCGTCAACGATTAGCCAAATTCACAGAACTTTGGGACAAATTTGATGAAGTTCAAATTGAAATCGAGGAATTGGAAAATTCTGAGGATTTCCAAGAAAATCACAGAAGAGAAAGGAACTCTTTCGAAACAAAATATTTTGAAGTGACAGTGCGTTTTGAGACATTGATCCAAACAAAAAATGATGAATTGCGACCAGTTCAAGACCGAAGAGAAGGAACGCCTTTCTCACATGCAAGCACGGCGTCAAATGACCATCTAAAATTGCCGCGCGTCGCAATGCAAACCTTTTCGGGAAAATACGAGGAATGGATTCCATTTCGAAATATTTTTACCAGCATGATTCATCATAATTCTTCGCTGCCAAATACTCAAAAAATGCAATATCTGTTATCAGTGCTAAAGGGTGAAGCACATGATGTGGTTAGCTCACTCGAAACGTCTGACGCAAATTATGTTGAAGCTTGGAAAGTGTTGGTCGACAGATACGATGATGACAATTTCATAATTCAAAAGCATATCCGAGCTTTATTCGAGCAGCCTGTGATATACAAAGAAAATCACGTAGCTTTGCGACATTTATTAGACACAGTTCTAAAGCATGTGCGGGCTCTGAAAGCTCTTAAACGACCCACTGATAATTGGAGCGATCTGATGATTTATTTGGTCACTAGTCGGTTAGATCAAACTACGAGTAGAGAATGGGAAACCACGATAAAAAGGGGTGAAATTCCAACTTTCGATCAACTGACAGAGTTTCTCGCTCAACGTTGTCGAGCATTGGAAGCATCATCGCGATCACAAAAGGCTGTCTCAAACATTACCGGTCATAATAAATCCGAACACAGCCGGTGTACAACCGCTCATGTAGCTACGGTAAATATAATGTGCCCGTATTGCGGTGAAGAAGACCATTCACTATACAAGTGCAACAAGTTCATGCAACTTGGGATAGAACAACGAATAAAAGATATAAGGATGCGTAGATTGTGCCTGAATTGTTTGAAAGCTGCATCGCATCCAGCAAGACAATGCAAAGGAGGATCATGTCGAAAATGCGGCAAACGTCATAATACGTTACTTCATTTAGAACAAATACCAAAAGGTCAACTTAACACTATTCCAGCGAGCATCAATGGTAGCAGCAATCAAGAAACAGCGGCATCGAGCGTAAATCTTGCTGTATTTAACCAAGACAAACGATTACTTCTATCCACAGCAATCATCTATATTATGAATGTGAGAGGTAAACCAACGCCGTGTCGAGCACTACTGGACTCAGCATCAGAATCTTGTTTCGTATCCGTTGATCGTGTCAAAAAACTTGGATTAAAAGAAATCATCGCTGACATTCCGATTTCGGGTTTGGCAGGCATGTCAACGCAAACTCGCAAGTTTACAAAAATAATGATCAAATCAAGGATCAACAATTACCAAGCGAAATTAGATTGTCTTGTAATTGAGAAAATAACTCAGTGTCTCCCAGCGAATCAATTAGATCCTGACGAATTGCAAATCCCAGATGGTATCACGTTGGCAGATCCTGAATTCAATCATCCGTCAACTTTGGATATATTGATTGGAGCAGAAATATTTTTAGAATTACTTTGCATTGGCAAAATAAAACTCGGAGAAGATCAACCGACATGGCAAAAAACAGTATTCGGTTGGGTTGTATCCGGAAAACTGATGTCACGAGATCGCCCAAAAATACAAACATCGTGTCATTTAGCGATCAACGATCACCTCAGCGCAAGTCTCTCACGATTCTGGCAAATCGAACATAATACTAGGCAAGTCACTCGAACACCAGAAGAACGTCTTTGGGAGGGACAATTTGCGCAGACTTATAAGCGCAATTCAGAGGGACGATTCATTGTAACTCTCCCAACCCGAAACGAATTATACCAAAAAAATAGGAGATTCGAGGGACACAGCTCTACAACGATTTAAAATCTTGGAGCGCAAGCTGGAGCGAAAACCTCAACTCAAAGTTGAATACAGCAACTTTATTCATGAGTATGTGGAATTGAAACATATGAGAGAGCTTAGTAACAATGACCCAACATTGGACATAAGACCTCATTTCTATCTTCCTCATCATTGCGTAATCAAGGATACAAGTGCAACAACAAAATTAAGAGTAGTGTTCGATGCATCAAGGAAAACATCCAGTGGCATTTCACTAAACGATGCTTTCATGGTTGGTCCTGTTATCCAGCAAGACTTATTCTCAATATTACTACGATTTCGAAGCTTCAAATACGCTCTGACGGCTGACATTGCCAAAATGTACCGTCAGGTGCTCGTAGATGAATCCCAAATTCCTCTTCAGCGCATTCTTTGGCGCGATCAACCATCCGATGATATCAAAACATTTGAGCTAATAACGTTGACTTATGGCACGGCACCAGCTTCATTTTTGGCAACCAAGGTCATCCATCAATTGGCTGATTTGGAGGAAAAAGATTTTCCGATTGGAGCTATGGTAGCCCGCAGAGATTTCTATGTCGATGATTTAATAACAGGAGCGAATTCCATCAAAGATGCCTTGATAATTCGTGATCAAGCGACGGAACTACTTGCAAAAGGAGGCTTAGTTCTTCGACAGTGGGCTTCAAATAATCAAGAGTTGCCCAAAAACCTGATCGGATTGTCTGTCTCGAATACTGTTCTGGAATTGGATAAAGATGGGACTTCAAAGACTCTCGGCGTAAAATGGAATCCATCAAAAGATGTATTTCAATACACAATCAATATCAAGTTATCGAATCCGAGCTCACATACGAAAAGATCGATTTTATCCAGTATAGCTCAAATATTTGATCCATTGGGTCTCCTCGGGCCTGTGATACTCATCGCAAAAGTAATCATTCAGAAGCTATGAAAACTTCAAATCGATTGGGATGAATCTCTGCCGTCAGACATCCACACTGAGTGGTCGGATTATTTAATGAAAATTCAAACGATGCACGATTTCCATATACCACGAACAATCATCGGCAATGACATGAATGAAGTTTTAGAGCTTCATGGGTTTTGCGACGCTAGTGAACGCGCATATGAGGCTTGCGTTTATATACGGAGCATTGATTCTCGCAAAATCATTCAGGTGCAATTATTGTGCTCAAAATCGCGGGTTGCTCCATTAAAAATGATTTCAATTTCAAAGTTAGAACTATGTGGAGCTCAGCTGCTGGCTCAATTGATGACCAAAGTAAAAGGCGCATTGGAATTGACAATAGCAAAAACTTGTTATTGGACAGATTCGTCCATAACTCTTGATTGGATAAAGGCATCAAATAAAAAATTACCTGTCTTCGTTGCTCATCGAGTCGGTGAAATTCAGGAATTAACAGCGATAGACGATTGCAATCACGTGAGAACAAATGACAACCCTGCTGATCTTGTGTCTCGGGGCTTGAACCCGAAAGAATTGAAGATTTGTCGCCTGTGGTGGAACGGTCCTCGATGGCTAGAAGAGCACGTGATTAAATATTCCCCGGAAATACCGGAAATTGACGAGAAGCAGCTGAGTCAATCGACTCAGTCACCAACGGTTGTATTCCAGATACGAGACGATATCGATCCTTTTGATAAATTCTCAACACTCACTAAGCTCATTCGAGTTACTGCTACGTGTCTTCGAGTAGCTGAAAGGTTCAGAAAGGAATGTAGATTTAAATTCTCCGGCTCTTTAACTGCTAATGAACTGGAACATGCAAGAAAGTGTCTCATACGTAAGGAGCAGCAATTAAAATTTACCGAAGAATTGAGTGCCTTACAAAAGGGCCATGAATTCTAAAAAAGAGCATTTTAAGAAACTTAAATCCATTTATAGACAAAGATGGTTTGTTGCGAGTTGGTGGCAGACTCAAGCATTCAGACCTTCAGCAAGATGCAAAACACCCAGTGCTGTTATCTCATTGTTCGAGACTCACAGAACTCATTGTTGAGCATGAACACCGAAAAAATTTACATACGGGAGTTGATGGGACATTAGCTGCGTTACGGCAATCGTATTGGCCGATCAAGGCGCGCAGTATCGTCAAACGGCTGCTCCGCAAGTGCATCATTTGCTTCAAACCTCGTGTATCGGAGCAACTTATGGGGGATCTTCCAGAGCATCGAGTAGTTTCTTCGAGACCTTTTAGTAGATTTTTGTGGACCCATAATAATACGGGGTGGCAAACGACGGAACAGCAAACGCATTAAAGCATACGTTGCAGTTTTCGTTTGCATGGCCATAAAAGCTGTTCATTTTTGTTTCGGATTTGACTACGGATACGTTTCTGAACGCTTTTAAACGCTTCATAAGTCGCCGAGGAAAACCGACTAACGTATTTTCTGATAACGGCACAAATTTTGTTGGAGCCGATCGCGAGTTGGAAGATTTGAGAAATCTTTTCAATCAATCGGAGCATCAAAGCAAAATCATCGATAGCACAGCGATTGACCGTATACAATGGCATTTCATGGAACCTCGAGCTCCGCATTTCTGTTGTCAAAACAAATGCAGGAGTTTTCAAGAGAGCGGCTACCAAATTATGTATTTTGCCTCTCGACATTTGATGAAAACATGCTGAAGATTAAGCAATTTCTGTATCCTTACAAAGCTTTAAATTATTTTCATTCGTCTATTTAATTTCCATTGTTGTTTATCTTAGCGCAAAATACGCGACGCATTTGATAATTGTTGTGGAATTTATTGTATTAGTTAACGTGATCTTTATGTAAAATGATTTAAATTTGACTACTAAGAATCGTCAAGGCGCGCGGTATGTTTATGATTTTCTACTTAACTTGATTCGGCACGTAGTTACTACTTTAAGAATAGTTGGCTTTGCCTAATATGAATATGTCATGTAAAAAACAAAAATTCAGTATGTAAAACGCGGTCATGACTTGAAGTCATATTTATGATAATATACTTGTCGGTTGCAAATACTGCGTTTCTAAGTTCAAACAATTAGTGCATAGCACCGATTCTCGTTTGAGAATACAAAAACAACCACTTATACACACCATACAGACAGACAAGCCAGTACCCTCTGTACACTCTGCTTCGCCCGTGTCCCGTACTCAGAAAGCTTCCAATGACCAGTCGGACATAAGCAAAACTATATCTAACCAAACTACAGTTTACACTGATGAGTCACCATCTCCGTACTTAAACTTCGTTCGTGGTGAAACAATAGTTCCTTCTTCCAATGGCTTTATTCAAATTCCTTCTCAATCTTTCATAGTTCCCGATAGCGAGCCTCAGTTTCTGGATCCGCTCTCTCCGCCTGCGGTTAAAATCACTAAAAGCTGTGATGCCGACCTTGAAAGTAGATATATGTTGTCTCGACTTAGAGACCACAAAATCTACGATTGTGTCCGTCTTTACCTGGCATACATGCATAATGCGCCACATTCTTCGTGCATGGATGGTAAAACAAAAGTCAATCTTAAGGTTATGATACACCAAGAAGGTCTCCCCACGGACTTTGAACCGTTCCGCCAGATATTTTTCAATTATCATGAGCAACTTGATATGACCCAAAAAAACTATCGAATAACTATCGCCTATCGATAGTTTTTATTCAGAACAACGATAGATACCATTATCGATGTTAATGAATGAAGACAACTGCGTGGTGTGACGTCTAAGGTCCGCACATTCAACATCCCAGTTAATAATTACGTTTAACTGAGCCAATAATGGAAAGAGCTCATAAAAATTAGTAAAGTACTAATAAAGCAAATATTATACATTTTATCCCCTTAGTTATTGAAGTTATACTTCTTTACGCAGGGTAGTGAGAAAAATTTGGTCACGTGGCGTTACGTTTGAGTGTTCATTCGTTCGTGCCAGATAGTATGGTAGCTGCAATGGAGTAAGGGGGCAGGGTACTAGAGTGAAGGCAGCAAGCGCAACATTCTCTGTATCTAATTTTCTATTGCATATAGGCTGTGCGAGCGAAAGAGTGTCATATCTTTTACCTTTCCCCGTCGGGCCATATACCACCCTGACGCTTCGCTTCGCCGGGTCTCCCATCTAAGTACGCATTGCGCCCCGCAATGCTTGACTTTCATGATAGACCGGGACGACGCCTCTGCACAGCTCCCCTGCGATCACCGTTTGACTTGTCCATTGATTTCGATGAAATCACTGGGCAGAACAGTATTCCCATCTAATGGCATGAATCGTTCGGATTGACGAATATTAGATCGAGGAACCACTATTAAATTATAATAAATTCTGTGCAGCGCTTGCGGGAAACTGGGAAAGAGTTTTATATGAACTTTTTGTGTAAGTGCGTGAGAAAGAAAAAGAAATAAACTAATGTGTATAAAACTGTCTGTTGTTAGTGAATTTAATGCAAAATGCATAATTTCGTATTAATTTGTAAGTACAATGTTAACTCAATGTTGATAATTATTTATTTGAAACTTGGCAACATCAAAACGAAGAAATTATTATTTCAAATTTCCGGTGCGTTATAAAATATAAACGACCAAGTGTTCGTGCAGGAGGAGTTGCAATTTATCACCACAGTCGTGGACACAATGAATACTGTCACTCCATTGATACATATGACAGTAACGCAATCACAACACAGTATATCAGGAGTATCATTAGTCGGTGAATATTGTATTGGCGAATGCTTGACATCAAATAGAAATAAAAAAAATGATTGCACTCTACATCAGTTCTAATGAGATAATGGCTGATATAATTAAATTTATCCACAGGTAATTTTTAGTGTTTAGCCATGAAGTTGCACCACTTTATGGTGGGGATAAAGATACATATCCAATGGTCATGAGTGGAGATTTTAATGTCAATTTTGCATCAACTGACTTCAAACCTCTCATTGATTTGCTGCAGGAATATTTCAATTTACAAATGAATAATGACCCAAAAATATCAACCACCAAATCAGCCACAACAATAGATGCTATTTTTACACGGTATCTCGATAATGTTAAATCAAAAACGTACATATCTTATTGCAGTTACCATAAACCGATCATATCTTCCATACCGATTGAGCCAATACAAATTGAAGAAAAATAACTTCAAAAAATATAATTTAAAATAATATTAACTTTTTTCAAGAAATTAAACTGTAATTGTGTTTATTGTACTTGTGTTTAGAAAAATCAATAAACATAAAAAAGAAAAATATTAATTAAATAATTATAAAAATGGAAAAATAATGCTGTTTTATAATGCTGTTTTAGTTTGTCATTTAATTTTTGATTTCAGTATCACATTTAAATTTCACGAATCCAACAACTGCGAAAGAAGTATCAATTCTTCGCGCGTACTTGTAACACACACACTTTATCATTAATATTAATTGCTTTTAAGTATTTTGTGCATCATAAGATAACGTGATTATAAGAAACTCTTTGGAAAAGAGTGTTTCGAAAAATTTGATGTTTTAAATTATTGTTTATTGATTAAGTTAAAATTAAACAAACATGTTTTTTTAATTTTGATTCTACTTTTTTTTTTATTAAAAACCTAATCAGCTCATGAAGACATTCAAACGTCAATACGATTTTTTATTCGCAAGATTTCGTCATTCAGAAAAATATTGTTGTTTATAATTTTCTAATCCTAAATTTTTATTATTTTTAGAAAATTCCTTTTGTAAACAGTTAGCGAGCAGTTTAAAGTACCGATCACAATAACGTTGCATCAAATCAATTTTTTTTGATGATTTCACTTGATAAATTTTTAAGTTTTATATTTAAAACAAAATACCTGCTCCTGAAAATGTAAATAAAATATAATCAGCTCCTTGAAACGTCACTACGCTTCGATTGACACATCAACGAAGTTGATGCTATGTTCTGTTCGAGAAAAAATGTTCTACAAATGTACATAAGTACGTACACATATATATTCATACTTTCAAAAATATTCTAGAAATACTGCTTCGATCCTGGGGCGTAAGGTTTCAATATGCGGACCAAATATAATAACTTCTCGATGATATGAGAAGTTGATAACAACTACAAGGATAATCTATAACATAAGGTATGAAAATACTCAAACCGTATGTTGTCTATTCGGAATACGTGTTCTGCAGTTTTTATGGACATATTTCCAATATCGTATAATGTATCCTTCCGATCACTCATAAAAAAATTTGAAACTAATAGACCAGGTCATAAACAAAGGGTTCCTGGGTTTATAATTAGTTGTATCTATTGTCCAGGTACAGGGTGGACGGAAAGTAAGATATGTGTTATAACTGAAATTAGTTAAATTTTGATGCATCATATTTTCTTCGTCTGAGAGATTTAAGCCGTCTTACACTTGTTGGTAAGTAAGACTAACTCCTAGTTTGTGATAGGCAATATTCCGAAGGAATGTCTATGATATTTTTGCAAGATGGAACTCGCTACCACACTGCAAAAGCCAGTATCAACAAGATAAAACGGTACTTTCCGACAATTTGGGCAGATTGACCTGGTAGCTCACCCGATCTAAGCCCAATATAACATTTGTGGGCCAAATTAAAGAAAGCAGTGTTTAAGGAACTTCAACCTTTATTTGAACGAGCACGAAACGAGTGGAATCGTTTTTGTATGGACAAAATCTTGATAGTTTTTGACAGAGGATTATTGAACGCCATGAAAAAGAAGAACTGCACACAAAGTACCAAAACATTTAATTATTATTACATGTAGCGTTAATACCCTGTAGATATGCATCAGAAAACTCTTTCGAAGAATAGTAATTTTGAGTACTCAAATTACTTGGAAAACGAATTTCTGCCTTTTTCAAATGCCGCATTGCGTATAAAGTGAACTGTAAATGTGGAAAGATGCATACTTGGGAAATCCTAACATCCAATGAAGAGAAGGAGTCATAAAAATATTCTTGAGCAAGGCATCATTCGAAAAAAACTGTTGCCTAGTATACAAGTATCTTCTTTATTTTCAAGTGGTTCAGATACAGTTATTTTCATTATACTCTAGAACGTCGCTGAACTTTTTTTTATTATGTGTTTTTGGTGTTTAATAAAACATAATTTTTAATTAAACTTGTGCTGCAGCTTGTGTCAAAAAAAAGTTTGGAAACATTTTTTTAAAAATTGGTAGTGATGAAGTGGAGTGCAAAATATGCAAAAGATATTTTAAATATAGTGGCAATACATCCAATATGAATGATCACATTAAACGGAAGCACCCTACACTAGTGCAATCTGAAAGTGTTGTGGAAGACAGAGCAGTTATTGAGGAGGGGCAATCTGAAGCTCCCTGCTCGCCTCATTTGGAGGCTTTACCAGCCTCAATTTCTCAGGCAATTGCTTCAACAGCCTCTGATTGCACAATCATCGAATCTTTGCTAGGAAGTTAAAAAAGGCAGTGGTTGCAAACAAACCTTAGCCATATAACAGTTGCTTTTCCTGTACACAAAAAAAAATTGACGAGTGCGTAGTGGAGATGATTGTTGAAGATTTTCAACCGATATCAGTTGTGGAAGATAAAGGATTCAACAAACTGATAAATTTGCTGGAGTCTAGGTATAAACTTCCAAGTAGAAGAACTTTGGCCAGAACGCAACTTCCTAATTTGTACGGCAAAGTAAAGAAAGAAATTCTAAAAAGCCTAGATGATGTCTCTCATTTGGCAGTTACAACTGTGGAGCCCCGCAAGCTCCCGCGCTTGGCAGAAAGCTCACGATCGGCAGAAAGCTCACGGCGAAAGCAGACTCTGCTTCCGCGCCAGCTTTATGCCTGTGGGCAGACGACTCGGCCTGTTCCTCGCTAGCCGCGATCCGTTCAACACGCCATTCCCGCCGACACGCGCGTGGTTGGACTCAGCCGCATTGGCCGCCATCGTATCGTTTGTAAATTATTAGTGCAATAAAGAGACTGCAAACAACTGACATATGGACTTCAAAAAATACAGAAGCATATATAAAAGTTACCTGTCACATTACGCATAATATCGAAATGAAATCTTTTGTACTGTGCACAAAAAAATTAACCTAGTCACATACTGGCAAATACTTGGCTGAAATGCTTAAAACCATTTTTTCTGAATGGAAAATCGAAAAGAAAGTGTTTGCAGTTGTTAGTGACAATGCGTCGAATATGAAAAGTGCAGTACGGAATTTAAATGTTGAAAGTGTTTTTTTGCGCAACACATACACTAAATTTGATTGTGACTGATGCAATAAACGCAAGTAATCCATTAACAACTGTTTTTATGAAATGCCGGAAAATCGTTGCACATTTTAAAATGTCTGTTGTGTCATCAGACAAATAAGAAACAACCCAGAAGCAAATGGGCCAAAAAACCTTAAATTAAAGAAAGACGTCGCTCCTAAATGGAACTCCACTTTATTGATGATTGAAAGGTTAGTAGCTCTTAAAGAAGCGCTATCAGCAACATTAGTAGCTTTACCAAGGGGCCCTGAATCGATATCAAATAAAGAGTGGAGTATTTAAGAAGACTGTGTTATTTTATTGAAGCCCTTTGAGGCAGTAACAACAGAACTATCTGTTGAAAAGTACGTCAAAGTTCCAATAATAGTACTGATTGTGCGTGCTCTACAAAATTATTTACAAAACCATCGATGCTCTACAAGCGAAGGAAATGTTTTACTGCAGCAATTAACTTCAGAAGTAACATCCAGAATGACTTCACACGAGAGCGCCGACATTCCTTTTATGTCAACTTTCTTGGATCCTAGATTCAAAGATATTGCATTTGGAGATCCATCAAACGCAGCCACAGCTGAGGAAAAAATAATTTCTGAGCAAAGAAGCTATCTTCGTTTGTGGAGGAAACAGTGAATGAAGGAGCATCAACAAGCAGTGATACACAAATAACACCAAGCAGTGATTGCAGAACCACGTCATGGGCCTCTTTTTATAAAAAAAGTTCTACAGTTAAAAAACAGTGGCTGCTCAGCTCCCGATAATTTAACGATTTTAAAAAGCTATAAGGATCTTCCCCATTTATCAAGAAGTGAAAATCTTACATTTCTGGAAGAAGAATTATTTAATGTTTCTGAAACTCGCAGAGGTTGCTTTGAAATTTTTATGTATTCCAGCCACTTCTGTTCCATTTGAAAGAGTATTTTCAAAAGCCGGCTTGATTACAAAAGATCGCAGAAACAGGATCAAAGAAAAACATTTACATACTCTAATTTCTTTAAATCATAACTTGAAATTATCAAAATAAAGACTGTCTGTTTTTTATGTGTTATGTATATTCAATTTAAAGTTCTTACGACTTTAATATGTATTAACTTTGCAGTTTTGATTAAGAAATTCAATAAACAATGGAAGTAACAAAAAAAACACAAATACAATATTTTTTTTATTTTCTATGGCTTGTGTAAAATTTTCAGAATCTTTGTAATGCATTCCGAATACTGAATACTGCTAATTTTCTTGTGCAAGACTTTGAAACTCATTCCAAACTAGTTGGATAGGTAAAACAATTGCGTTACATTGACTATTTCGTATGTCGCCAACACTTCATTCTCTACATTCTCTATATTTTCGAGATAATTTAACAGCTGTCAATTTGTTTAAAACAAGAACTTTAAATGTTGAGAAGAGAATAACAATCAAGATCTGGAGAAAGTTGATCATCTATCGTGGACTTTACATGGCTGACTTGAAAGATTCCAAGTTCGAAATGTTGAACTGGTTTCGAGAGCTTGAGCGCGCTTATGATTGACAAATTTCAATGAATGTCTACTCGAAATCGGATCGATTTAGTTGTGAGCAAATTGTAACTGCCCGCTAGGAAATATAGTAAGCAGTTACATCGGTAATTAATGGCAGAACTGGTTCGATATAAAATTATTATAAATGACAAGTAACTACTTCCTTTTTGCATTACAGTTTCATCAAATGTAATGCACTATGTAATGAGTTCGAAGGTGCTATATGCTACACGTGTAGAACTCTAGAGTTTTTCCAGGAATAACTGTTTTTCTGTTTGTATCAGCGCGCATAATTTATTCTATCAGTTCGTTGAATCAGTTGTTTGAATCAGTTCCAAGTGATTTGCAAAGTGTTTGAAAAGGTGTTTTTAAAATAGTAAAATGAATCTGCAGTGAAAATTGTCGGAAGCCACTACAATTAAATTAAACGAAAGTATCAATTTTATTTTTGTCGTTAAAAATTGAATAAAATAAAGCGAAAATAGAAATAGAAATGAATCGGACTGGGAAAAGCAAAAGAACGCTGTCACGTTATTGCTGCATTGTTTTTATCGCCTCTTATTATGTCCAAAGAACTATTTTCTAAACATTCCAAATATACAGGAGATGATCAATTATTTCGTTGAAAATATATATGCATCGCGGATAAAGAACTGTGTAGCGTCGAAGAGAAATTTGCAATAGAAAATAAAACCTGCAAGTTAATGATCCTACCATGACACGAAGAAAATATAATAATCATACCACTGTTACATAATTGCAACGAATAATGCACGACGGAAACGTAATTTTTAATTTCATACGCACACTTAATTTTTAATTTCTTCAGAAGATGACCGAACAAAAAGAAAACTCTCCGCCGATTCCAGGGAAACTTACCCGCCTAAAGGCAGTTTTTGGAGAAAAACAGATGTTTTCTTCTTGTAAGTATACTCATAAGTTTATAATATTCCAAATATTGAATATTTCATTTTTTCAGTCCACCAAAATACCTGCCACTGCAACTTATTACAAAAGCAGATTAAAAACCTGGAAGGTACCACTCCTTCAATCTCTACAGGTAGATACTTATAAAAAACTAAAAACTATTTAATTTCAGACAAAATTGATCAACAAAATAAAGCAATAATGGACGTTATGGCAGCAAATTCTGTTCTTCTGAAAAAAATATACAAGCAAGAGACAATGCAAATTGATGTGTCCACTAATCTTCCCATAAAAACTGTGGATGAATTAAAAATTTAAATGAAAATTTAACTCAGGAGGATATTCCTTTTTACGTAAGAGTTTTTCCTGCTTTTAATTCGCAATTAAGCAAAGTTTATTATATTACCAGGTTGCGGTTGTAAAAAAATAACATCCGGAGGCCTACAAAAAAATATCAAAAAGCTCCTCTCAGATGATATTTGTTTGTCTCATAACTATAATGGTACACATGGCAAACTACCATTTCGCACCTACAAAAAAGTAAACCAAATTTTCGAAGGTATATAATAAAAAACTTTTGAAGTTTTGGATTCTATCGTAACATTTTACTATATACTTTCAGAGGCAGTCGGTCATGAAAATTATGCTTTGCAAATAAAACAGGCGTTCAAGACATCCAAAAATAATTATTTCAAAAAAGTATGCCTCAACAAGTCGACAAAGCCATAAATCGAAAAATTATATATTATATATAACTTTATATTACATTCCATGCATTTTTTACTTGCACTAAATGTGTTCTAGTGTTTTGAATTTTTTGCAATAAAATATTTGATCGCAATTCATATTTTTTTCTATTGAATGTACATAATTATGAAGATGCTGCAGGAAGAGATTGGTTCCCTTTGAAATAAGAAAATACAAGTCCAAAATGATTCAGGTGTGTACATAGTGAGTTATTATATATATGTACATATATAGTGAGTTAATGAACTAATTCCAGAATTAATTACATTTTTTACCATGGAACTAGCGATAAAAATGCCTCTTAGTAACTGGTTACGGAATGCCTTCCATTGTAATCGTAGCTGGAACAATTGATTACTGCCTATGACACACAACGTTAAATGTAATGCATACAAAGCACTGAAATATCCAAATGTGAACTACTTAAAGATTCCAAGGAATCAATTCCGTAATCAATTATGAACTACTTCCATTTTCTAGTGGGTGCGAGCAGCCAAAACGATCGCTACCACTACATACACAAGAAAAAAATTTAATTCTTCGAGCCGGAATTATCTACATGCTTAAATTTCAAGTCAATCCAGCAAAATTTTCAACGTCCTCCAAACTGAAAATAATGAACAATCAGCTACTGAAAAAAGGAAACGCAAGGGACAGAGGAATGGCAACAAGTATAAAAGACAGAAAAACTCAAATATGCGCTTATTTGGAATGTCTTATGTTGGTTTTGAAAAGGACGCCTCTGGAAAATATAAACAAAACAAACAAAAAGATGAAAAGAAAATTGGCCCTCGTTGTAGAGGGCAGACTCTCATAAAAAAAGGGGGACCTAGACAAAGTTTTTTCTGTGAAGAAATCAACGATGAAGAACGCAATATACTTTTCTCGGAATTCTGGACTTTACCCAACTGGGATTCTAAAAAAAATACAAAAAAAGACAGTATTGAAGTCTCGAGAAAAAAAGCGACCTTCCGTTTTTATTTTTCAGCAAGTTTGTAAACAAATGTTTATGCACACAATAAGCATTAGGGAAAGACCATTACGTGATTGGGTGAAACCTCCTAAAAACACTACATCTCAGGCAAGCATTTCTGCAGAAAATGGATCTGCATCAGACAACGCAATAACAGAATTACAGGAGTGGCTGAACTCCCTTGCAAAGGTTGAATCGCATTACTGCCGCGCCTCTTCTGACAAACTATACCTAGAACCAGTGTGGGTTAGTATGAGAGACTTCTATCGAAAATATGTTGAAATATTTCAGTCTTTACGAAAAACTAAGGTATCGAGGACAACTTTAAAAAAAGTTATGGATAAGATGAAGTTGACTTTTTACACGCCAAAAAGGGATCAATGCAATGAATGCACAATGCATAAAAATGGAACTCTTGATGACGAATCATATGCAAAGCATATTAGAAAGAAGAGTCATTTGCTGAAAAAGAGGCTGATAAAAGCAAAGCTAAAAATGGTGACGAAGTCAAATCTTACACTGTTGACTTACAAGCTGTGCTTCTGGCACCTCGTTTAAATGCCGCGGCGAATTATTACAAAACGAAATTAGAAGCCCACAATCAGGTATATTATAACTTAGCATCAAAATATGTTTCGTGCTATGTTTGGCACGAAGGAAACGGTGGGTTGGATAGCGATGTCCTTGCTTCTATAGCAACTAAATTTATCTCAAATGAATTAGCCCAGGCCCAGTCGATTCCAAAAAAAAATAATTATATGGAGTGACGGGTGCGGAGATCAAAACAGAAATACAAAACTGTCTAATGCAATGTTAGACTTGAGCAAGAAGTACGGGTTAATTATTGAACAAAAGTATCTTGAGGTGGGCCACACCCATATGGAAGTAGACGGGAGCCATTCCGCAATTGAAACAATGCTTAAGCATCGAAAGCAAGTGTTCCTTCCGGCAGACTACATTTCAATTATTCAATCAGCACGATCTGACCAACCATTTAAAATTTATTAGCTTAATTACAGCAACTTTGATAAGTTCAATTCTGATTACTATACCAGTATTCGGCCAGGGTATAAAGCAGGATATCCCTGTGTTAATGATCTCGTGGCCCTCCAATATACGCCGAAGGAAGTAATTAATTATAAACTTGGATTTAGCGACGATTGGGCCCCATTACCGTGTCGTCCACGACGTTCAATACACCTCTCCGAGATTAGGCCCAAGCTATATGACCGACCCTGCCCAATTGAAAAAAGCAAATTTGAACACCTACAAGAGCTAAAAAAAAACTTATACCTGAAGATTACAGGAGATTTTATGAAAACCTTTCACATAAAAATTAAACTAATTTAATAGTTTCAAAATTCTAATTTTAATTTTTGAAATAGGTTTTCGTATTTTTTAACCTTACTATTATAAATGAATTTTATAATTTTGGCTTTTTAAACTGTTTTTACAAATAATAAAGATATTTTAGCAAGATTTTGTTTTGTTTACTTCATACATACCTACCATTCACTTTTAGAACCATTGAAAAAAGTCGTATGTCAACGAAAATTGAATAAAAATTGTATGCAAAAGGAGGCATATCAACGTAAATCATATATAGTAGAATCTCGAAAAAGTTAACTCGCGTAAAAGTTAATCACTCGGTTAAGTTAAACGAATTTCAGCTTCCACGTGCCGCTCTAAAAAGTTAATTTTCAGTTAACTTTTCTGAGCGTATAAATTTTTCAAACTAACCGCTTTTTTCGGTCACTAAAGGGGCAATTTGGCCCCTATCAATACGATAGTGAAGACGACATTCCGTTGTCTAAATTGATTAAATCAAATAGTGCTTATGACGATACACATCGAGAAGTTCAATTGTTGATGTCGAAGTTGGGTGATAATGTTGACATTAGCATTGATGTCATTGAAAATTGGAACAAGGATCAAATTGCGGAAGATGACGATGATTTCGAAGTTTCCGAGAATGATAACGACGGGTCAATTATCGAGGAAGATATTCAACGACCAAAAGTGAGCTTCTCGAAAGCATCAATATCTTGATATAGTGGTTTGAAAACAATAACGATGCAAATCAGGTGGCAGACCGTGTCCATATGCGTACGAAAATGATCAAGAGCTATCACACAAAAGAAAAGAAACAAACAAGTCTCGACTGCTTCTTCAAACGACTCCACAAAAATTAATTAATATATCGCACGAAAATGATCAAGAGTGACTGAGAACCATAAACCAGCTGGTACAAATTTTTTTTTGTAATGATGAAAACTAAGTCATTGAGATCAATTTAGCGTGTTATTTACGAAAAATCGATGTTTATTATTGTATTTTTTTCAATTTTGAAAACCACTTAGAAAAGTTAATAGTTCGAAAAAGTTTATTACCCTTGGGACATTTCGGTTAACTTTCTCGAGATTCTACTGTATAGCAATAAATTAAAAACAAAATATACGACATTATAATTCTAAGGTAAAACAAATAATGTTTAAGCATTTAAAAAATAAATTGGAAACATAACGACCTGTTGAAACAGTTGTTTGTCCCTCCTGAAAAATTTGGTTTTTGGACATACGATATATTGCGGTTTCCATGACGATATGGTTTACATTTCGGTCAGCACATTTTTTATTGATCGAGATCCAACGTTGGCGTCAAATGTGGATGCTTGCCGTTGAACGTTACAATGCGTGATATCCGATACTTGTGATAAACAAAGCGAGTTAATTGCCAGTATGAGCGGCTGGCCAGCAGTTTTAATTATTGTGTACCATTAAATTATTTTGGGTTTTGTGCAGCATCAATCCTATTGAGTAGCATTAAGGAGTATTTTGTATATAAGGTCACGAAAATAAATATTCTAGGTTCATGCTCAAACCAGACTTCGCGTTTAAAATTTGGCAGAGTCCAAGCAAGGGAGTTTCGATATTGAATCGAGATTCAATAATTCGACTGACCGGATTAAGTATTCGGTCGACTGACTATTTAGTGACTCAAGACTTTTGAAGTTATAGGGCAGGGGTGGCCAAAACGTGCGCCGAGAGCCAGCCAGCCTACTCGGGGTAAGTGAATCGCAGCCAGTGCGCTGGGCGCTCCAAACTTGGCCACCCCTATTATAGGAAATCAAGTGGAAATTTGGCAGATTATTTACAAGAGTTACAGAACTCAACAAATCGGCTTTAGAATTCGGTTGACCGACATTTAACACCGATAAATGTATGACTTTTATTTTAAAGTTTCCACAGATAGACTTGCGGCTTTGAAGTGAATGGATCGGCAAAGTGTATTACTTGTGAGCAATCATCCTTCTCTATCTATTGTAGCCAGTGTTCAAAAGAAATCTATAGGTGGAACGATCGAAGGAATCAATTGCCCACAAATGGTGATAGATTCATAAACCCATATGAGATATGCCGACACACAAGATATGCTAAAAACCTATATCAATTCGATAGGAAATCACATAAATGGTAGCACAATATTTTCTTTTACTTTCCTGACGTTTGCAATACAAATGCATTTCTCCTATATCAACATACCAGGGACGATAAAAGTGTGAATTCAAAACAATTTCGATTAGCAGTTGCTGAGACGAATAAAAGCGGCGATTGGCAAAAACAAAATAATTACAAAAAATCGGTTCCAGTTCGCTATAATCAAGCCAAAGACATCTAGATTAGGTATGGATCACTAACGAGTATGTGCTGTGACATCGACGTTTTGAAAACATCGATGTTTTTTAAAAACGTCGACTATTTTTTACATCGATGTTTTTAGACATCGATGTTTTTGCTTCGATGTCAGTGGTGGCTTCTCTATATGCGCACATGAGCACGTGAACCCCCAGGGGAGAAAAGAACGAAACTTTACTGAATGCCTCCTAGAAAAATAGTTTTTTTCAACACCCATTAACAATAATCGATCTATTGCCTATAACAACAACACACCAAGCATTGATGTCTAGAAATATCGCTTCTCGCACGTGTTTTGGATATTAGAGGTTATCGGGATGACGGGAGTGCACGCTGATTTGTACTGTTCTGTGCGCACAAATTTTCCGTGCTCCATAAAGCGCTCGATAGCGGTGCTCATATGCATGAAATCATGGAAAGTCGCATGTGCGACTGACTCGGGTATCGTGACGGTTGTCGGGTTGAAGGGAATGCATGCGAATTCGCACTATTTTGGGTGCACAAATTTTTAGTGCTCCATCAAAGAATCGCGAAAATTTCTTGCAAGAGATCGTATTCCAACTTTTGAGTTTCCGAGTTAACATGTTTAAAATGAATAGTGTTAACGAAAATACAAGTGTTAACTATTTAAGACAATTTTGCAACGTTTCCCTTGGAAGAAAAAATTAGAATAAGGGATACTAGAAGACCAACTCCAGAAATTAATATCGTGCAAGTGACGAATTCTAAATCCAGGCAATTCAAGCGTGAATTCAAATCGGAACTTTATGTAAGAGCTAAATGGATTTGCGGTTGTGTTGTCACCAATAAACTTTATTGCTTTCAGTGTATTTTATTCGGTCGTGATAATATTGAGTCTAGTTGGACGAAGGCAGGTGTGTCTGATTTAGGGGACCTTGCTCCGAAAATGAAAAAAAACATGAAAACGTATCGTCCCATATAAACGCCCAGTTGGACTTCAATTTTCTGGGAAAGCAAGATATTAGGTTAAAAGTTATAGAGTGGCAGTTCCAGACGAAGTTGTTGGTATTAGGGTTCCACATGCTTCAAATACGCGATGGAGCTTTAAAAGCAGAACCATTTCCACTGTTTTTCATAATCGGGAAACGCTAATTGAATGCATGGAGAAAATAAAGGCAACTTCTAAATAAACAACAACTATTAATCAAGCTAGTGCAATATCTGGAATGCTTCGTCTTTCTGTTTTGGCTTTTCGTATTCAATCGGTTAATGCCTCACTGCGATATCTTATAAAATCAGTTACAAAAAATTTGTATAGACTCAGTGCAAGTACAACAATTCTCGACAAGCTTTAAAAATGCTATTCAAAGCGAAAGAAATAATATTGACAGTGTTCAAAATGAGATTCCAGAAGAAACTGGCATTAAAAGGCAAAGAAAAAAAGATGATCCCTACATTTCAAGAATTATCGCTGCCAAAGAAATTTGTGATACAATTATTAACCATGCCATGGATAGGTTTTCTTTTATAAATCATCTTAGGGCTATTAATATGTTCTTAGCCCAAAATTTCTCCAACTTTGCAAAAGAATTTCCAAACGATTATCTCATCAGCACAATTGAAGCATATCCATTTTCAGATGCAGTGAGGCTAAAAACTGAGCTTGAAATAATTTATAAAAGATCAGACTTCAGGAACATGTCAGGAGCAGTAAATCTACTTAAATTTATAATCGAAAATTGCCTTGAGAGTATATTCGTGGCCACTTACCAACTCTTGAAACTCATTGTCACGATTCCGATGACAACAGTGGAAGCAGAAAGGTCATTTTCGACTCAAAAAAGAATAAAAACTTTTTTACGATCAACAATGAGTCAAGAGAGATTAACCGCCTAAGCCATGCTTCCAATTGAAAAAAATTATTACGAAGCCTTCCGAATATTAATGACTCAGTAATGGAACAATTTGCTTCCAAAAAGGAACGAAGAATAGATTTTATATTGAAGCACTGCAGTTAGTGGAGCGTTTATTTTGTTTCACATTGTGTTAATACATGTTAGCTAAATTATTTGAATTATTTTCCTTCATTTATGTAAATACATATAACATTATAATGATGAATTCTTTTGAAATATACATACATAAAAACATTGTGAGATATCACTAAAACCCATTTTTTGTTTATCTGTGCACACCCAGTCTAGGAGCGCACAGGCCGCCACTGTTCGATGTTTTATTCGATGTTTTTTAGCTCGTAATACTTAATAGTTGAAACGAAAAATAAAAATGTTGCACAAAAAACTAATAAAAATATTTCTACCACCTTCAACGAACCAAACCTTTTTCCCCTCATTCACTTAGTAACATAGAAATTTGAATTTACCGCGTATTAATATTGTTTTTGCATGGTTTGTGTTGTGGCGCCAGACGTCGCCTTAATCTTGTCATCTCGACAGTACCGCCTTTAAGGAGGGGGGCAACAGGGCGGCCGCCCGGGGCTCCGTGATGTACAGGGCACCGCGCGCCAGCTTAAATGTGTAGGTGTTTTTGTGTATTATGTTTGATTTTTGGTAAGCCCGGCATTGTTAGGCATAACAATATATAATAATAATTAGACGAACTTGCGTTACCTAAAAGTAGTCTATACCTTCATTTCATGTCTTGCAGTTCCCAGTGCCATAAAAAGTGAATATATAATACTTTAATTGGACGGCGTTATGCAGAAGCCAACCAACCCACAAAATAACAAAATTAAACTAAGCACAACATTCGAACAACACTAAGCCAATCTACGATTTCAGAGACCGACCAATCTTAACTTAGCTTAAAATGCAAGTAAAACTGGCTATCAACCAAACCACATATCATTTTTAATCTATATAAGTTTAGCAGAAAGCATCCAACCCACTAGGTAGCTTTCTGCTTATTTCGAAATGAGTTATTGGCGAATACTCAATGTGGTTGACAGAATAATAGATAACAAAAACGAAAACCACCGTTTGGACTTTGGACATAACAGTTCATTTTACCAGTGCAAACAGAAGACTCGCCACAGCAGTTTGTTCTTTCACTCTGAAAGTGAATGTTATTTGCGTTGTTACTACATTGAAGTCATTGATATTAATTTAAAACTCATGGATTTGAGTAGTGAAACGACGAAAATTGAAGCTAAGGCATCAAAAAACACACCATTAACAGAAGAAGGTGAGATAACTTTATTATTATTTAACTTCGGGTTAAAACAATAGCTACTTTCCCGTAAATTATGAAATTCTAGTAAATACATTTATTTGTGGAATAAAACTATTTATTTTGATTTGTTGATATAAATAAAACTATTTATTTGGATTTATTGATATTTTGAATGCATAATTAATTGGGACTGTATATATATTTAAACTTTTTATTTTCGTTTCAACGATTTCTGTTTATTTCAGATAATCCTTTAGAAAGAAGTTTGCAGGAAATGCATATAGAAGAATTATTTGAGGGTATCTGATGATTCAGATGTTGACTGTACTTATGATCCTAGAATTGAGTCAACAACAGATTCAGAGGACGAACCTAGGACGAACGAATGAAAAGGTCGGCCACAAAAAGGTAGGAAACGAAAATTCGGAGAACAAGTCAGATCTGACAAAAATATTAACAGAAACAGTAATAAACCATATTTCGATCATAAAGGGGCAAAAATTGAACCAAAAATGTTTATTGACTACGACTGCAAATGCATAATGAATTGCAGAGAAAAAGTTAGTGTAGAAATCCGAAGAGAAGAGTTTGAAAAATTTTGGGCTTCGAAAAGTTATGATTGCCAAGTCATGTTCATAGCTGCATCCGTAACAGAAAAACAAAAGAAACGTGTTTATGGTCAGGGCCCGAGATAAGAAAATATTCAAGAGTTTATAGTATTTCACAAAACATAGCTTGCAGGGAGATGTTTGTAAATACTCTTCATATTTCAACATATCGAGTGAATACCGCTCTTAAAAAATTTCACGGGCGTGCCCCTTTACCGGACCTAAGAGGTAAAAAGCAAGGAGGGAAAAACAAGCTTCCTCGATGAAAAGGTTCAACAAGTAGTGGAACAGATAAATAAAATACCTAAATATATATCCCACTATCGCCGAGAACAAACGGAGGTTAAGTTTTTGCCACCAGAAATCACTTTAAAATCTATGCACGAAAAATATTCGACAGAATTCAGTCCAGTGAGTTTTTCTTCCTACAAAAAGAATTTTTACACTAATTTTAACTTAAGAGTTAAATCATTAAAAAAGGATACTTGTAATATTTGTGATTCACTTAAAATGCAAATTGAAAATGAATTAGATCCCGAAAAAAACTAGCTTAGAAGCATAACATAAAGACCATCTAGAAATTGCTGAAAACGCACAAGCAAAACGTAAACATGATTTTGCGATGGCAAAGAACCCGGAATATGAATGTCTGACTTTTGATCTGCAAAAAACGTTACCCCTTCCACGGATTCCAACAAATATTGTGTTCTACAAGCGTCAGCTGTGGTTGTATAACGCTGGTATTCATAGCGGGAAAAAGGATCAAGGATTTTGTTATGTTTGGGCAGAAGGCTTAGCTGGAAGGGGATCTCAAGAAATTGGCTCTTGTTTGATGAAACACATTAATACTAGTTTTTTGGCTCCTGAAGTTCGTCATCTGATTCTGTGGAGCGACTCTTGTACAGGACAAAATCGAAATATAAAATTAACTTTATTTTTAAAATCAATTTTACAAAATCATCCTAATTTATTAGATATTACCTTAAAATTTTTAGTTTCCGGTCACAGCTTTTTGCCTAATGATTCAGATTTCAGCGATATGGAAAGTGCATTAAAACACCAGCAAAGACTTTACCTTTCATCAGACTACATAAATATAATGAGTTGCAGGATAAAAGAAACCATTTATTGTCACCCAAATGGGTTAAGACGACTTTTTCAGTGTAAAAAATATAGAAAAACAAAAAGTAAATCGTAAAGTCTCAGTAAACGAGGAAAAAATAAATTGGCTACACATAAGAGTTATAGCAATTTAGAAATGTTATCCATTTTAAATAAAAGTTCAAAATGATTTCACTGAACCATTTAAGATAATAGATATTAGGAAAAAAGATGTAAGCGAGGACGACCCCCACAAAATTCTGAGAATGTACTTTTTTGTGATTTGACAGCTTTATGGCCAAACGAAAAACCGATTTCTGATGCGATATGCTGCATCTTATACCTAAGAATTGCCATTCTTTTTATAAAAGTTTGAAAGGTTGCTCAGACATTCAGGAAGATATAAATGGCTACAATGCGAATCAGTTAGATTTCCAGTTTGACGAAGAAGACGAAATTTTGAAATCCCAACAGTAATATTGTTATATATGTGGCAACGCCGTCGCGTCCGGAGAGTACACAGCGGTCGCGGCGTAAGCAGAAACTAACGCCTCGTGTAGACTTCTCCACGTAGTCGAGTTTCCGCTGGAGAACGACACGAGACTGCAAGATCATCGAGCGAAGAGGTTAGACGACGCAACGCTGCACAATTAAGTAAGCCCCCCTCTGGAGTTTGCAAAGTGGTGACCCCGAAAACAATTAAAATCGTGCAGAATTCTTTATCGTTAGTAGCTCTACGCTAATCGCGCTGTTTGTTTTAGTGCCCTTTTCGCGAAACCCCTTCCAGCATGGTCAACGAGACAACAAAGGAAGAAGCAGCCAGTCTGGATCAGCAGCACCTCGTGGCGTTGCAGGCGCCACCACCGTCACAGACGATCAACGCGGTGGGCCAGTGCAAACTACCACCTTTCTGGCGAGCCAGCCCAGAACTCTGGTTTTTTCAAGTGGAATCCCAGTTTCAGGTCAGTAAAGTCCAAAGTGATGCAACGAAATACCACATGGTGGTGGCGACTTTGGATCACGACACCATTGCCGACGTGTCGGACATTATACGTTCGCCACCAGAGTCAGGGAAATACGATTCCCTAAAGCGAACTATTCTTGCGCGTCTCACGGATTCGCCGGACACCCAACTGCACAAGCTCCTCACGAACGTGGAGCTCGGCGACAAACGCCCTTCGCAGTTACTGCGCCACATGCGTACACTAGCCGGCACGCGCGCTGGAGATGATGTGCTAAGGGTGAAGTGGCTCGATTTGCTGCCACCACAAACCCGCCGTATGCTGCTACTCATCAAGGGCCAAACACTCGAGGAGCTCGCCGCCGTTGCTGATGAGGCACACGACATGGGGCCTGCCGTCATGGCCACGTCACTCCAGTCGTCTCGGACTCCGGCGCCAGCAAATTACGCAGTGCCGCAGCAGTCTTCCAGCCAGCTCGCCCTTGAGCTCACCGCTCTTCGTGAGGCCATAGTGCAACTCACCAGCCTCACCCGCGAGGCTCTTCAGCCGCAATACAGCAACAACACGCAACGCGGCCGTTCAGTCTCGCACGGCAACCAGCAAAGACGTGACCGCTCAACGACGCCGGATCCAAATGTCCGAACGGGACACTGCTGGTACCATACCAAACACGGGCATCTGGCCGTACGATGCAAGAAACCCTGCTCATTTATCCCACAGGTCAACGCTGTCTTTCGGCCGGAAAACTAGAGCTGCCGGCGCTGTACCCAGCGGTCACCGCCGGCACCCCCTGGAAAGTCGCTTATATGTTTCGGACCGTAGCACTTCAACCAGCTTCTCCGTTCTTTCCATTATTCCCAAGCGGTTTGTTGCCAGATCACTTCATAAACAAAGCCTTGTCTTGCAAGCGGCAAACGGCACGCCTATCGCCACTTTCGGTACACAACGCCTTAGTCTGAACCTTGGTCTGCGCCGACCACTAAATTGGCCTTTCGTCATTGCCGACGTCAACACAGCCATTCTTGGGGCGGATGCACTCAAATATCACGGTTTGATCATCGATCTTCGAGGCCGCCGTCTCCTTGACGGCCTCACCAGTCTCTCCACAGCCTGCACGCTCGGCCCGACACCAGACGTGCACACAGTCAGTGTCGTCTTGACGCGTTCTATGCCTGGAGGATCACTTGGTGACGTCTACAAGGAGCTGATCAGCAACTTTGCGCAGTTAGTTTCGCCACCCGGCGAGATGGCTACTCTACCGGACTTGCCGGTTCATCATCAAATTGTCACCAACGGTCCGTCAGTTTTTGGTCGACCTCGGCGAACGTCTCGCTGCAGCCAAGAGAGAGTTTGACCTGTTGCTAGAACGTGGCATCATTCGACCATCGGCAAGCCAGTGGGCCAGCCCTCTGCACATGGTGCCAAAGTGTGGAGGAGGTTGGCGTGCCACCGGTGACTACCGTCACCTGAATTCCTGCACCCAACCGGATCGATACCCACTGCCAATCATCGAGGACCTTCTGCAGGACGCTCAAGGCACAGTATTTTCCGTCGTGGACTTACACCGAGCCTTCTATCAAATTCCAGTCGGACCGAACGATATCGCGAAAACGGCTGTCACAACACCTTTTGGTCTGTTTGAGTTTGTGGGCATGCCACTGGGCCTCCGAAATGCAGCACAGACTATGCAGCGTACGGTGAACCACATTCTCAGAAAGCTCGGCTTTGCCCGAGGCTACCTCGATGACATCCTCATCATCTCGGACAACCACGAACAGCACCAGCGGCACCTCCAGCAGCTTTTCACAATTCTACGAGATGTTAAACTTCACATCAACTGGAGCAAGTGTCAAATCGGTCAGTCCGAGGTCACATTCGCCGGGTACCATGTCTCGCCACAGGGCTTTCGCCCACCCGTAGCTAAAACGCAAGCCATCATCGACTTCCCAAAGCCTGAGCAATCTACACAGCTGAGACGATTCATCGGCATGCTAAACTTCTACCGGCGGTGCATACCGAACGCCGCTGCACTGCAGGCACCGTTGACTGAATTGCTCAAAGGGACCACGACTAAGAAGGCCAAGCTTACTTGGACAGCTGAGGCAGACGTCGCCTTCGACCATTGCAAGCAGAGCATAGCCTCCGCTGCCACATCAGCTTTTCTCTCACCATCCGAACCACTCGCGCTTCGTTCGGATGCATCCAGCACGGCTATCGGAGCAGTATTAGACCAAAAACGTGCCAATGACACCTGGGTCCCGCTGAGCTTCTTTTCCAGGAAGCTATCGGATACTGAACAGCGATACTCCACATATGATCGTGAACTTCTTGCCATTTTTGCAGCCATTAAATACTTTCAACGCATCCTGGAGGGTAGAAAGTTTGACGTGTTTACCGATCACCGGCCTCTCGCCTTCGCCCTCAAGCAACGATCAGACAAAGCCTCGCCTCGGCAAAGTAGGCAACCCGATTTCATTGCACAGTTCGACACGCATCTGAAATACACACCCGGTGACGAGAACACTGTCGCTGACGCACTCTCGCGTGTGGACACAGTTTCCATGCCCGCAGACTTGGACTCTGCCACAATCAGCGCGGCGCAGGGCACTGATGAACAACTGCCGCATCTGCTTGCCAGCCCTCGTATAAAACTACACAAACTCAACATTGACGGACACCCGGTATATTACACCGAGTTCAACGGGACCATTAAGCCGTATTTGCCAACTCAGCTGCGCCGACAGGCTTTCGAAACAAGCCACAAACTTTCCCATCCCAGCGGTCGTGCTACTGCCAAGCACGTAGCGTCGAAATTCTTTTGGCCGAGCCTTCGGAAAGACATTCTCCGTTGGGCCAAACAGTGTGTGCCCTGCCAGCTGTCAAAAGTCCACCGTCACAACCGAACCTAGCTCGGCAATTTAACCACGCCTGACGGCCGCTTCGACCACATCCACGTGGATCTCATCAAGCTGCCAGAGTCGGAAGGCTACGAATACTGCCTAACGATAATCGATCGCTACACGCGCTGGCCTCAGGCAATTCCAGTTCATGACACCAAAGCTCCCACGATAGCTCGTGCGCTTTTTGAGGATTGGGGATCGCCCTTTTTGGCACGCCGCTCACGCTAACGTCGGACCAGGGAAGGCAGTTTGAAGCCGACATCGTTAAGCAGTTCAGCAACCTTTGCGGGGCAAAACATGTTCACACCACGCCTTACCATCCCCAAAGCAACGGGATGGTAGAACGTTTTCACAGGACCCTGAAGGCCGCGCTGAAATGCTCGCCCGAGATGCCCTGGACGCCGGCCCTGCTATTGGCTTTATTGTACCTCCGCACTACTTTCAAGGAAGATTTGCAAGCCTCGCCCGCTGAAATGGTTTTCGGCACTTCTCTCCGAATCCCCGAATAATTATATGGAGTGACGGGTGCGGAGATCAAAACAGAAATACAAAACTGTCTAATGCAATGTTAGACTTGAGCAAGAAGTACGGGTTAATTATTGAACAAAAGTATCTTGAGGTGGGCCACACCCATATGGAAGTAGACGGGAGCCATTCCGCAATTGAAACAATGCTTAAGCATCGAAAGCAAGTGTTCCTTCCGGCAGACTACATTTCAATTATTCAATCAGCACGATCTGACCAACCATTTAAAATTTATTAGCTTAATTACAGCAACTTTGATAAGTTCAATTCTGATTACTATACCAGTATTCGGCCAGGGTATAAAGCAGGATATCCCTGTGTTAATGATCTCGTGGCCCTCCAATATACGCCGAAGGAAGTAATTAATTATAAACTTGGATTTGGCGACGATTGGGCCCCATTACCGTGTCGTCCACGACGTTCAATACACCTCTCCGAGATTAGGCCCAAGCTATATGACCGACCCTGCCCAATTGAAAAAAGCAAATTTGAACACCTACAAGAGCTAAAAAAAAACTTATACCTGAAGATTACAGGAGATTTTATGAAAACCTTTCACATAAAAATTAAACTAATTTAATAGTTTCAAAATTCTAATTTTAATTTTTGAAATAGGTTTTCGTATTTTTTAACCTTACTATTATAAATGAATTTTATAATTTTGGCTTTTTAAACTGTTTTTACAAATAATAAAGATATTTTAGCAAGATTTTGTTTTGTTTACTTCATACATACCTACCATTCACTTTTAGAACCATTGAAAAAAGTCGTATGTCAACGAAAATTGAATAAAAATTGTATGCAAAAGGAGGCATATCAACGTAAATCATATATAGTAGAATCTCGAAAAAGTTAACTCGCGTAAAAGTTAATCACTCGGTTAAGTTAAACGAATTTCAGCTTCCACGTGCCGCTCTAAAAAGTTAATTTTCAGTTAACTTTTCTGAGCGTATAAATTTTTCAAACTAACCGCTTTTTTCGGTCACTAAAGGGGCAATTTGGCCCCTATCAATACGATAGTGAAGACGACATTCCGTTGTCTAAATTGATTAAATCAAATAGTGCTTATGACGATACACATCGAGAAGTTCAATTGTTGATGTCGAAGTTGGGTGATAATGTTGACATTAGCATTGATGTCATTGAAAATTGGAACAAGGATCAAATTGCGGAAGATGACGATGATTTCGAAGTTTCCGAGAATGATAACGACGGGTCAATTATCGAGGAAGATATTCAACGACCAAAAGTGAGCTTCTCGAAAGCATCAATATCTTGATATAGTGGTTTGAAAACAATAACGATGCAAATCAGGTGGCAGACCGTGTCCATATGCGTACGAAAATGATCAAGAGCTATCACACAAAAGAAAAGAAACAAACAAGTCTCGACTGCTTCTTCAAACGACTCCACAAAAATTAATTAATATATCGCACGAAAATGATCAAGAGTGACTGAGAACCATAAACCAGCTGGTACAAATTTTTTTTTGTAATGATGAAAACTAAGTCATTGAGATCAATTTAGCGTGTTATTTACGAAAAATCGATGTTTATTATTGTATTTTTTTCAATTTTGAAAACCACTTAGAAAAGTTAATAGTTCGAAAAAGTTTATTACCCTTGGGACATTTCGGTTAACTTTCTCGAGATTCTACTGTATAGCAATAAATTAAAAACAAAATATACGACATTATAATTCTAAGGTAAAACAAATAATGTTTAAGCATTTAAAAAATAAATTGGAAACATAACGACCTGTTGAAACAGTTGTTTGTCCCTCCTGAAAAATTTGGTTTTTGGACATACGATATATTGCGGTTTCCATGACGATATGGTTTACATTTCGGTCAGCACATTTTTTATTGATCGAGATCCAACGTTGGCGTCAAATGTGGATGCTTGCCGTTGAACGTTACAATGCGTGATATCCGATACTTGTGATAAACAAAGCGAGTTAATTGCCAGTATGAGCGGCTGGCCAGCAGTTTTAATTATTGTGTACCATTAAATTATTTTGGGTTTTGTGCAGCATCAATCCTATTGAGTAGCATTAAGGAGTATTTTGTATATAAGGTCACGAAAATAAATATTCTAGGTTCATGCTCAAACCAGACTTCGCGTTTAAAATTTGGCAGAGTCCAAGCAAGGGAGTTTCGATATTGAATCGAGATTCAATAATTCGACTGACCGGATTAAGTATTCGGTCGACTGACTATTTAGTGACTCAAGACTTTTGAAGTTATAGGGCAGGGGTGGCCAAAACGTGCGCCGAGAGCCAGCCAGCCTACTCGGGGTAAGTGAATCGCAGCCAGTGCGCTGGGCGCTCCAAACTTGGCCACCCCTATTATAGGAAATCAAGTGGAAATTTGGCAGATTATTTACAAGAGTTACAGAACTCAACAAATCGGCTTTAGAATTCGGTTGACCGACATTTAACACCGATAAATGTATGACTTTTATTTTAAAGTTTCCACAGATAGACTTGCGGCTTTGAAGTGAATGGATCGGCAAAGTGTATTACTTGTGAGCAATCATCCTTCTCTATCTATTGTAGCCAGTGTTCAAAAGAAATCTATAGGTGGAACGATCGAAGGAATCAATTGCCCACAAATGGTGATAGATTCATAAACCCATATGAGATATGCCGACACACAAGATATGCTAAAAACCTATATCAATTCGATAGGAAATCACATAAATGGTAGCACAATATTTTCTTTTACTTTCCTGACGTTTGCAATACAAATGCATTTCTCCTATATCAACATACCAGGGACGATAAAAGTGTGAATTCAAAACAATTTCGATTAGCAGTTGCTGAGACGAATAAAAGCGGCGATTGGCAAAAACAAAATAATTACAAAAAATCGGTTCCAGTTCGCTATAATCAAGCCAAAGACATCTAGATTAGGTATGGATCACTAACGAGTATGTGCTGTGACATCGACGTTTTGAAAACATCGATGTTTTTTAAAAACGTCGACTATTTTTTACATCGATGTTTTTAGACATCGATGTTTTTGCTTCGATGTCAGTGGTGGCTTCTCTATATGCGCACATGAGCACGTGAACCCCCAGGGGAGAAAAGAACGAAACTTTACTGAATGCCTCCTAGAAAAATAGTTTTTTTCAACACCCATTAACAATAATCGATCTATTGCCTATGACAACAACACACCAAGCATTGATGTCTAGAAATATCGCTTCTCGCACGTGTTTTGGATATTAGAGGTTATCGGGATGACGGGAGTGCACGCTGATTTGTACTGTTCTGTGCGCACAAATTTTCCGTGCTCCATAAAGCGCTCGATAGCGGTGCTCATATGCATGAAATCATGGAAAGTCGCATGTGCGACTGACTCGGGTATCGTGACGGTTGTCGGGTTGAAGGGAATGCATGCGAATTCGCACTATTTTGGGTGCACAAATTTTTAGTGCTCCATCAAAGAATCGCGAAAATTTCTTGCAAGAGATCGTATTCCAACTTTTGAGTTTCCGAGTTAACATGTTTAAAATGAATAGTGTTAACGAAAATACAAGTGTTAACTATTTAAGACAATTTTGCAACGTTTCCCTTGGAAGAAAAAATTAGAATAAGGGATACTAGAAGACCAACTCCAGAAATTAATATCGTGCAAGTGACGAATTCTAAATCCAGGCAATTCAAGCGTGAATTCAAATCGGAACTTTATGTAAGAGCTAAATGGATTTGCGGTTGTGTTGTCACCAATAAACTTTATTGCTTTCAGTGTATTTTATTCGGTCGTGATAATATTGAGTCTAGTTGGACGAAGGCAGGTGTGTCTGATTTAGGGGACCTTGCTCCGAAAATGAAAAAAAACATGAAAACGTATCGTCCCATATAAACGCCCAGTTGGACTTCAATTTTCTGGGAAAGCAAGATATTAGGTTAAAAGTTATAGAGTGGCAGTTCCAGACGAAGTTGTTGGTATTAGGGTTCCACATGCTTCAAATACGCGATGGAGCTTTAAAAGCAGAACCATTTCCACTGTTTTTCATAATCGGGAAACGCTAATTGAATGCATGGAGAAAATAAAGGCAACTTCTAAATAAACAACAACTATTAATCAAGCTAGTGCAATATCTGGAATGCTTCGTCTTTCTGTTTTGGCTTTTCGTATTCAATCGGTTAATGCCTCACTGCGATATCTTATAAAATCAGTTACAAAAAATTTGTATAGACTCAGTGCAAGTACAACAATTCTCGACAAGCTTTAAAAATGCTATTCAAAGCGAAAGAAATAATATTGACAGTGTTCAAAATGAGATTCCAGAAGAAACTGGCATTAAAAGGCAAAGAAAAAAAGATGATCCCTACATTTCAAGAATTATCGCTGCCAAAGAAATTTGTGATACAATTATTAACCATGCCATGGATAGGTTTTCTTTTATAAATCATCTTAGGGCTATTAATATGTTCTTAGCCCAAAATTTCTCCAACTTTGCAAAAGAATTTCCAAACGATTATCTCATCAGCACAATTGAAGCATATCCATTTTCAGATGCAGTGAGGCTAAAAACTGAGCTTGAAATAATTTATAAAAGATCAGACTTCAGGAACATGTCAGGAGCAGTAAATCTACTTAAATTTATAATCGAAAATTGCCTTGAGAGTATATTCGTGGCCACTTACCAACTCTTGAAACTCATTGTCACGATTCCGATGACAACAGTGGAAGCAGAAAGGTCATTTTCGACTCAAAAAAGAATAAAAACTTTTTTACGATCAACAATGAGTCAAGAGAGATTAACCGCCTAAGCCATGCTTCCAATTGAAAAAAATTATTACGAAGCCTTCCGAATATTAATGACTCAGTAATGGAACAATTTGCTTCCAAAAAGGAACGAAGAATAGATTTTATATTGAAGCACTGCAGTTAGTGGAGCGTTTATTTTGTTTCACATTGTGTTAATACATGTTAGCTAAATTATTTGAATTATTTTCCTTCATTTATGTAAATACATATAACATTATAATGATGAATTCTTTTGAAATATACATACATAAAAACATTGTGAGATATCACTAAAACCCATTTTTTGTTTATCTGTGCACACCCAGTCTAGGAGCGCACAGGCCGCCACTGTTCGATGTTTTATTCGATGTTTTTTAGCTCGTAATACTTAATAGTTGAAACGAAAAATAAAAATGTTGCACAAAAAACTAATAAAAATATTTCTACCACCTTCAACGAACCAAACCTTTTTCCCCTCATTCACTTAGTAACATAGAAATTTGAATTTACCGCGTATTAATATTGTTTTTGCATGGTTTGTGTTGTGGCGCCAGACGTCGCCTTAATCTTGTCATCTCGACAGTACCGCCTTTAAGGAGGGGGGCAACAGGGCGGCCGCCCGGGGCTCCGTGATGTACAGGGCACCGCGCGCCAGCTTAAATGTGTAGGTGTTTTTGTGTATTATGTTTGATTTTTGGTAAGCCCGGCATTGTTAGGCATAACAATATATAATAATAATTAGACGAACTTGCGTTACCTAAAAGTAGTCTATACCTTCATTTCATGTCTTGCAGTTCCCAGTGCCATAAAAAGTGAATATATAATACTTTAATTGGACGGCGTTATGCAGAAGCCAACCAACCCACAAAATAACAAAATTAAACTAAGCACAACATTCGAACAACACTAAGCCAATCTACGATTTCAGAGACCGACCAATCTTAACTTAGCTTAAAATGCAAGTAAAACTGGCTATCAACCAAACCACATATCATTTTTAATCTATATAAGTTTAGCAGAAAGCATCCAACCCACTAGGTAGCTTTCTGCTTATTTCGAAATGAGTTATTGGCGAATACTCAATGTGGTTGACAGAATAATAGATAACAAAAACGAAAACCACCGTTTGGACTTTGGACATAACAGTTCATTTTACCAGTGCAAACAGAAGACTCGCCACAGCAGTTTGTTCTTTCACTCTGAAAGTGAATGTTATTTGCGTTGTTACTACATTGAAGTCATTGATATTAATTTAAAACTCATGGATTTGAGTAGTGAAACGACGAAAATTGAAGCTAAGGCATCAAAAAACACACCATTAACAGAAGAAGGTGAGATAACTTTATTATTATTTAACTTCGGGTTAAAACAATAGCTACTTTCCCGTAAATTATGAAATTCTAGTAAATACATTTATTTGTGGAATAAAACTATTTATTTTGATTTGTTGATATAAATAAAACTATTTATTTGGATTTATTGATATTTTGAATGCATAATTAATTGGGACTGTATATATATTTAAACTTTTTATTTTCGTTTCAACGATTTCTGTTTATTTCAGATAATCCTTTAGAAAGAAGTTTGCAGGAAATGCATATAGAAGAATTATTTGAGGGTATCTGATGATTCAGATGTTGACTGTACTTATGATCCTAGAATTGAGTCAACAACAGATTCAGAGGACGAACCTAGGACGAACGAATGAAAAGGTCGGCCACAAAAAGGTAGGAAACGAAAATTCGGAGAACAAGTCAGATCTGACAAAAATATTAACAGAAACAGTAATAAACCATATTTCGATCATAAAGGGGCAAAAATTGAACCAAAAATGTTTATTGACTACGACTGCAAATGCATAATGAATTGCAGAGAAAAAGTTAGTGTAGAAATCCGAAGAGAAGAGTTTGAAAAATTTTGGGCTTCGAAAAGTTATGATTGCCAAGTCATGTTCATAGCTGCATCCGTAACAGAAAAACAAAAGAAACGTGTTTATAGTCAGGGCCCGAGATAAGAAAATATTCAAGAGTTTATAGTATTTCACAAAACATAGCTTGCAGGGAGATGTTTGTAAATACTCTTCATATTTCAACATATCGAGTGAATACCGCTCTTAAAAAATTTCACGGGCGTGCCCCTTTACCGGACCTAAGAGGTAAAAAGCAAGGAGGGAAAAACAAGCTTCCTCGATGAAAAGGTTCAACAAGTAGTGGAACAGATAAATAAAATACCTAAATATATATCCCACTATCGCCGAGAACAAACGGAGGTTAAGTTTTTGCCACCAGAAATCACTTTAAAATCTATGCACGAAAAATATTCGACAGAATTCAGTCCAGTGAGTTTTTCTTCCTACAAAAAGATTTTTTACACTAATTTTAACTTAAGAGTTAAATCATTAAAAAAGGATACTTGTAATATTTGTGATTCACTTAAAATGCAAATTGAAAATGAATTAGATCCCGAAAAAAACTAGCTTAGAAGCATAACATAAAGACCATCTAGAAATTGCTGAAAACGCACAAGCAAAACGTAAACATGATTTTGCGATGGCAAAGAACCCGGAATATGAATGTCTGACTTTTGATCTGCAAAAAACGTTACCCCTTCCACGGATTCCAACAAATATTGTGTTCTACAAGCGTCAGCTGTGGTTGTATAACGCTGGTATTCATAGCGGGAAAAAGGATCAAGGATTTTGTTATGTTTGGGCAGAAGGCTTAGCTGGAAGGGGATCTCAAGAAATTGGCTCTTGTTTGATGAAACACATTAATACTAGTTTTTTGGCTCCTGAAGTTCGTCATCTGATTCTGTGGAGCGACTCTTGTACAGGACAAAATCGAAATATAAAATTAACTTTATTTTTAAAATCAATTTTACAAAATCATCCTAATTTTTGTTTATCTGTGCACACCCAGTCTAGGAGCGCACAGGCCGCCACTGTTCGATGTTTTATTCGATGTTTTTTAGCTCGTAATACTTAATAGTTGAAACGAAAAATAAAAATGTTGCACAAAAAACTAATAAAAATATTTCTACCACCTTCAACGAACCAAACCTTTTTCCCCTCATTCACTTAGTAACATAGAAATTTGAATTTACCGCGTATTAATATTGTTTTTGCATGGTTTGTGTTGTGGCGCCAGACGTCGCCTTAATCTTGTCATTTCGACAGTACCGCCTTTAAGGAGGGGGGCAACAGGGCGGCCGCCCGGGGCTCCGTGATGTACAGGGCACCGCGCGCCAGCTTAAATGTGTAGGTGTTTTTGTGTATTATGTTTGATTTTTGGTAAGCCCGGCATTGTTAGGCATAACAATATATAATAATAATTAGACGAACTTGCGTTACCTAAAAGTAGTCTATACCTTCATTTCATGTCTTGCAGTTCCCAGTGCCATAAAAAGTGAATATATAATACTTTAATTGGACGGCGTTATGCAGAAGCCAACCAACCCACAAAATAACAAAATTAAACTAAGCACAACATTCGAACAACACTAAGCCAATCTACGATTTCAGAGACCGACCAATCTTAACTTAGCTTAAAATGCAAGTAAAACTGGCTATCAACCAAACCACATATCATTTTTAATCTATATAAGTTTAGCAGAAAGCATCCAACCCACTAGGTAGCTTTCTGCTTATTTCGAAATGAGTTATTGGCGAATACTCAATGTGGTTGACAGAATAATAGATAACAAAAACGAAAACCACCGTTTGGACTTTGGACATAACAGTTCATTTTACCAGTGCAAACAGAAGACTCGCCACAGCAGTTTGTTCTTTCACTCTGAAAGTGAATGTTATTTGCGTTGTTACTACATTGAAGTCATTGATATTAATTTAAAACTCATGGATTTGAGTAGTGAAACGACGAAAATTGAAGCTAAGGCATCAAAAAACACACCATTAACAGAAGAAGGTGAGATAACTTTATTATTATTTAACTTCGGGTTAAAACAATAGCTACTTTCCCGTAAATTATGAAATTCTAGTAAATACATTTATTTGTGGAATAAAACTATTTATTTTGATTTGTTGATATAAATAAAACTATTTATTTGGATTTATTGATATTTTGAATGCATAATTAATTGGGACTGTATATATATTTAAACTTTTTATTTTCGTTTCAACGATTTCTGTTTATTTCAGATAATCCTTTAGAAAGAAGTTTGCAGGAAATGCATATAGAAGAATTATTTGAGGGTATCTGATGATTCAGATGTTGACTGTACTTATGATCCTAGAATTGAGTCAACAACAGATTCAGAGGACGAACCTAGGACGAACGAATGAAAAGGTCGGCCACAAAAAGGTAGGAAACGAAAATTCGGAGAACAAGTCAGATCTGACAAAAATATTAACAGAAACAGTAATAAACCATATTTCGATCATAAAGGGGCAAAAATTGAACCAAAAATGTTTATTGACTACGACTGCAAATGCATAATGAATTGCAGAGAAAAAGTTAGTGTAGAAATCCGAAGAGAAGAGTTTGAAAAATTTTGGGCTTCGAAAAGTTATGATTGCCAAGTCATGTTCATAGCTGCATCCGTAACAGAAAAACAAAAGAAACGTGTTTATGGTCAGGGCCCGAGATAAGAAAATATTCAAGAGTTTATAGTATTTCACAAAACATAGCTTGCAGGGAGATGTTTGTAAATACTCTTCATATTTCAACATATCGAGTGAATACCGCTCTTAAAAAATTTCACGGGCGTGCCCCTTTACCGGACCTAAGAGGTAAAAAGCAAGGAGGGAAAAACAAGCTTCCTCGATGAAAAGGTTCAACAAGTAGTGGAACAGATAAATAAAATACCTAAATATATATCCCACTATCGCCGAGAACAAACGGAGGTTAAGTTTTTGCCACCAGAAATCACTTTAAAATCTATGCACGAAAAATATTCGACAGAATTCAGTCCAGTGAGTTTTTCTTCCTACAAAAAGAATTTTTACACTAATTTTAACTTAAGAGTTAAATCATTAAAAAAGGATACTTGTAATATTTGTGATTCACTTAAAATGCAAATTGAAAATGAATTAGATCCCGAAAAAAACTAGCTTAGAAGCATAACATAAAGACCATCTAGAAATTGCTGAAAACGCACAAGCAAAACGTAAACATGATTTTGCGATGGCAAAGAACCCGGAATATGAATGTCTGACTTTTGATCTGCAAAAAACGTTACCCCTTCCACGGATTCCAACAAATATTGTGTTCTACAAGCGTCAGCTGTGGTTGTATAACGCTGGTATTCATAGCGGGAAAAAGGATCAAGGATTTTGTTATGTTTGGGCAGAAGGCTTAGCTGGAAGGGGATCTCAAGAAATTGGCTCTTGTTTGATGAAACACATTAATACTAGTTTTTTGGCTCCTGAAGTTCGTCATCTGATTCTGTGGAGCGACTCTTGTACAGGACAAAATCGAAATATAAAATTAACTTTATTTTTAAAATCAATTTTACAAAATCATCCTAATTTATTAGATATTACCTTAAAATTTTTAGTTTCCGGTCACAGCTTTTTGCCTAATGATTCAGATTTCAGCGATATGGAAAGTGCATTAAAACACCAGCAAAGACTTTACCTTTCATCAGACTACATAAATATAATGAGTTGCAGGATAAAAGAAACCATTTATTGTCACCCAAATGGGTTAAGACGACTTTTTCAGTGTAAAAAATATAGAAAAACAAAAAGTAAATCGTAAAGTCTCAGTAAACGAGGAAAAAATAAATTGGCTACACATAAGAGTTATAGCAATTTAGAAATGTTATCCATTTTAAATAAAAGTTCAAAATGATTTCACTGAACCATTTAAGATAATAGATATTAGGAAAAAAGATGTAAGCGAGGACGACCCCCACAAAATTCTGAGAATGTACTTTTTTGTGATTTGACAGCTTTATGGCCAAACGAAAAACCGATTTCTGATGCGATATGCTGCATCTTATACCTAAGAATTGCCATTCTTTTTATAAAAGTTTGAAAGGTTGCTCAGACATTCAGGAAGATATAAATGGCTACAATGCGAATCAGTTAGATTTCCAGTTTGACGAAGAAGACGAAATTTTGAAATCCCAACAGTAATATTGTTATATATGTGGCAACGCCGTCGCGTCCGGAGAGTACACAGCGGTCGCGGCGTAAGCAGAAACTAACGCCTCGTGTAGACTTCTCCACGTAGTCGAGTTTCCGCTGGAGAACGACACGAGACTGCAAGATCATCGAGCGAAGAGGTTAGACGACGCAACGCTGCACAATTAAGTAAGCCCCCCTCTGGAGTTTGCAAAGTGGTGACCCCGAAAACAATTAAAATCGTGCAGAATTCTTTATCGTTAGTAGCTCTACGCTAATCGCGCTGTTTGTTTTAGTGCCCTTTTCGCGAAACCCCTTCCAGCATGGTCAACGAGACAACAAAGGAAGAAGCAGCCAGTCTGGATCAGCAGCACCTCGTGGCGTTGCAGGCGCCACCACCGTCACAGACGATCAACGCGGTGGGCCAGTGCAAACTACCACCTTTCTGGCGAGCCAGCCCAGAACTCTGGTTTTTTCAAGTGGAATCCCAGTTTCAGGTCAGTAAAGTCCAAAGTGATGCAACGAAATACCACATGGTGGTGGCGACTTTGGATCACGACACCATTGCCGACGTGTCGGACATTATACGTTCGCCACCAGAGTCAGGGAAATACGATTCCCTAAAGCGAACTATTCTTGCGCGTCTCACGGATTCGCCGGACACCCAACTGCACAAGCTCCTCACGAACGTGGAGCTCGGCGACAAACGCCCTTCGCAGTTACTGCGCCACATGCGTACACTAGCCGGCACGCGCGCTGGAGATGATGTGCTAAGGGTGAAGTGGCTCGATTTGCTGCCACCACAAACCCGCCGTATGCTGCTACTCATCAAGGGCCAAACACTCGAGGAGCTCGCCGCCGTTGCTGATGAGGCACACGACATGGGGCCTGCCGTCATGGCCACGTCACTCCAGTCGTCTCGGACTCCGGCGCCAGCAAATTACGCAGTGCCGCAGCAGTCTTCCAGCCAGCTCGCCCTTGAGCTCACCGCTCTTCGTGAGGCCATAGTGCAACTCACCAGCCTCACCCGCGAGGCTCTTCAGCCGCAATACAGCAACAACACGCAACGCGGCCGTTCAGTCTCGCACGGCAACCAGCAAAGACGTGACCGCTCAACGACGCCGGATCCAAATGTCCGAACGGGACACTGCTGGTACCATACCAAACACGGGCATCTGGCCGTACGATGCAAGAAACCCTGCTCATTTATCCCACAGGTCAACGCTGTCTTTCGGCCGGAAAACTAGAGCTGCCGGCGCTGTACCCAGCGGTCACCGCCGGCACCCCCTGGAAAGTCGCTTATATGTTTCGGACCGTAGCACTTCAACCAGCTTCTCCGTTCTTTCCATTATTCCCAAGCGGTTTGTTGCCAGATCACTTCATAAACAAAGCCTTGTCTTGCAAGCGGCAAACGGCACGCCTATCGCCACTTTCGGTACACAACGCCTTAGTCTGAACCTTGGTCTGCGCCGACCACTAAATTGGCCTTTCGTCATTGCCGACGTCAACACAGCCATTCTTGGGGCGGATGCACTCAAATATCACGGTTTGATCATCGATCTTCGAGGCCGCCGTCTCCTTGACGGCCTCACCAGTCTCTCCACAGCCTGCACGCTCGGCCCGACACCAGACGTGCACACAGTCAGTGTCGTCTTGACGCGTTCTATGCCTGGAGGATCACTTGGTGACGTCTACAAGGAGCTGATCAGCAACTTTGCGCAGTTAGTTTCGCCACCCGGCGAGATGGCTACTCTACCGGACTTGCCGGTTCATCATCAAATTGTCACCAACGGTCCGTCAGTTTTTGGTCGACCTCGGCGAACGTCTCGCTGCAGCCAAGAGAGAGTTTGACCTGTTGCTAGAACGTGGCATCATTCGACCATCGGCAAGCCAGTGGGCCAGCCCTCTGCACATGGTGCCAAAGTGTGGAGGAGGTTGGCGTGCCACCGGTGACTACCGTCACCTGAATTCCTGCACCCAACCGGATCGATACCCACTGCCAATCATCGAGGACCTTCTGCAGGACGCTCAAGGCACAGTATTTTCCGTCGTGGACTTACACCGAGCCTTCTATCAAATTCCAGTCGGACCGAACGATATCGCGAAAACGGCTGTCACAACACCTTTTGGTCTGTTTGAGTTTGTGGGCATGCCACTGGGCCTCCGAAATGCAGCACAGACTATGCAGCGTACGGTGAACCACATTCTCAGAAAGCTCGGCTTTGCCCGAGGCTACCTCGATGACATCCTCATCATCTCGGACAACCACGAACAGCACCAGCGGCACCTCCAGCAGCTTTTCACAATTCTACGAGATGTTAAACTTCACATCAACTGGAGCAAGTGTCAAATCGGTCAGTCCGAGGTCACATTCGCCGGGTACCATGTCTCGCCACAGGGCTTTCGCCCACCCGTAGCTAAAACGCAAGCCATCATCGACTTCCCAAAGCCTGAGCAATCTACACAGCTGAGACGATTCATCGGCATGCTAAACTTCTACCGGCGGTGCATACCGAACGCCGCTGCACTGCAGGCACCGTTGACTGAATTGCTCAAAGGGACCACGACTAAGAAGGCCAAGCTTACTTGGACAGCTGAGGCAGACGTCGCCTTCGACCATTGCAAGCAGAGCATAGCCTCCGCTGCCACATCAGCTTTTCTCTCACCATCCGAACCACTCGCGCTTCGTTCGGATGCATCCAGCACGGCTATCGGAGCAGTATTAGACCAAAAACGTGCCAATGACACCTGGGTCCCGCTGAGCTTCTTTTCCAGGAAGCTATCGGATACTGAACAGCGATACTCCACATATGATCGTGAACTTCTTGCCATTTTTGCAGCCATTAAATACTTTCAACGCATCCTGGAGGGTAGAAAGTTTGACGTGTTTACCGATCACCGGCCTCTCGCCTTCGCCCTCAAGCAACGATCAGACAAAGCCTCGCCTCGGCAAAGTAGGCAACCCGATTTCATTGCACAGTTCGACACGCATCTGAAATACACACCCGGTGACGAGAACACTGTCGCTGACGCACTCTCGCGTGTGGACACAGTTTCCATGCCCGCAGACTTGGACTCTGCCACAATCAGCGCGGCGCAGGGCACTGATGAACAACTGCCGCATCTGCTTGCCAGCCCTCGTATAAAACTACACAAACTCAACATTGACGGACACCCGGTATATTACACCGAGTTCAACGGGACCATTAAGCCGTATTTGCCAACTCAGCTGCGCCGACAGGCTTTCGAAACAAGCCACAAACTTTCCCATCCCAGCGGTCGTGCTACTGCCAAGCACGTAGCGTCGAAATTCTTTTGGCCGAGCCTTCGGAAAGACATTCTCCGTTGGGCCAAACAGTGTGTGCCCTGCCAGCTGTCAAAAGTCCACCGTCACAACCGAACCTAGCTCGGCAATTTAACCACGCCTGACGGCCGCTTCGACCACATCCACGTGGATCTCATCAAGCTGCCAGAGTCGGAAGGCTACGAATACTGCCTAACGATAATCGATCGCTACACGCGCTGGCCTCAGGCAATTCCAGTTCATGACACCAAAGCTCCCACGATAGCTCGTGCGCTTTTTGAGGATTGGGGATCGCCCTTTTTGGCACGCCGCTCACGCTAACGTCGGACCAGGGAAGGCAGTTTGAAGCCGACATCGTTAAGCAGTTCAGCAACCTTTGCGGGGCAAAACATGTTCACACCACGCCTTACCATCCCCAAAGCAACGGGATGGTAGAACGTTTTCACAGGACCCTGAAGGCCGCGCTGAAATGCTCGCCCGAGATGCCCTGGACGCCGGCCCTGCTATTGGCTTTATTGTACCTCCGCACTACTTTCAAGGAAGATTTGCAAGCCTCGCCCGCTGAAATGGTTTTCGGCACTTCTCTCCGAATCCCCGGCGAGTTCATCGCTTCTCAGAACGCACCAACCAGCGGCCAAAAGGACTTTGTTAACGACCTCCGTCGCCTCTTCAAAGCCATTCGCCCAGTCCCAGCGGCGAGACACGTCAATCTTAACCCTTTTGTCTTCAAGGATCTTCGAACCTGTGACTATGTCTTCCGACGAGTCGACGCGATCCGCAAGCCATTGGAGCCGCCATATTTGGGCCCCCACCGAGTCATCAAGAGAATTGACGAACGCTGTTTTGTCGTGGATGTTAATGGTGTAGCCAAGACACTTTCCACCGAACAGATGAAGCCACCGTATCTCGCCCACGCATATGACCTCCAGCACCAAGCGCAACAGCGTCAACCCCAGCCTTCACAAGCGCCTCAGACTCCGGGGGCACAGCAATCACCGCCACCACCACAGCAGGGCCCACCAACTGGACAGAGTCAACGGCCCCGAAGCACCCACACGAAGCGTGTGACATTTTCATGCCCTTCGCAATCGACGAAGGTCATTGGGGAGGGAGTAGCTGTGGCAACGCCGTCGCGTCCGGAGAGTACACAGCGCTCGCGGCGTAAACAGAAACTAACGCCTCGTGTAGACTTATCCACGTAGTCGAGTTTCCGCTGGAGAACGACAAGAGACTGCAAGATCATCGAGCGAAGAGGTTAGACGACGCAACGCTGCACAATTAAGTAAGCCCCCCTCTGGAGTTTGCAAATATATTATTATTATTTTGTAAAATGATTGTTTTTTCAACGTCATTGCTATTATTATGATTTTGGAAATAAACGTTGTAATACGAAAAATTATTGTTGTTTAAATTATATTGGTTTTCTATTTCTTAAATAAAAAACCTGTGAACTCTACCCAAACTTTTTTTTAGAAAACGCTTTATTTGTTTTTATTTTATTTTGCAATAATTTTTTTCAACTCATTTTAGAGTAAATGCAACATAAAAAAATATATACATATAAAAAATATATATAAAATAATAATAATGAATTATAAAGTTGATGAAAGTTCAAAAAGTCACTTGATTAATAATAATCTAATTTGCAGAAACAAACCAAGCCTTTTGTGGCTACTACCAATTCTTATCATAAAATTTAAAACTAACCAAATTTACGTTAATTCGACCGAAAAGTAAACATAATCATTCAAACTTGAAGATAAATTTGTTATTGACTTTTGGCTGAATTTAAATTTATGTCAAAATCTTCTTTTCAATTGATCTCTATTGATGTTCTTGTGGGTTGGTTGTGTAGGAACGACATTGCGACAGCAGCGCACCTAGACGTCAAAGACGAGAACCAAAAAGGGAAATCTCGTCCTGTTCAGTCTCGACCGCCGACGCGTGCGCACGACAACTTGTCATCTCGTTTCGTTATCAATCGTTTAAATTGGAATTGTATATAGACAAATAAATAAGTTAAATATAAATGTAGTGTTTTATAAATACGGAGTTTAAGGCACTACATATTGGTGACCCGGACGTGATATTTCCCGACGCGATAATTTTCGACGTGATAATTGCCGACGTGAACTCTCGAAGACGCGCGCGTCACTCACTAACGAAAAATGGCGGAAGGACAAGCGACGCCCAGTGGAAGTGACGCCACCGAAAATAGAAACATTGTGCCTAAACCCCCTGTGAGCCCAAGTGTTCCTTCCCGTTCTATGCCGCCTTCAACAGTGGAAACAATCCAAAACGTGAAACTTCCGACATTTTGGAAACGACAACCAAAATTGTGGTTTTTAAGTGCGGAATCTCAGTTTGTGGTAAATAAAATTTATACAGACAATACGAAATTTCACGCGATAATCGCCGCACTTGATCTATCCGTAATGGAAGAAGTCGCGGATCTGTTGGAAAACCCGCCATCAACAGATAAATACGCGACGCTCAAATCAATTTTGATTTCACGATTTTCTGATTCGCCGGAAAATCAGCTTCTACAAGCCTTGTCGCAAGTTAAACTTGGCGACGCAAAGCCTTCCCAGTTGTGGCGCAAGATGAAAGCGCTAGCTGGAGAGCAACTAAGTGAGGATGCTCTTAAGACTTTTTGGCTAAAAAAAACTACCCTCGCGTGCCCGTGAAGTACTAGCTGTGGTTTCACATGTGTCGGTAACGAGCCTAATCGAAATGGCGGACAAAATTTTACGTGAACGAGACTTTACAAGTGAAATCGCTGGTGTTAGTGTCCCGCGAAGTTCATCACCAGCAGAAGACTTATCCACCCAAGTTGCTAAGTTAACGGCAAAAGTGGAAAGTCTAAACGCAAGACTTTCGCGAAGTACGTCCAAAGTCCGGACTAGAGCACGATCCCGCTCAAAATCAAGAGGGATATGCTATTACCATCGCGTTTACGGTGCGAATGCTAAAAAGTGCCGTGCTCCTTGTAATTTTTCGAAGCCTTCGGAAAACTAGTGGCCTCGTCGCCGCTAGACGCGACCCGCGGCGACGAGGATGAGACAAACCGAATGTTAGTCCGTGACCGAAAATGCGGATATAAGTTTTTAGTGGACACTGGTGCAGATATTTCTGTCATTCCCCAAAGCAAGTCCACTTGCAACAAAACTCCGTCTGATATTCAACTCTTCGCCGCCAATGGAACGCGCATCGAAACGTTCGGTGCTAAACTCCTCACGTTCGACCTTGGACTTAGAAAACTCTTTAAATGGAAATTTGTGATTGCAAATGTGTCGCGACCAATTTTAGGAGCCGATTTCCTAAAACATTTCGGGTTGTTAGTGGACGTGAAAAACAAAAAACATGTTGATCGCGTAACGAAGCTCCATGTACCTGCGACAAGCTTCAATGGCATCAGGTCACGAGTGTCCACCATCGATCCCGCGAACAATTTTCATGCGATCCTCGTCGATTTTCCGGAACTAATCACTCCAACGCTACCCGCCAAAGTTGTGGAAAATGGAGTAGTTCACCACATAGTCACCAAAGGTCCTCCCACGAAGGAACGCCCGAGACGCCTTGCAGCAGAAAAGTTCCGTGCAGCAAAAGCCGAATTTGAAGCAATGATGGAACAAGGAATATGCCGACCATCAAGTAGTCCCTGGTCCAGTCCATTACTACTCAAACAGAAGAAGGATGCCGAATGGCGTCCCTGTGGAGATTATCGCCGCCTCAATGCCGTGACTGTGCCAGATCGATATCCGGTACCGCATATCCATGACATCACGCAGCAACTAGCTGGTAAAAAGGTATTTTCCACAATCGATTTGACTAAAGCATACCATCAGGTCCCGGTAGCGGAAGAAGATATTCCAAAGACGGCCGTTATAACTCCATTTGGACTGTATGAGTTTACAGTCATGACATTTGGACTTCGTAACGCCGCGCAGACGTTCCAACGACTTTTGGATTCCGTTTTACCTGGAATGGATTTTGCCGTCGCTTATCTAGACGACATTCTAATCGCATCTTCATCGATCGAAGAGCACGAAACACATTTGAGAATGATTTTCAACCGCCTTAGAAATAACGGATTGAAAATAAATCCTTCCAAGTGTGTTTTCGGAGTAAGCGAGATTGAATACCTCGGACATCAAATCACACCCGATGGAATAAAGCCGCTGCAACATAAGGTGGAGGCAATATTGAAATTTAAAAGGCCAACCACGATCATTGAGCTAAGACGATACTTAGGAATCGTGAACTTCTATCGAAGATTTCTAAGCCACGCAGTGTTAACTTTAGCTCCACTTAACAACTTCCTGACTGATAGTCGCAGGAACGATAAAAGAAAAATTCCGTGGACCATCGAAGCAGAGGAAGCATTTGAAGCGAGCAAACAAATGATCGCCAAAGCAACGCAACTCTCACATCCAGCTGATGGCGCACCATTAGCGCTATCAACAGACGCTTCCGAAACTGCTGCGGGAGCCGTGCTCGAACAATTTTCCAACGGTGAATGGCAACCACTGGCGTTCTTTTCGAGAAAGTTCAGCACATCGGAAAAACGATACAGCACATACGATCGAGAGTTGACAGCAGTCTACATGGCTATCAAACATTTTCGCTATTTTCTCGAAGGGCGACAATTTGTAATCCGAACAGATCACAAACCCCTCATATTTGCTTTCCAGCAAAAATCAGAGAAAGCTTCACCACGTCAATGTAGACAACTGCAATTTATCTCGGAGTTCTCTACAGAGTTTATTCACGTCGCAGGAGACAAAAACGTAGTGGCCGATGCGTTATCAAGAATTAATCAAATAACAATGCCTACAGCGCTGGACTACAATGAAATAGCCAAGGCTCAAGAGGACGATGAAGAGCTAAAAGAATTGCTTGCGACAAACTCAACGCTTAAATTTCAACAGTTGCGTATCGGGTCGTCGAAATCACCCCTATACTGCGATACATCGACAGAAGTCATCCGACCATACATACCGCGAACGCTGAGAAGACGGATTTTTGATGCATTTCATCAACTTTCTCACCCTGGAGGACGTGCAACCAGCAAACAAATCCGAGCGAAGTATGTATGGCCAAAAATTGACAAGGATATCACCGAGTGGGCGAAAACTTGTCTGCAGTGCCAACGAGCAAAAATAAGTCGCCATGTCCGAAATGTGCCGCAAAGCTTCACGCAGAAAAGTGGACGCTTTGAGCACGTCCACATCGATATCGTGGGACCTTTACCAACATCGAACGGAAAACGCTATATCCTCACGATGATAGACCGTTTTACACGATGGCCAGAAGCCGTACCCATCGAGGACATAACAGCGGATACGGTAGCAACTGCATTCTATACGCAGTGGATTTCTAGATTTGGATCACCTTGTACCATCACGACGGATCAAGGATCACAATTTGAATCCTCCTTGTTCAAGGCATTAGCACATCTATCTGGATGTAAACGCACCAGAACTTCACCGTACCATCCCGCTGCCAATGGAATGGTAGAACGCTGGCACAGAACCTTGAAAACCGCACTGAAATGCCACGATACGGAACGATGGACGGAAGTACTTCCAACAGTGCTACTGGGATTACGAACAGCCATCAAGACAGATTTAAAATGCTCACCCGCTGAAATGGTGTACGGAACAACTCTACGTATACCAGGTGAACTATGGCTGGATGAAGAAATGCCCAACGATCCGCAAATCGTTGTCGAAAAATTTCGAAAAGATATGCAGCAGTTACGTGCCTCACCAGTTGATCATCATCGAGCTGAAAAGATGTTTGTCTTTAAGGACTTGCATAGCTGCTCACATGTTTTTCTTCGTGAAGACGGAAGAAAATCGTTTCAACTACCCTACACGGGGCCGCACGAAGTAATTGAGCGGATAAACGATCGTGTTTTCGTCATCTCACTAAATGGACGACATACAACAATCAACACAGAACGACTCAAGCCTGCATATACCGTTCGGGAAGACGACAACGACGACTTTACAACACCTCGACCATCGCTAAGAACCTACGCAGGACCCAATGCTAAACGAATCACGTTTCGCGATAACGTGTAATCAGTGTTGATCAGCTGAGCGAAGACATCAATCAACAATGTACAATTGTCTGGAGGGGGATCCTGTAGGAACGACATTGCGACAGCAGCGCACCTAGACGTCAAAGACGAGAACCAAAAAGGGAAATCTCGTCCTGTTCAGTCTCGACCGCCGACGCGTGCGCACGACAACTTGTCATCTCGTTTCGTTATCAATCGTTTAAATTGGAATTGTATATAGACAAATAAATAAGTTAAATATAAATGTAGTGTTTTATAAATACGGAGTTTAAGGCACTACAGTTGGCTTTTGCATAACGCCGTCCAATTGATTCTGGCATCGGCTACAATTGTATTTTCTGCCTAAAAGTAGGCTACATCATTACCAAAAATTTTATTGATAGTCAATATAAATCCTCACCGCCTTTCGGCTCAACTTGTGCAATGTGCAAATTTGCCGAGTCGAACCGTGCTCGTTTTATCAGTTGCGACGGTTACTGCGGCAATTCTTCCCACGCGAAGTGCATCGGTGTACAGGCCGCGTTGGTAGAAATCCTTGCCAAGCATCCCAGCAATGTATCGTACCGGTGCGATACTTGCAAAAATACAACACTAAAGGATGTCATAAAAATTCTGCATCAGCATATTGTCGCGCTAGCCGCTCTCAACCAGAAATGGAGTTATGCTCTGGTGTCTCTTCGGCTTCATCAGGGGCTGCTGCCCCTATTAATACGGTCACTTCCCCCTCCCTTCAAGGGGCCAAACCTAAATCGGCGCCGGCTGTGCCTTTCAAGTCTGCTATCGAAACAACAAATAACAGTCTTATTCTTCTACTCTAGTAATTTCGTCATCAAACGCTTCTGCAACTTTAACGACTTCTGAATCTATAACTTCCGGACACTCATCTACATCTGCTTCAAGTGTAGATGTTTCAAAGCCTCGAAATGCAACCGGGATCTTGAGTTTTTAGCTGCAACTTTACCGCTGCCATCTCTTACTGCGTCGTCATCTTCAACAACTCCCACTACAGTAATATCGCCATCAAACGCTTCTGCAACTCTATCGACAGCTGCATCTATAACTTCCGGACACTCATCTACATCTGCGTCAAGTGCAGATGTTTCAAAGCCTGGAAATGCAACCGGGATCTCTGAGGTTTTAGCTGCAACTTTACATCCTGCTCCTCCCGCGCAACAAGATATGGAGCCTGTGCCACAAAATCCTCAGACGTCCATCTCTCCGACGCCTGCATTACATGTAGTGGCTCCTCCAACCCAAATCTTCATCTCTCGATTGGCTTATACAACCACCTGCAATGATATTAAAGACAATGTCGTAGCCAAACTTGGGTACACTCCTTTCTTATTAAATTGAAGAAAGCTCACAAAGGACAACATTGAACAAAAAATTGTTGCTTCCTTTAAAATTACTGTTCCGCCGGAGCTCAAGGATGTTCTCAAAAAGGACTTTTGGCCTAGTGGAACGTTAGTAAAAACTTTTGAAAACAGACCATCTTTAAATTTTCGAAAGCGCCGCCCACGCCGCACTCTAAATTAACTAGGTCTATAGCTTCAACAAATGATAATTTTTCGTTACCGGTTTCTGCAGTTAAGTCCCACAAAGCTCCACACGCGTTAAATATTTATTATCAAAATATAAGAGGTCTGAGATCCCAGCTGGAGATGTTTAACGTTTTAGCCTTTCTTGCCAGACATGAAATTATTTGTTTGAGTGAGACTTGGTTAAATGACTCGGTTTCGAGTGCGGAACTTGCTTGTCATTATGCTGTTTACCGCAATGATCGTGATCTCCTTCTCTCTGGCAAGGCAGATGATGGTGGAATTCTCATCGGTGTTCATAAGTCGATTTCTTCTTCCCTTTTCTCTCAATTTCAGCCTTCTTACCCCGTCGAATCTATCTTCGTGAAAGTGTCGACTACTTGCTACTCCAGTATATTAGTTGGCTCGGTCTATATTCCCTGTAACTCTTCTGTGTCTCCATATGAAAATTTTTTCAATGAAATATCTACCTTCCACAGTTCCCTTAATCGTTTTATCAGTCTTGTTATTTGTGGTGATTTCAACTCCCCGTCAGTAGAGTGGTCCTTATATCCATCCTCGGTTACCAATTCTTCTAATCCCCTCTCCATTCTCATTTCCACATTTCTTTCTCTCCTTTCTCTATTACAGTTTAATACATCTTTTAATGTCAACGGGCGTCTGCTTGATCTTATTTTAATAAATTTGCCCTCTCATCTTGCTTTAGTAGCTTCAGCTGAATTTCCATACGTTCCAATTGATCACCATCCTCATCCTCTCAATAAACAGCTCTCTCTTCCTATTCACAGGCATCGTCACTTCCACTTTCCTCCAACCTACAACTTTCATAAAGCTGACTTTTCTTTTCTAGCTCGTGAATTATCCTCGAAAGATTGGGCTGCACTTTTCTCCAACCTCACTTGTGAGGAAGCTGTAGCCAATTTATATATTATTCTGTCTAATCTTATCTCCCACTTTAATCCGCTTCGCCGGCCTTCCAGGAAAACCGACCCACCTTGGCTCAGCAAAGCAGTTATTCATGCCATCAAACTGAAAGATAGAGCCCGCAGACAGATGAAGTTATGTGGCACCCCTGATGCCCAACTCGCATTTCGTAAGTTACGGTCTGTGGCCTAGCAAAAAATACACCAAGCTATACGTACTTACCACTGTTTCGTTGAAAGTGCACTCCTCTCTAATAATCCCAAACCCTTTGGTCGTTTATAAGATCCCTTAAATCATCCACTTCTATTCCTAGCTCTCTTCATTGGGATAATATCCTTGTCTCATCGACTGTGGATATCAACGAGCTTTTTGCTACATACTTTTCCTCTACGTTCTCACCTAATACTCCAACTTTTTTCTCCCCTGATAGCAACTCTCAAAATCTTGTGATATCGGTCATACTTGTAGATCCTCTCCTGGTAAACTTTGTCATTGACTCCCTGGACATTAATATTGGTCCGGGTCCTGATGGCATCCCTAATTTTTTTATTAAATCTTTATCATCATCTCGGAGTAATCCCGTCTCGATAATCTTCAACTTAATCATAAGCTCAGATGTTTTTCCCCAGTGGTGGAGAACGGCCAACATCGTACCTATCCTTAAATCTGGTGATCTTTCATCCGTTAAGAACTATCGTCCTATATCCCTTTTATCTGTTTTCCCAAAAATTCTTCAGCGTATTATTCACTCCAACCTCTACTTGCCTTTAGGGCAAGCTATTGTCCCTGAGCAGCACGGTTTCCTCCCTAAACGCTACTTTATCTCAAACTTACTTGTTCTTTCTAACACCGTGGCTACGTCTCTTGACAATCATCTTCAGATTAATTGCATCTACACTGACTTCTCGAAGGCTTTCGACACAGTTGATCATTTCATACTTTGTCGCCAGCTTGAGCACTATGGTGTATCAGGCTCCCTTCTTTCGTGGCTGTATTCCTATCTATCCTGTATGTCTTGTCGTGTCACTGTTCTAGGCACGCACTCTACTCTATTTCATTCCCAATCATGAGTGCCACAAGGGTCCATTCTTGACCCTCTGCTATTTGCTCTTTATATAAATGATCTTCCTTCTGTTTTTAACTCTCCCTGTCTTCTTTATGCTGACGATCTAAAGATTTTCAGGGTGATTCGAACTCTTGAAGACTGCAAATTTCTTCAAGAAGATCTTATCATTCTGAGTTCTTGGTGTCAAGCTAACTGCCTTTCTCTTAACATTACTAAGTGTCACTCTCTGACTTTCTCTCTTAAGACTCTGTCCATCTCTTTTTTGTATTGTATTGACTCAATCCGTGATCGCGTGAAAGATCTTGGAGTCATTTTCGACCCGAAGCTAAGGTTTGACGCTCACATCCATTATACAGTTACCAGAGCCTCAAAGCTGTCGGGTTTTGTGTTAAGACATTCCGTTGTTTTTACCAACCCTCACTCTGCTGTCCAATTGTTTGTGAGTATCGTACGTTTTATTCTGGAGTATGCATCCCAAATTTGGTCTCCTTATTTCGAATCCTATATAAACCTTGTCGAATCAGTTCAGCGTAAATTTACCTGCTTTCTCCTATTTAAATTCAATATCCCTTACACTCCCTATGAAGAACGCTTTTCATTACTCAACTTACAGTCTTTAGCTGCGCGAAGAATGTATTAAGATATGTGCTCCCTGTACAAGTTGTTCCATAATTACATTGAAGTCAACATCGATCCTTGAATCTCACTGAGACAAACCAATAGACCATCTCGTTCTACCGATATATTTACTTTACCTTTTGCCAGAACGGAAGTATACTTTCATTCTCCGCTGCTCCGTTTGCCTAGAACTTACGATAGGCTTCAGCTTGGATCCTTTTCCTCCAGTATTGTAGCTTTTAAACGAATCTTGGAAAATGTTTTATTCAAATAACTTCTTCTAATTCTCTTCAATTTATAATATAAATTAGTCGTTATTTCACATTTTTGTAATTGGAATTTTCTGTTGAAATGTGATAAATAAATAAATTATAAATAAATAAATAAACTCTTTGTTCGCTAACACTAACGAGATCAATTTTTCAGAGTCCATTTCGAAATATGTAAAATCCTAACTAGAAATACACTAAAACCTCGATTTGTGTCGTTTCGATTTGCGTCGTTTTCGAAGTTGCGTGTTCTTCAATTTTCGTGATTTTAGAGTTGCGTTGTTAAAATTTTTATTTGCGTCGTAAAAATTTTTATTTGCGTTGCTTAGGTTTTATATTAAGGGGATTTCCCATTTAATTCTGTAGTTCAATCTTTATGTATACAAGCTTATAATTCACAGTAAGTTTTTTTCATAATTTGCAATATAACATAAAATTACATAGTCTTCTATCTCAAGAGTAAATTAAAAGTGTTGATTAAATAAATTAAAAGTGTTGGTTTTGGATAAATAAATCAAAAGTGTCGGATTTGGTTATATAAATTAAAAGTGTTGTTAAAAAAATAAATTAGAGGCCATAAAAAATGAATCAAAAGCGCAAACAAATTAGTTTGGAACTGAAATTAGAAGTGTTAAAACGTTTTAAATCTGGGGAAAAGGCTGTTGAAATTTCCAGAAATCTTAGTTTAGCTCCTATAACAGTGAGAACAATTTGTAATAGAGATGCTGAGCAAATAAGAGAGTTTGCTAAAGCCACTACATCATTGCAATCAAAACAAACCAGTACCAAAGTGAGAAGTTCCATTATGGTAAAAATGGAGTCCCTCTTTAGTATTTGTATAGAGAACCAAAATCAGCGCCGGATGCCACTGAGCAAAATGGTGATTCAAAACAAAGCGTTAAGTATTTTTAGGATATTCAAAAGGATTCGCCATCATCTAGCGGAAAGAAATCAGAAAAATTCGAAGTCAGTCAAGGTTGATTCGAACGTTTCAAAAGTAGAGCAAAACTGCATAATGTTGCTTTGAAAGGAGAATCTGCCAGTGCAGATATTGCAGCTGCAAATAAATTTAAAATAGAAATAAAAGCGATTATTGAAGAAGGTGGTTATTCTTCGAAGCAAGTACTAAATGTCGACGAAACTGGCCTGTATTGGAAACGGCTACCAGGGAGAACGTTCTTTTCCAAAACTGAAAAATCTTGCCCTGGATATAAAGTAAGTAAAGATCGGCTTACACTTCTTCTAGGAGGAAATGCAGAAGGTGACTTCAAATTTAAGCCTTTTCTGATTCACCACTCTGAAAATCCAAGGGCTTTTAAACATGTGGATAAAAGCGCTCTTCCGCTTTATTGGCGTTCGAATAAAAAAGCGTGGATGACTGCAGCTCTATTTAAAGATTGGACAGAAAATTGCGCTGTCCCCGAGTTGAAAACTTATTGTCGTACTCAAAATATTGATTTTAAAATGTTGATATTGGTAGACAATGCTCCATCACACCCAATTTATCTAGACGATATTTCAGAAAATGTGATTTGTTTTTATGCCACCAAACACGACATCCATCATACAACCGATGGATCAAGGTGTCATATCAAATTTTAAATGTTATTATCTACGACGAGCGTTTAGCCAGCTTATTGCATCAACTGATGGGGATGATATGCCCTCCATGACACAGTTTTGGAAAAATTATAATATCTTGATGGCTATCGAAAATATAAACCATTCATGGATGGAAATAAAAAAAAACATGTATGAAGGGAGTTTGGCGTCCACTATGGGCAGAAACCGTATCTAAAGATTTAGAAGTTTATATTGTACCAACCGTTCGTAGAGAACTTGCTGAATTAGCTAGAAAAACAAACTTTGAAGGCATGGAGGAAGATAATATAAATGAGATATTGATATCACACGATGAAGAGCTCAATAATGAAGATTTGATTTCTATAAATGTTGAACGTTCTTTGGTGGACGATATTGATATACCTGATGTGGTTCCAGAAGAAAAACACTTAACGGCTGGTTGTATTTCGAAAGCGATGCAACTTATTTCACAGGCAATGGACATTTTTGTAGATAATGACCCTGACGAAAATCGTAGTTTAAAAGTGACAAGATCTATAGATAACGCTATCAATTGCTCCAAAGAAATTTATCAGGAAAAAGCGGCAAAAGTGCAACAGACTTTGGACAACTTTTTAAATAAGTCAATACGAGAACCAAATCAGTCTACAGAAATAGTAATCGATTTAGAATCGTCAAGTTCATCGAATTAGAATTAAAAAAATAATAACTTATAAATTATAATTCCTGTGCAATGTAAAGGATTTTTCACTTTTTTTATTTAATGAATTTTCTGTTGTTTTAATGAATTAATATTTAATGAATTAATATAATATTTAATGAGTTTATGTATGCATCATATTTTATTTATGTTGGTTTATGTATTATGTACATATGACTGAAATAAAAATGGTTTTTGATGCAAGGAAATGTTTTATTTTAGTAACAAAATATATAAGTAACAAAATATTTATGTATAGGAAAATTAATTTCGATTTGCGTCGTTTCGATTTGCGTTGCCTTTTTTGGGTCCCAATAAAAGATGCAGATCGAGGTTTTAGTGTAACTGCGAAAACTTGCGATCGATCCCATCAAAATGGGATGGTCCACAGCACAGTATAAATATTACACAGTAACCAAACAAGAGCGCCAGAGATCTAGTCCCAAGAATTATTTCGTCTTGAATGTGCAAAGCGTTGCGTAAATGCATGAAGGCGGATTGAACGCAGATTTTCATCAGAATTCGTGCGAATGAAATTGGCATGATTTCTGTCCCAGTGTTCGAGCAGCCTAATAGTTCATTTTGTTGCGGATCAATTTTCATTTTGGTTCTCGTTCACATTTTTCAATTCTTCTAAATTTGGAATATATTTAAATTTCCCTCACTACACTGCCTAATAATCAGCATTGGCAGTACTAAATCCAATTTAGTAATCCACCACACGCGCTGTCTCTTTCGAGAGGTGAGTTCAAGTGATCGAGCGCGAATCGGTTCTCTTTGCATGCTGTCGCCCTCTGATTGGCCGAAAACATTTTGGCGTATTACCATATATGGTAATAAATGAAGCAAAAATTGCTTCGACTCGTGATCGCGGTGAAGTGAGTGTGAGTTGAGTGGGTAAAAAGTGCTGACCGAGGACGGTCACGGGTTCGGTCCGCGAAAGTTGTTGGCAGCGAAGGCTGCGCTACGGAGTGCGTTTTGTTGGATCGGCGAATTATTGAGTCGCAGAAAAAGCAGCCGAGCCGTAGCCGTAGCCGGACCGTTTTGTTGAATCGGCGAATTATTGAGTCGCAGAAAAAGCAGCCGAGCCGTAGCCGGACCGTTTTGTTTAATCGGCGAATTATTGAGTCGCAGAACAGCAGCCGAGCCGCAGCCAGACCGTTTTGTTGGAGATAGCTGAGCGCCACAGGGAGCCTGCATCGAGTGGCGCTAAAAGCGCGTGCGAATCAGAACGATGTGCTCATCAGGCCCAAGGATTATGGGCAGTCTGCCAGTCGCTTTGTGCTTGAGTACGAACCGTGGAGCCTGGCGTTCATTGGGAATATCAACTCCGCCAGCTTGCTAGTGATATCCAAGTAGTCGGATAGCAGCTCATTCTTCTTTCTTAAATAAATCTTCATCAATATTATTATTTCGTATATATTCATATCGCAGATTTTTTTTCTGCTCTAATTATGTACATATTACTGTAAAGTATTTGTGTGGACTTGAAGTGTCGCACCTCACGCCCTTGTGAGTTCATATTCATAAGAAGTGAATCTAAGCACGAGAAGCAAGGACAAAGATCAATACACCAAGGAAAATACATAATAATAGAATAAAAGTGTACATAATATGAAGTGAGTTTTCATGGTTTCTCCCCTCCTCAGCATGTGCGTGATTCGGTTTAGTCCGGTTCTTGATGTTTCCTTTTTTTCTATGTGATTTTTATTAGCCCACGACCCGGTGAGCTAGCCGGTTTCGAAAATTTTTATCTATGGTCGCCACTATGCGGCTACTGTTGGTGGGTGCTCCGCACGGGGGCCTCCTCTCGGCGGTCACCTTCCATGTTGCGTCCGAAGTGGCGGGGCACTTGGAGGATGATGGGCTGGGAGGGAGGTGAGTGAATGCGGGGCACGCAACACATGGCGCCCAATCGTTTCGGCCATTTGCCTTTCTAAATTCTCAATTCTAACCTCTAAATTAAAGTTTCATAGTGTTGTCGAAATTCGGAAAAGTGTCGGGTAATTCGCGTAGTTTGTTTGAATCGGGATTGTGATTATCTCAATCACACCCAGTAATCGCTTCCACGTTTGAAACCGTCGCAATCCCAATTTCGACCCACTTCTATATAAATAAATTAAATAAATTCACTTTTAACTTGAGTCGTCGAATAATTTGTTCGAATCGTGAATCATCTCGTTCTACGTACTTCACATTTTGTTGTGACACACAATTTAAGTGTCTAATTAAATTTTGTATCTGATCGCGTATTGTCTGTTGGTGGGGAGACCAAATATATCCTTTAATATATATATATATATATATATATATATATATATATATATATATATATATATATATATATATATATATATATAATCACTTCATGTTATTCCGATTCGTATGTGAATCGACACAATAATACTAAGTCATACTTTGTAAAACACTTTTGTAAAACACTTTTGTAAAAACTTTTGTAAAACACTTTTGTAAAATACTTTTGTAAAAACTATGTTCAATAATTTAAGTCAAAAATTTATGTAAATTCATGTAAAACTATTGTAAACTATTGTGAACCACACACACTCACACTCCTACAATCGGTTTCGGTAGTACGCGTTTAGTATCTTCGCCGCGTTTAGTAGTTGAATGTATCGCCCATTGGCGTATAATTGATATATTTAGCGTAGTTTTGTGGCGTTTCGCTATAAGCGAGTAATTTGGACCGCCTTTTTGAGTTAGCCATAATATCGTTAGTTGTAATATAGTATCGTGTACTATAGTATCGTATAATATCGTATCTTATAATCTCGTTTCGTGTAATATCCTATTCGGTAAAATAACTTAAACTTTTTATATAATCCGCGCAAACATTTAGTCGCTCTATCACTTAACTCTACACATAATAACTAATATCTTAATTTATATATATCATTCTATCCTACAACATGGATATTCTTCAATCCTTTCTTTTGAGTAAGGCTGTTGATCGGTTTTCTGCCAAACTTGCCCCGAAGTTTGTGCCGGGAATCATTGTTCGACCTGTTGGACAGGTTGCCTACGAAGTTCGGGATATGTCCAGAAAAACTCTTGGTGTATGTCACGCACAGGACATTAAGAGTTAATTTATATCTGTATATTTTGTTGATAATTATTTGTTTATATCTCGTACATATATAAGTATCTCATAGTTTTGTATTCAATTAGGTCTGTGATTATTAGGTGAGGTTGCAGATATCATTAGTATTTGCTAAGGGGTGATCCCATATCCGTTAGTTTGTTTCGTGGTCCAATGAGTTTTCCTAATGGCCTCGTCGTGTGACGTATCGGTTGCATTAGTGTGGACACGTATATTAGTAAGTTTGTTTCGAAGTCCAATGAGTTTTCCTAATGGCCTCGTCGTGTGACGTATTGGTTGCATTAGTGTGGACGGGTATTGTATTAGTATATATATCTGCATCGCATATAGTTAGGTTGTACCTTATTTAGTATCTCTTCATATATCTTTAGTTTGTCTTAATGGGTTTGGAGTCATAAAATGCTAGAGAATTGACGACCTCTGGGGTCCCTAAACTAGTCCGCGTTGAGCGTTGACGTCTGTATATAATGTAGATATTTTGGTGTTATATATATTATCCTATTAGGTTATATTTTGAATATTAGGGTTTGTAGTCATAAACAACTAAGGCAGTGACGATCCTTTGGGTCCCTTAATAATTGCTCACAGGAAGTGAGACCATATTTTTTTGTCGTATTCTAACCATAGCTCTTTAAACATGAACAACAAAAAGTGTGGTTAGGAATTTCTTATCATGTGATTATCTCATAACTATTATCGAATTTCTACGCTTAATTTGCCCCGATGTTAAGTGAATGCAAAAACAATCGATCGTTGAAAACTTCATAAAGAGTTTATATTTGTATAGTTTGTCACGATTAAATAAAACGACAAAGGAGAATTGGCCGCGCGTTGATGATGTGGCGATGTTAATGTCTCGAATGGTTGTCATTGTAATGTATGGATTTTGTGAATCTCCAAGTTATAGCATAATATGTGCTTTCTAATCGACATTGTTGTTAATATTTTTATCGCACATGATGTAAGCGAACCGAATTATAATAATAATTTATTGTTTCCGTGAAAAAAAAATGGAATAAAAATAACCTAAAAGTGATGTGATTGTTTTCCTGCGCATGGGTGGTGTGTGTGCGAACGTGGTTCGTGGCGACTCCTTCTTTTGTTCTAAACTCACGACTCGGTGAGCTAGTCGCGGAAAAATGTTAAATCGGGACCGCCACTATGCGGTCGTCTTGGTAGCAGTCCCGGCGGCGCGTGTACTCACTAGGCATCCGGGGTCGAGGAGCGTCCAAAATGGTGGGGCACTCGATCTCGGATCCTCGGGTTTGCGCGCATGGGCGGGATTGTGACAACACAGACAAAATTTATGACATAAAAAACTATGCGAATGAGTTGAAACTACGATTAGAAATTTCTTCAGCAAAAGCAAAAAGCATTATAGAAAAAATTAAATTAGCTAGAAGCAATAAAGAGGTATATACGAAACCTATTAAGCTAGATATTGGTGATCTGGTACTAATAACAGCTGAAAACTGTAAAAAAACACCAAACACCATACAAAGGCTCATATATAGTAAAATATATAAATAATGTAAATACACTAGTAGAAATAGAAAATAAAGAGAAATGGATACATAATAATAGACTTAAATTACACAAAAAACTTTTACAAACAAAATAAATACATTTTTGTATACCACTGCAATGTAAAAACTATTGTAATTAAACAGCATATATAATATATAATATTGTAACAAGAATAAGCATAACTGTAAAACAATATACCACAACCAATCAGGCGTATTTGCTAACAAATACTTTTCTAAAGGAATGGGTGTAGTTATTCCTAGTTCCAAACCTGGAACTAGCCTATACGCAACTAAGCTTCCCAGTAGCTCCCAAAAATAATGTCCCACAGCTCAACCTCAAATTAATCCCTTAGCAAAGATCTCAACCTCCATCGGTATGGTAGTCTAAAAATTCCCTTTTTCATAACCGTGTGAAACTCTAGAGGATCACTGAACCTAGAGTAAACAAAAACATAATTGGGACAATGCAAAGTGCATTGGTGTAAGCAATATTGCAAGTAAACGAATTCCGTGAGAATTAATTTGAATCGCGATCGATTGGTTAGGGTAAATAGATTTAAGACTAGAGTAGGGATTTCTATATGATAAGCAAGTTTAATGTACATAACAGTAAGCGAAATTTTAGAATAAAAGAACTGACTGAGCTGAGGCTCGGGACAATTTAGTGATCTCCTAATACAACAAGTTGGTTGTAATTTAATAAACGTTGCCTTCTATTCGGCAACTCGACTGCCTATACAATTTGGCAGACAGCAACTTGCCTGATACATTGGCAAGTTCATTTTAGAAATATGGGCTGCCTGTCCACTCGGACTGCGCCAAATATGTGGCAACCCAAGGGATGCCTGTAGGTGAAACAAACCTTTTTTTTACTTCTCTCTGTTGACAAGATCGTATCCTCAGAGAAGTGAAGACCATTACCTTAGAGGAGTATCACTTAGAAGACAACGTGAGTCTTCACTTAGACAACGCGTATCATTACATGGCGATGCTATATCTTTACAATTATATCAACAATTGCTTTAATGCGAAGTGAGTTAGCCCTCTCTGATCATGTTTGGATGATAATCGAGAAGGTTATTACCGATATTAAGTGTTTTCAATGATATAACAAACGAAGTAAGCGGTGAAAGATATGTCACTTTATCCAAAATTCCAATTTATTGTCGCATCATGCGGAATCACATCAGGAACTAAATGACCCTTGTCGGGCATCCGGCTGAGATACAAGAATTGCTCAACAAGTTACAAGAAGAACTTCAGTGCAGGTTCCAGAGTTTAGAAGCAGATGAGTTTTATGCGGAAGCAACAATCCTAGACCCACGCTTCAAGGACAGGGAATTCTGTGAAGAGCATAATTTTAGAGCCGCATTTTTAAAATTGAAAAACAAAATTGGGAAAGTTACCTACACTCAAACCCCAATTCAAAAAACATTTTATATGGAAAAGGAACAAGCATTGAATTGAGCTAATATGCCGCTTCAGTTAATGTCTCTTTCTGAAACATTAAGGGAAACGTTTCTTTTTACTGAATGAGAGTCAATGAAACGATTCACCTAAAAGAGATGGTTTTACCCATGCCTACTGATGACTCAATTTGGTAGACTCTTTGGAATTAGAAACTTATTTTTTACTGGCGAATATTTCTTTGTTAATTTTTAAATTATTTAAGCCTGATTTTAAAATAATAAAGTTTGGCTATGAAAACCTAGACTTTGCACTTCTACTTCTGCAATAGAAACTGGTAAACATTAACATTGGAGATCGCGGAAAATTTAGTCGTTGATTTTTTCATACGAAGAAGACACGAACTTTACGCCTAAGCAAGAATTCCAAGAAGGAATAAATATTAACTGAGCAAGGACCGAACCTCTGTACATCAGATGTTCACTATCTCATCAATTTCAGATCTTGTTTTACCTTTGCGATATGAAACTCCTTAGGAGACACTGTTCTACGAAGATCCTTCTAAATTTTTTGCACTTTACTGTTCGTAAAAAAATCGAACACAACACATTCACTGTTATTATTCAAAACTTATCTTAAATCTCCGGTTTATTGTCAACACGAACTCTGACATTTGACATAAACGCGGCGATTGCATTCGAGAGTTGCATGAATGCAGTTTTCATGTGTCGAGTAGTTTGGATTATTCCCGGCAGTGTTGCAGAGAGCGCGGAATATAGTCAAGACCCATTTGCGTGGTGAACAAGTTTTCGTGCTCTTTGCAACTGACAATTGCTGATCGCCGCCAGTAAGTTATACTTTGCGGATTCGATTCTTTTAATCAAAAATGCATCATTGTCGTGTTATATTTGCTGTTGAACTTTGTTAATTTACAGAACAAATCTTACCTAATGACAGCGTTTCTCGCTAATCCTAATGGTACGCGAAAAGTAGAGATACTTCTAAATTCACCGATTGTGGCAAGAGGAATCAAAATGAATTTATTTATTCATATTTATATTTTTATATATATATATAGATTAAGTAAGTAAGTATATATATTTGTATAGATATATATATATATACATATATATGTATGTGCAACCTTAATATAATTAACCTGAATTTAACGACTTCCTCGATTTAACAAATTTTTCGTAATCCCTTTAAATTGTCCATAAGAGTCAATGTAAATAATACCTTTACATTACGAAAAAAAATTACGAACAACCTCTTTATAAAGAATTTTCAACTATCAAGAAAAGTGTAAATACCTCTGATTAACGAATTTTATCAACTCAAAACCTCTATATAACGTTCCCACCCAAAGTAATCCCAAAGTATGTGATTCAGTCGCGACAGGTTTCGACACGTTTTTTTCGTAAAACAATTGAAGTCGTTTGATGGAAAGTAATGTAAACAGTGCTGCGTGTCACTATTGTTGAAGATTCTAATTGCAATGACTCAGAAACGTAAAAGGTTTCCTTATCAGTCGCAGAAAAGTAAAACATCATTAATTATGTTGACAATAATCCTACGACGAAAACATTAGACATAGCTAATAAGTTCGGGATTTCCGCAAGTACATTGGCTACAGAATGGGTTTAAAGTAACATGCGAAGATGAGGAAGACGACTTGCCACTCGCAGACCTTGCTAGGACCTGCCAAGGAATTCAAGAAGAATTGCACTTTCAAGGAACTGAGCTCGAAGACTTCGTTACCTTTGATAATGATATCGCCGTCTGTGGAGAACTAACTGAAAAACTAGCTGACATTGTCAGATGTGTTTCCGGTTACTAATGTAGAAGCAGATGAAGGCGAGGAAGAAGGGGGTGAAATTGATGAACCTGACTTTACAATAAAAGATGCTCATAATGCTTTAAATATAATAAAACCTGTGTTTCTCAAAAAGGGAAAGCGACGATGTAGTCAAATCCATCACGACATTGGATTGCGCTTTGGATGCGATAACTCTTACCGGTGGTAAACAGACAGCAATTTATAACTTTTTTTCTAATCAAGATGAAAAAATTAAGATTAAGCTACCATAACCACATTGTTGATTTTTCACTTTTAATTCGAGAGTTTTCTTATGCGACTCTTTGAAATTAATATTAAATTACCTACATAATGTATGAACCCACCTTGATTTTACTGCGTTTAATTTTGATTATTAATCTAAGGGAAAAAATATGTTACATACAACAAATCTTAGACCAACCGTACCTCAATATAACAAACCTCAGTTTAACGAATTACTTGATATAACGAATATTTACGAGTTCCCGTCGGATTTGTTATATCGAGGTTGCACTATATATATATATATATATATATATATATATATATATATATATATATATATATATATATATACTAAAACCTCGATCTGCGTCGTTAATTGGGACCCAAAAAAGACGACGCAAATCGAAATTAATTTTCCTATACATAAATATTTTGTTAATTAGTACTAAAATAAAACATTTCCTTGCATCAAAAACTATTTTTATTTCAGTCATATGTACATAATACATAAATAAAATATAATGCATACATAAATTCATTAAATATTATAGTAATTCATTAAATATTAATTCATTAAAATAACAGAAAAATAAAAAAAGTAAAAAATCCTTTACATTGCACAGGAATTATAATTCATAAGTTATTATTTTTTAATTCTAATTCGATGAACTTGACGATTCTAAATCGATTACTATTTCTGTAGACTGATTTGGTTCTCGTACTGACTTATTTAAAAAGTTGTCCAAAGTCTGTTGCACTTTTGCCACTTTTTCCTGATAAATTTCTTTGGAGCAATTGATAGCGTTATCTATAGACCTTGTCACTTTTAAACTACGATTTTCGTCAGGGTCATTATCTACAAAAATGTCCATTGCCTGTGAAATAAGTTGCATCGCTTTCGAAATACAACCAGCCGTTAAGTGTTTTTCTTCTGGAACCACATCAGGTATATCAATATCGTCCACCAAAGAACGTTCAACATTTATAGAAATCAAGTCTTCATTATTGAGCTCTTCATCGTGTGATATCAATATCTCATTTATATTATCTTCCTCCATGCCTTCAAAGTTTGTTTTTCTAGCTAATTCAGCAAGTTCTCTACGAACGGTTGGTACAATATAAACTTCTAAATCTTTAGATACGGTTTCTGCCCATAGTGGACGCCAGACTCCCTTCATACATGTTTTTTTTTATTTCCATCCATGAATGGTTTATATTTTCGATAGCCATCAAGATATTATAATTTTTCCAAAACTGTGTCATGGAGGGCATATCATCCCCATCAGTTGATGCAATAAGCTGGCTAAACGCTCGTCGTAGATAATAACATTTAAAATTTGATATGACACCTTGATCCATCGGTTGTATGATGGATGTCGTGTTTGGTGGCATAAAAACAAATCACATTTTCTGAAATATCGTCTAGATAAATTGGGTGTGATGGAGCATTGTCTACCAATATCAACATTTTAAAATCAATATTTTGAGTACGACAATAAGTTTTCAACTCGGGGACAGCGCAATTTTCTGTCCAATCTTTAAATAGAGCTGCAGTCATCCACGCTTTTTTATTCGAACGCCAATAAAGCGGAAGAGCGCTTTTATCCACATGTTTAAAAGCCCTTGGATTTTCAGAGTGGTGAATCAGAAAAGGCTTAAATTTGAAGTCACCTTCTGCATTTCCTCCTAGAAGAAGTGTAAGCCGATCTTTACTTACTTTATATCCAGGGCAAGATTTTTCAGTTTTGGAAAAGAACGTTCTCCCTGGTAGCCGTTTCCAATACAGGCCAGTTTCGTCGACATTTAGTACTTGCTTCGAAGAATAACCACCTTCTTCAATAATCGCTTTTATTTCTATTTTAAATTTATTTGCAGCTGCAATATCGCATTGGCAGGTTCTCCTTTCAAAGCAACATTATGCAGTTTTGCTCTTCTTTTGAAACGTTCGAACCAACCTTGACTGGCTTCGAATTTTTCTGATTTCTTTCCGCTAGATGATGGTGAATCCTTTGAAATATCGTTAAAAATACTTAACGCTTTTTTTTGAATCACCATTTTGCTCAGTGGCATCCGGCGCTGATTTTGGTTCTCTATCCAAATACTGAGGAGGGACTCCATTTTTACCATAATGGAACTTCTTACTTTGGTACTGGTTTGTTTTGATTGCAATGATGTAGTAGCTTTAGCAAACTCTCTTATTTGCTCAGCATCTCTATTACAAATTGTTCTCACTGTTGTAGGAGCTAAACTAAGATTTCTGGAAATTTCAACAGCCTTTTCCCCAGATTTAAAACGTTTTAACACTTCTAATTTCAGTTCCAAACTAATTTGTTTGCGCTTTTGACTCATTTTTTATGGCCTCTAATTTATTTTTTAAACAGCACTTTTAATTTATATAACCAAATCCAACACTTTTAATTTATTTATCCAAAACCAACACTTTTGATTTACTCTTGAGATAGAAGACTATGTAATTTTATGTAATATTGCAAATTATGAGAAAACTTACTGTGAATTATAAGCTTGTATACATAAAGATTGAACTACAGAATTAAATGGGAAATCCCCTTAATATAAAACTTAAGCAACGCAAATAAAAAAAATTACGACGCAAATAAAAATTTTAACGACGCAACTCTGAAATCACGAAAATTCAAGAACACCCAACTCCGAAAACGACGCAAATCGAGGTTTTAGTGCATATATATATATATATATATATATATATATATATATATATATATATATATATATATATATATATATATATATATACATACATACATACATACATACAGTTGTGTTCATAGAAATAGTAGTGCAGCACCTCACATCTTAAATATTCATGTGTCATACTGAACTTTGCAAATTGAACACGTGTTCATATTTTTCTCGTTTAAGTTTACCCCAGAGGTTCTCAATAGGATTCGGGTTTGGGGATTGACTTGGCCACTCAAGGACGCCCAAAATAGCTCTTGGAATCATACTTTGACTAATCGAGATGAGTGTCATTCTGCTGAAATGTCCACAACAGCGGCATATTATCCTCGGCATACGGCATCATTAGGTCTGACTACAATTGACGTCCGAGCCGGCAAGTCGGCCTGGGATGGTACGCATCCTCTCACTTACAGCTATGCTCAATTCGACATACGTTCCGTCTAAGTGTGAAACGTTTCTTTAGAGCTTACGTCGAAGTTGATATCTTCGTTAATCTTGAGTTTCTCGGGTCCGGACCCGAGGAACTTTAGCTGACGTGCTGAAAGTGAGGTTAGTGTTCACTCGAAGTGAAAAGTAAGTGAGTTTTAAATATGAAGGACTGTGAACTGTGACTTAGGAAATTTTATGAATTTGGTTGATTAATGAATGAAGTGAGTGAAGTCAATTGAAGACAAAAATCGTGCAGTGTCTAAACAATCTTTCAGGATCGAAATATTATCAGGCTAGGTTTCTACAAATGCGGCACAATCAGCTTTTCGAATTAAAATTTTTTGAATTGCAACGGCAGCTGTCACCGATGACACCTCATTTCATATCCAAAACATCCGCCATATCGAAGACATATTATAGTTAAATTTTAAATTATTATAGTTAAATTTAAGTTTGACCATGATTTGACGAGCTCGACTTGCGGGCTCGGACGTCAATTGTAGTCAGACCTATTACCGTATTGTACACAAATCTATTCAATACTTCATCAATTCGATATATCGGGCCTACACCTTGCGACGAAAAACAGCCCCATACCATCATGCTGTCACCTCCGTGCTTCACCGTTGTTTCGGTAAACCTATCATGAAATTGTTTGCCTTTCGGTCGACGAACCTTCCTTACCGCATCATTACTGTAATTTGAACGGGTCGCGAATAGCTAATTTAACTACACGATTATCGGTCCTGGTGAAGGTTTTTAGGTACTCAACGGGTTTCACTGGATTTTTAATGTTTCAGAGCATTCGCAACAAAAATTTTCAAACTTTGCAATTGATGTAGCAATGAATTTGTAGGTTTTCCCCTCATCTCGAAGCTGACGAACAAGTCTTCTCTCCTCTACACGGCAGTGAGGTTCACGGCCCATCTAATACTATGACAATGTTATAATTGTGTCTTCATTTAGTTTAATATCCTCAAATTCCCACCTTCTGCAACTTTATAACTATTTAAATTTATTCACTTTAGATTTTTACCAGCGCAGACCTACATATTATATTGTCCAGCTAAATTTTGAAGACCGAACAAAGAAGTAGTTTTATTGCGGGAATTCCCCCATTTCATTCAAAAAGAATGCTACTCACTTGCCGTGGTGGTTTTTTGATTGTAGAACATTTTGTCTAATATTTTCTCTCTCTCTCTCTTTATATATATATATATATAAATATATATATATATATATATATATATATATATATATATATATAAATATATAAATATATATAGTGGATTTCGCATGTAACGACGATGAAGGGACCACTCTAATTTCGTCGTTATTTATTTATTATATATATTTACGGAAAGGTGAACTTCATAAAAAACGAAAACAAATGGAAGGTGGTGGAGTAATGATTTGGGCTGCTATTGGCTACAACGGAAAAACGAATATACGGTTTATAAAGGGGAAAATGAGCAGCAAAGAATGCATTAAATTATTGGAGGAAGAAATACCCAACAATGCGGAGAGAATTCCTGAAAGAAATTATATTTTTCAACAAGATAATGCTGCAGTTCACACAGCACGTGCAGTAAAGAATTTTTTCGTCGCCAAAAAAATAAGCGTCCTCGAATGGCCGGCAAGATCACCAGACCTCAACATCATTGAAAATGTTTGGAGACAATTAGCACGGGAAGTATATCGAGGTAACAAGCAGTATGAAACAGTAGGAGAGTTGGAAAAAGTAATTACAACTGCTTGGGCGTTACTTCCTCGAAAATATATGAAAAGTCAATATAAATCCTTGCCTAGCCGCATTTTAGAAGTAATAAAAAACAAGGGGAAAAACACACATTATTAATTAAATAAATACTTTCTATTTCTTTTTCACACATTCTTGGTTTAATTTTAAATTTCTTGCCCTGTCGTATCTTTTTGTCGCACCAGTTTTTCAATTAATGTAGAAAAATTCTTGGAATATAGATTTCTTAGTAACAGGTAAACGAATTTTACAACATGGCTCAATAGTTCAGAGAATCGGAAAAAATTCAGGGGTGTCGTATCTTTTTGTCGCGGAGTGTATAAGCTGCCTTCGCCACGGTCGGTGTTTTTCCAAAAAATGTGATCGAGTTACACGTCTCTTCCGTTGTCTTCCTTATAATAGAAAAAACGGAAGTGTTGTTGTCAGTATGGAGCGAGGATCGCAACCAAAAAAGGAGTGGTTCTATGGGCCGGGAGAAGGCAAAGCGTCTTTACGCACATTTTAAAGAACCTGGTGGTTGTGAGTGTACAGATGGAGGATTTCAAGCATTGGAAGGTTGGCTTAATAAATTTAAGGAGTGACAATCATTACATAGCACTAAAATCGCTGGAGAAGCTGCATCTGCCGACACTGCTGCAGCAGAAAGGTATCCAGAAGAATTTGCAAACCTAGTAGCTGATGGAGGATACAAACCTGAGCAAAAAAGAATTAAGACTTTAAAGCAGTTCTTGTTTTGGACAATGCACCAAGTCACCCTCGCGAACTTGAAACTATGCATCCAAATATAAAAGTGCCATTTTTACCACCCAAAACGACGGCTTTACTTCAACTTTAGGACCAAGGAATAATCCAGACCTTTAAGCTCTATTACATTAGACGAACCTTCAAAATCATACTGGATAATATGGAATGTGATCCTGATATGAATGTTATGCAATGCTGGAAGAAATTTGACAAAGCAAAATGCATCGTAAACATAAAAGAATCAGTGGAAGATTTGAAGCCATACACATTGAAATCATGCTGGAAAAACTGTGGCATGTTATGACTGCGGAAAATGACGAAGAATCTGTGCAAATTCAAACTTTAACTGCAAGCACTGCCGAAATTGCGAATGGAATAGGGCGAGATGGGTACGAATAGAACATAGACATTCAGCAGTTGCTGGAATCGCAAAATGAAGATTTGACTGAAACCGACTTAGAGGAAATGTTAAATCCGCAGCCCATTCAAGAAGAGGCTTCAACAAGCACTAGAAACGTGACATGTAATTTGAAAAATCTTAGTGACGGTTTAAGAATGGCAAATGAGCTTTGTGATTTCTTTATCAAAATTGGTCCGTCTATGGAACGAAGTCTTATTTTTAAGAGGCAAATGGCTAATACCACTGCTGACTATCAGTCTGAATTGAAAAAGCTTTTAAGAACTGCCAAGAAAGAAACAAATTACAAAATCCTTTAACCCATTGCCTTAACCTTACGGTAATAACTAATCAATATGGTCAAAAACTTCAATTAAATTGATTTTGTTATATTTTTATTTTTTATTTTGCTTGCTAGGATTCAATATAAACTACCATTCCCTATTCACGGTTTCTGTATTTGCGGCATATTTTATTGTGGTATTACTTTTTCATATGGGCTGAAATTTTGACGCAAATACAAAAATTCTTACTTACACAGATATTGTTTATGCAAATATAACTACTAATTTTCTGTATATATTAATTGAAATGAATATAAATCTATCACATATAATATTCTCCACAATAAACTACTAAGAAATTTGTAGAAAACTACCGAATAAATGTAAATGTTTTCGAATTTACAATTGGAGTAATTTCAGTGTGTGGATAGGACAACAATATTCATTACATGCAAATAATGCAACATGAGGTTTTAAATTACCAACGTCCTTAAATTTTTCGGTGCTAAAGTGATATAATAGGATCATCATTATATCGTTGAAAAACTCTACACAAAAGAGAATGTTAAAGCTAACCATTAAACTGAATAGTGTTAACGAAAAAATGACGAAAACAAAAGATTTTAGGTATATGATTTGCAGACTTTTTTTAACTTCCCACTATATGGGAAGTTCTTGTGATCGCCTCGAAAATCGAAATTTTCAACATTTCTTTACGTTTTAAGGTCTATAGCCGATTTGGACATTGGCTGCATAGCCGGCTTTATTCGAGAATCTGGATGGTTCTCGTCATCCCGCAGGTTCTAGTGCCGCCCTTATATTCTGTGGTATCCCAATGGGCCTCTCGTGGCCTAAGTGAGCTACCTTTGGATAAAAGGGGGCTGCCACTACAACCAACCAACCAAGGTCTATAGAGTATATATGAAGTGTTTTTAGAAAGAAGTATGTATGTGTGTGTGTGTGTACGTACGTGCGTTCGGGGACAGTTTTTCCTACGAGCATAACTCACGTAAATCGACTTTGTTGAGGTGTCAATCGAAGCGTCTTTGCAATTTTAAGAGCTGATTAGTTTTTGGGACACTTCGGTCGGGGGAGTTTGTTGTTTTGACCCTTTGAAGGTCATTTCTGTCATGCGTTATATCTCTGGAATCAAACATACGATTTGCATAATCAAGGTGTCAATCGACGCGTATTAATATTTGTGTGATTTTATAAAATTTTGAACAAGTCGCGAGGTGTGACCCTTGAGGTTCACACGGTCAACTTCCCAGTAATATCTACATAAATATTAAAAATATTAAACACAATTATGAAAATGATACTACTTTAAATAATAATAATTAGAGGTACTCATAACAGTAATTGGAATGAGTTAATAAGAATCGTATCATTTACGGGAGCGTCCAGTGAATACGTAGTGCTTTTGGTGGATTGGTTTGGTTGAATATTCACGCGGATCAATCGGTGGGTGGTGAGGGTAGGTTAAAAAGCCTACGTTATCTGTTATTTTCATATCGATGCTTCAAGGATAAAAGACCGCTAGGAAAAATGAATGCAGTTTTGTTATTATGCCCACTGAAGAGATTTTGTCGCATGGTGGCTATTTTGAATAGCTGTGTACAAAATCGCCATGACTTCAGCGTAATCATTGAGTTTATAGTTTTTCAAGATTTTACAACAATCAGGCTAATACTTATTTCTTAGTTTCAGATGGTCTTGAAAAACATTGAATATGCAGGCAATAATTGGTTTAATTGCATGTAAAAACCAATTCGAGAATCTGGATGGTTCTCGTCATCCCGCAGGTTCTAGTGCCGCCCTTATATTCTGTGGTATCCCAATGGGCCTCTCGTGGCCTAAGTGAGCTACCTTTGGATAAAAGGGGGCTGCCACTACAACCAACCAACCAAGGTCTATAGAGTATATATGAAGTGTTTTTAGAAAGAAGTATGTATGTGTGTGTGTGTGTACGTACGTGAGTTCGGGGACAGTTTTTCCTACGAGCATAACTCACGTAAATCGACTTTGTTGAGGTGTCAATCGAAGCGTCTTTGCAATTTTAAGAGCTGATTAGTTTTTGGGACACTTCGGTCGGGGGAGTTTGTTGTTTTGACCCTTTGAAGGTCATTTCTGTCATGCGTTATATCTCTGGAATCAAACATACGATTTGCATAATCAAGGTGTCAATCGACGCGTATTAATATTTGTGTGATTTTATAAAATTTTGAACAAGTCGCGAGGTGTGACCCTTGAGGTTCACACGGTCAACTTCCCAGTAATATCTACATAAATATTAAAAATATTAAACACAATTATGAAAATGATACTACTTTAAATAATAATAATTAGAGGTACTCATAACAGTAATTGGAATGAGTTAATAAGAATCGTATCATTTACGGGAGCGTCCAGTGAATACGTAGTGCTTTTGGTGGATTGGTTTGATTGAATATTCACGCGGATCAATCGGTGGGTGGTGAGGGTAGGTTAAAAAGCCTACGTTATCTGTTATTTTCATATCGATGCTTCAAGGATAAAAGACCGCTAGGAAAAATGAATGCAGTTTTGTTATTATGCCCACTGAAGAGATTTTGTCGCATGGTGGCTATTTTGAATAGCTGTGTTCAAAATCGCCATGACTTCAGCGTAATCATTGAGTTTATAGTTTTTCAAGATTTTACAACAATCAGGCTAATACTTATTTCTTAGTTTCAGATGGTCTTGAAAAACATTGAAAATGCAGGCAATAATTGGTTTAATTGCATGTAAAAAGTAAAAAGCATTACGAAGGATTATGGAGGAAGCAATTGAAATCTGACAAACACTAAATAACAAAACTGCTAAAAACAGCAATTTTTTATTTGATGAAAGCTTTTGAAAGTATATGATCTTGCATAGTTTTGACTACAAAACATTTTACCATTCAAAGCATTCATTATAACAAATGTAAGTTTGATTAATTCTTTTTTGGTATTTAAAATTTAAGCAACTTTTTTTATTAAAATTGAAACACTGTACTATAAAAACTATTAAAAATCTGCTCAAATTATAAAAATATTAATCAACTTTGATTGATTCAACTACAATGTCTTTAGAATAAGAGTAATCAGGTAATATCATTCGTATGAACACTTTTTACAATTGTGACTTTGATTTTTTTTTCATTTTTAATTTTTTTTTGTAATCATGGAAAAAGGGTTTGCTGTTTTCCTCTCAAAAACTGATAAGATGTTATAAATTTTATAAACATTTATTACTGTGTTGTGCAAATCTGGTTTAAAATTTATTTTTTACGAAAAAACCGTAAGTTTTTGCAATTTTTTTTAAATTAAAAAACGGCTCCAACAATTTTTTAAAAACATGAAAACATCATGAAAATGTTAGGACGCGACGATTGACATCTTAGTGATTCAAAAATTATATTTGGTTTGCGATACATAGAGAATGACATGAATGACCTTGAAGGTCATGATGACTTAATGATTTTTATTTTTAATTCAATTTTTTTTCATTATCATCACAATAAATTTTTCTGCTTTTTTTACAAGCACAATCTAAAGTATATAAATTTTATAAACATTAATTACTGGAAAGTGTGGTTTCGGCGTGTCGGATGACATCCTCTTCAGGTGCTGTCATTTGACATCCGTTACGAGACAGCACGACCACGGTTAGGCTTGTTGATGGGTTAAGCTCGTTATATTTCAACTATTTTAATGTTTGTATCTGCGAATTATAACGACTGTCAAACTGGTTCGTATATATGCTACGTTGCTAAGTTTAGTTTGTCATGGGTTAGAACCTCCTAGTCTAGTCGATGAAACAGCATAACCTGGAAGCTGACAACTCCCATTAATGTGCAACAATAGTGTTAGTAAGTTGCTAACCAAAAAGCACAAACTAGAAAACAATGTCGTTGCCTAGACTAGGAGGTTCTAACCCATGACAAACTAATTAATTACTGGGTTACGCAAATCAGGTTAAAAATTTATTGTTATGAAAAAAACCTAATTTTTTGCACTGTTTTTCCTTAAATTCAAAAAACGGCTCCAACCATGTTTTTCAAAATTTGATACATTAACAAAATTGTTAATACGCGTCGATTGACACCTAAACAATCCAAATCGTATGTTTGGTTCGCGAGATATAACGCATGACATAAATGACCTTCAAGGGGTCAAAACAGTAAACCTCCCCGATCGAAGTTTCCCAAAAACTAATCAGCTCTGAGGATTGCAAAGACGCTTCGATTCACACTTTTACTAAGTGGATATGACGTTATTTACTTGAATTATGCTCGTAGAAAAACTGTCCCCGAACGCACGTACGTACGTACATACTCACACCCACACATACATACTTCTTTCTTTCGAAAAACACTTAAAATATACTCTCAAGACCTCAAAACGTAAAGATATGTGGAAAATTTCAATTTCGATTTTCGAGGCGATTACAAGAACTTCCGATATACGGTGAAGTTAATAATTATTAGTCTCATTGATGTAAAATCGTGAAAAAATATAAATTCAGTGATTATGCCGAAGTGATGGCAATTTTGATCGCAACTATTCAAAATGACCATCACGCGACAAAATCTCTTCAGTGAGCGTAATAACAAAAACTGCTTTCATTTTTGCTAGCGCTCTTTTGTCCTTCGAGCATCGATATGAAAATAACAAATAACGTAGAAAAGGCCCCCGCCGATTGATCCGCGTCAATATTCAATCAAATCAATCTGTCCCCATCGACCAAAAACCTTTCGTAATCAATGGACCTTCCCGTAGATGATATGATTAATATTAACTCATTCCTGTTACTGCTATGAATACCTCTCATTATTATTATTTGAAGTAGTAATATTTTGAAAATATTTTTGTGTTTGATATTTTTAATATTTATGTAGATATTACTGGGAAGTTGACCGTGTGGACCTCAAGGGTCGCACCTCGCAGCTTGTTTCCTTTTACAGCCAGTCTCAAGGGTTTTGGCAGAATTACCAATAAACACAGGTGTTGGGGATTCCCTTAAATGAAACGTGATAGTTTGTATATTTACTGCGTTTATTGATTGGTTACACGAGATAAATGATAACAGGTCTATAAGCGGTATTGGTCGGAGCAAGACTGCCCTAGCAACGGACAATACTGGTCTAGCAGTGGTTTCGGTTGGAGAAAGACTCTGCCAGCAGCGGATAACTCGTTTTGATGCACTCGAAATTCAACCCAGGGCTGTAATCTCAAACAGGTTTGGAAAATCAGCAAATTTGATGAGCCAAATTATGAGTGTGGTTGTGACACTAACCCTAACTTGTTGACTTCAAGGGCATACATTGCATGAGAGTAGAAATGGGCAGATGTAAGGCGGGAGTTCCAGATTTTTTTGAGATTTCACATATACCATCTGTAAAAATTGCGAAGAAAATAAAATTTCTGTCCACAATAAAAGCCTAAGTTGAGCGTAACCTAATAGGAAATAGCACCATACCAGCTAAATAACTAAATAAACCTTTATGAGAAGCTAAAACTTATTCACAATGTAATCGATTATCGACTTCAAAATAATGCAATGAAGTAGTCCAATATATAAAGAATAATTACAAACATCCAAAAACATGGCAAGTGCAAATAGATGCAAATGATTACTTCCATGGAAAAATATCTTGAATAAGTATTAATTTCATCCTTGTGAACTTGGGTAAATTTTGAAGCTTCTAAAAGATTAAGCTAGGCAATATTTAGTTTGACAATCGATTAAATGTAATGTTTGCCTACAAATTCTGAAGTATACAAATGGCCTATGACCTATCCTCTCACTAGGTCTGACTACAATTGACATACGAGCCCGGACGTCGAGCTCGTTAAGTTGACTTACGGTAGGCTAAGTAGCTGTCATACCATATAAAGTGTCTTTGATATGGCGGGTGTCTTGGATATGAAATGAGTTGTCACCAGTGGCAGCTGCCGCTGCAATTCAAAAAATTTAATTCGAAAAGTTGATTGTCCCGCATATGTAGAAACCTTCATTCACTTCATTCATTAATCCACCGAATTCATAACATTTCCTAAGTCACAGTTTACAGATCTTCATATTTAAAACTGACTTTCTTCTCACTTCGAGTGAACACTAACCTCACTTTCGGTACGTCAGCTAAAGTTCCTCGTGTCCGGACCCGAGAAACTCAAGCTTAACGAAACGTTTCACAATTTGACGAAACGTATGTCGATTTGAGCATAGCTGGATGTGAGAGGATGCGTACCATCCCAGGCCGACATCCGGGCTCGGACGTCAATTGTAGTCAGACCTAGTGTGCGTGAAATAAACGAATGCGGCGAGTACCCGATGCGAATACACGACCGATCGAAGCATTTAGAGCTGCCCGATCAACGGAAACAACGAAAATACGCGGCATTGCAGTTTGAAATAGCTATAAATTTTATTGAAAACTTTTGTATGCGAGTATTGAAAAACATAGATAAGATGTTTTACCAGATCAACTAAATTGGGAATTCGTTAATTTTACACTTTATTTGGTTTTTAAAGGTCTTTGTAAACTCTCTCACTCACTGAATTGCAAAATTTTGGTTTCTGGCGCGCTTTGCCCATCACTAAGAGCTGATAATTGGAAACGAGCGCGAAAACCATACAAACACAACGTTACCGCGGAGTCTTTCACTACAATTTCACCCAACTATTGATACCTGTACACATTCACTAGAAAAGAGTTGTCACTGATTCCGTGTTGCGGTTCCAAGGAAATGCAATCCCTTAATTAGTACTAAAATAAAACATTTCCTTGCATCAAAAACTATTTTTATTTCAGTCATATGTACATAATACATAAATAAAATATAATGCATACATAAATTCATTAAATATTATAGTAATTCATTAAATATTAATTCATTAAAATAACAGAAAAATAAAAAAGTAAAAAATCCTTTACATTGCACAGGAATTATAATTCATAAGTTATTATTTTTTAATTCTAATTCGATGAACTTGACGATTCTAAATCGATTACTATTTCTGTAGACTGATTTGGTTCTCGTACTGACTTATTTAAAAAGTTGTCCAAAGTCTGTTGCACTTTTGCCACTTTTTCCTGATAAATTTCTTTGGAGCAATTGATAGCGTTATCTATAGATCTTGTCACTTTTAAACTACGATTTTCGTCAGGGTCATTATCTACAAAAATGTCCATTGCCTGTGAAATAAGTTGCATCGCTTTCGAAATACAACCAGCCGTTAAGTGTTTTTCTTCTGGAACCACATCAGGTATATCAATATCGTCCACCAAAGAACGTTCAACATTTATAGAAATCAAATCTTCATTATTGAGCTCTTCATCGTGTGATATCAATATCTCATTTATATTATCTTCCTCCATGCCTTCAAAGTTTGTTTTTCTAGCTAATTCAGCAAGTTCTCTACGAACGGTTGGTACAATATAAACTTCTAAATCTTTAGATACGGTTTCTGCCCATAGTGGACGCCAAACTCCCTTCATACATGTTTTTTTTTATTTCCATCCATGAATGGTTTATATTTTCGATAGCCATCAAGATATTATAATTTTTCCAAAACTGTGTCATGGAGGGCATATCATCCCCATCAGTTGATGCAATAAGCTGGCTAAACGCTCGTCGTAGATAATAACATTTAAAATTTGATATGACACCTTGATCCATCGGTTGTATGATGGATGTCGTGTTTGGTGGCATAAAAACAAATCACATTTTCTGAAATATCGTCTAGATAAATTGGGTGTGATGGAGCATTGTCTACCAATATCAACATTTTAAAATCAATATTTTGAGTACGACAATAAGTTTTCAACTCGGGGACAGCGCAATTTTCTGTCCAATCTTTAAATAGAGCTGCAGTCATCCACGCTTTTTTATTCGAACGCCAATAAAGCGGAAGAGCGCTTTTATCCACATGTTTAAAAGCCCTTGGATTTTCAGAGTGGTGAATCAGAAAAGGCTTAAATTTGAAGTCACCTTCTGCATTTCCTCCTAGAAGAAGTGTAAGCCGATCTTTACTTACTTTATATCCAGGGCAAGATTTTTCAGTTTTGGAAAAGAACGTTCTCCCTGGTAGCCGTTTCCAATACAGGCCAGTTTCGTCGACATTTAGTACTTGCTTCGAAGAATAACCACCTTCTTCAATAATCGCTTTTATTTCTATTTTAAATTTATTTGCAGCTGCAATATCTGCATTGGCAGGTTCTCCTTTCAAAGCAACATTATGCAGTTTTGCTCTTCTTTTGAAACGTTCGAACCAACCTTGACTGGCTTCGAATTTTTCTGATTTCTTTCCGCTAGATGATGGTGAATCCTTTGAAATATCGTTAAAAATACTTAACGCTTTTTTTTGAATCACCATTTTGCTCAGTGGCATCCGGCGCTGATTTTGGTTCTCTATCCAAATACTGAGGAGGGACTCCATTTTTACCATAATGGAACTTCTTACTTTGGTACTGGTTGTTTTGATTGCAATGATGTAGTAGCTTTAGCAAACTCTCTTATTTGCTCAGCATCTCTATTACAAATTGTTCTCACTGTTGTAGGAGCTAAACTAAGATTTCTGGAAATTTCAACAGCCTTTTCCCCAGATTTAAAACGTTTTAACACTTCTAATTTCAGTTCCAAACTAATTTGTTTGCGCTTTTGACTCATTTTTTATGGCCTCTAATTTATTTTTTAAACAGCACTTTTAATTTATATAACCAAATCCAACACTTTTAATTTATTTATCCAAAACCAACACTTTTGATTTACTCTTGAGATAGAAGACTATGTAATTTTATGTAATATTGCAAATTATGAGAAAACTTACTGTGAATTATAAGCTTGTATACATAAAGATTGAACTACAGAATTAAATGGGAAATCCCCTTAATATAAAACTTAAGCAACGCAAATAAAAAAAATTACGACGCAAATAAAAATTTTAACGACGCAACTCTGAAATCACGAAAATTCAAGAACACGCAACTCCGAAAACGACGCAAATCGAGGTTTTAGTGCATATATATATATATATATATATATATATATATATATATATATATATATATACATACATACATACAGTTGTGTTCATAGAAATAGTAGTGCAGCACCTCACATCTTAAATATTCATGTGTCATACTGAACTTTGCAAATTGAACACGTGTTCATATTTTTCTCGTTTAAGTTTACCCCAGAGGTTCTCAATAGGATTCGGGTTTGGGGATTGACTTGGCCACTCAAGGACGCCCAAAATAGCTCTTGGAATCATACTTTGACTAATCGAGATGAGTGTCATTCTGCTGAAATGTCCACAACAGCGGCATATTATCCTCGGCATACGGCATCATTAGGTCTGACTACAATTGACGTCCGAGCCGGCAAGTCGGCCTGGGATGGTACGCATCCTCTCACTTACAGCTATGCTCAATTCGACATACGTTCCGTCTAAGTGTGAAACGTTTCTTTAGAGCTTACGTCGAAGTTGATATCTTCGTTAATCTTGAGTTTCTCGGGTCCGGACCCGAGGAACTTTAGCTGACGTGCTGAAAGTGAGGTTAGTGTTCACTCGAAGTGAAAAGTAAGTGAGTTTTAAATATGAAGGACTGTGAACTGTGACTTAGGAAATTTTATGAATTTGGTTGATTAATGAATGAAGTGAGTGAAGTCAATTGAAGACAAAAATCGTGCAGTGTCTAAACAATCTTTCAGGATCGAAATATTATCAGGCTAGGTTTCTACAAATGCGGCACAATCAGCTTTTCGAATTAAAATTTTTTGAATTGCAACGGCAGCTGTCACCGATGACACCTCATTTCATATCCAAAACATCCGCCATATCGAAGACATATTATAGTTAAATTTTAAATTATTATAGTTAAATTTAAGTTTGACCATGATTTGATGAGCTCGACTTGCGGGCTCGGACGTCAATTGTAGTCAGACCTATTACCGTATTGTACACAAATCTATTCAATACTTCATCAATTCGATATATCGGGCCTACACCTTGCGACGAAAAACAGCCCCATACCATCATGCTGTCACCTCCGTGCTTCACCGTTGTTTCGGTAAACCTATCATGAAATTGTTTGCCTTTCGGTCGACGAACCTTCCTTACCGCATCATTACTGTAATTTGAACGGGTCGCGAATAGCTAATTTAACTACACGATTATCGGTCCTGGTGAAGGTTTTTAGGTACTCAACGGTTTCACTGGATTTTTTATGTTTCAGAGCATTCGCAACAAAAATTTTCAAACTTTGCAATTGATGTAGCAATGAATTTGTAGGTTTTCCCCTCATCTCGAAGCTGACGAACAAGTCTTCTCTCCTCTACACGGCAGTGAGGTTCACGGCCCATCTAATACTATGACAATGTTATAATTGTGTCTTCATTTAGTTTAATATCCTCAAATTCCCACCTTCTGCAACTTTATAACTATTTAAATTTATTCACTTTAGATTTTTACCAGCGCAGACCTACATATTATATTGTCCAGCTAAATTTTGAAG
>OZ012661.1:32334299-32358856 GCA_963942545.1 Oxycera nigricornis | reverse complement strand
ACCCGAACTCGGCGTTACATCCAAAGTCGCAATAGCCACATGAATTTTGAACTAAAGTATGCTTGAAATTCAAGGGACTTAGATTTAACATCGCTATAGCTAAATGGTCGCTACAACCAAGGTCGTAATAAATGAAACCCACTATATAGTGACCGAAATTCAATTAGAACCACATCATTTTTCTACGCTTAAAAGGATCCTTTTACCTGAGCTGATGTCAAGAATGCCTTGACGGCTAGGTACTAGCCTGTAATTACTATCTGATTGCATTAAGTGCCAGACAATTTAATCTTGTTTTGTTCGAAAAATAGAAAATTTTTGGGTATTAAAAGGCGAAATTTAATTAGAACCACTCAATTTTCTCTGGTTGTCAAAAAAGTTGGACGTAAGCTAGCCTTTAAATTTTGCGTTTGAAGTGCTTGTGAGTTACAAGTAAATATTAAAACCAAAAACAAACAGATTAACTGGCGTAAAGGAGCAATGGGCAAGCGGCGAATCCTTACGAATGAAGAGCGTGGAAAAATTGTTGCCTACAAGGAGCAAGGCCTTTCAAATCGGGAAATAGGCAGGAAGATAGGAAGATCTTACACCTGCGTTGGGTTTTATATAAAAAACAAAGAGGTTTATGGAAAAAAATACCGGTCAAAAGGAAATGTAAAAATATCAAATAGAGAACGAAGGATCATTTTTAGGCTCGCATCATCTAAAAGAGTCACAGCACCAGAAATAAAACGGGACCTGAATTTACGAATTTCCGTTCGGAGAATCCAGCAAATTTTAGCAGCGTCAAAGCGATTTGAATGGAGGAAACGTGCTAAAAAATCATTGTTGATGGATCGTCATCGAGCAAAACGACTTCAGTTTCAGTTCAGAAAATGCCGCAATTCATAAGGTATCGATGGTAACGGAGTGGTTCAAAGCTAAAAAAAATAGAAGTTTTCGATTGGCCAGCAGTGTCTCCTGACTTAAATTCCATAGAAAATTTATGGGGAATTCTCGCGTGAGCTGTATACGGTAGCGGAAACAAATATAAATCTGTACTTGAGTTGTAAGATGCTATTTTGAAGGCTTGGCTACAAATCGAGCAGGCAGCACTCGAAAATTCAGTTTTAAGTATGAAAAACAGACTGATAGAATAGAAATCATCAGGCAAAAGGAGGTCACACCAAATATTAATTTTGTAATTGTGTTACTTTTCATTATAATAAAAAATATTCGCTTTACGTGGATCTAATTGAATTTCGCCCTTTAAAACTCAATAATTGTATATTTTTCGTACAAAACAAAACAAAGTACAATTGCTTGCCATTTAATGCATACAGGTAATAATTACAGGCAAGAAGCTTGCCGTGAAGGCATTCATGAAATCAATGCAGATAACAGGATTCTTCTGAAACAAAAAAAGTGAGTGGTTCTAATTGAATTTCGGTCACTGTATATATATATATATAAATATATATATATATATATGTATATATATATAAATAAATATATATATATATATATATATTATTAGATATATATTTAAAATATATATATATATATATATATATATATATATATATATATATATATATATATATATATATATATAATATATATATATATATAGGGTTTTCCAATAAGAGTGATATGATTTCTTTAAAAAAAACACGTTAATTGTTAAGGAAATTGAATTGATTTTAATTTAATGTGAAGTACAGTTGATACAATTAAGTTCTGAATAAAACGTCATTCAAAAGACCCCATGACTTCTTCTGCAGAAACAAATTTGATGAACCCAATTTTCGAGCACTTTTTCCAATAAATGAAGTCGTATGTTATGAATAGCACATTCAATATTGACTTGTAAAGCTTGAATAGAGTTTGGGTTATTGCTTAAGACCAATGACTTCAAATGACCCCCAAGAAGTAGTCTGAAGGTGTTAAATCACAACTACTTGGAGGCCATTCAATTTCACAATTTCTTGCAATAATCGAATATCCAAACTTTTCTCGCAATAATTCAATTGTTGCACTTGCTGTGTCGCACGGAGCCCCGTCTTGTTGGAACCAAATTTTATCAAGATCAACTTCGTCCAATTTCGGCCACAAAAAGTTGGTTATTATCGATCTATACCGATTTCCATTGACAGTAACGGTGCTACCAACTTCATTTCGAAAAAAAATACGGACTGATGATCCCACCAGACTAAAAACTACAACAAACTGTTAATTTAGGTAAATGTGATGGTTTTTCATGAATAATTTGTGGATTTTCTTCGCACCAGAATTGACAGTTTTGTTTATTTACCGCACCACTCACTAGGAGAGGCTCAGGTTATGGAATCTCAGATTTGGACGAAATTTGGCACATAAGTAGAAGACGTCAAGTATATTCGATCCTTAAAATATTAGAGCGCAACACTCCTCCGTTTTTTGAGAAAAACGTCCTTAAAGTTTTTAGCGTCGCTAATGGATTATTAAGTTTTTACATCTGACAGAAGCGGTGCAGTGTAGGTAGCAGAACCACCAGCTCGCGATCATTGGGTCGTGTGTTCGATTCCCGTCGGGGGTATTGTTTTTCTTTTTGAATAATTGTCGTCGTCGTGTGTTCGATCACCGGTGGGTACTGTTCTTTTCAATATTCGTGGATGTAATTATTTTAAGGTAAATCAGCAATGTTCAACTGCAAAAACATTTATTAAGAGAAATCAGCAAATTGTTCGATCATTTATATATGCAAATTATACAAGAAACTCATTGTTGAACGGATAGAGTCTTAAAAACTGTTGTAATCGAAGCAAAATCATAGTTAATGGTAAGATCATCCTTTGTTTCTCGAATCAACCATGCTTCCTCTTCGTGCCTCAAAGCGAAGTCGGGAAAAGGCAATAAACCAGGGTGGCACCCAACGTGGCCATGAATGCTATGGTGTTGAATGATTGACCACCATAGCATTTATGACTCGATACAATGGGCGTCACCCTGGTTTATTGCCTTTTCCCGACTTGGCTTTGAGGCACGTCGTATCTTTTTGTCGCACCAGTTTTTCAATTAATATAGAAAAATTCTTGGAAAAATGAATCGATTGGTAAAAGGAGCATTGATATAGATTTCTTAGTTAATGTACTTTTCAACAGGTAAACGAATTTTACAACATGGCTCAATAGTTCAGAGAATCGGAAAAAATTCAGGGGTGTCGTATCTTTTTGTCGCGGAGTGTATAAGCTGCCTTCGCCACGGTCGGTGTTTTTCCAAAAAATGTGATCGAGTTACACGTCTCTTCCGTTGTCTTCCTTATAATAGAAAAAACGGAAGTGTTGTTGTCAGTATGGAGCGAGGATCGCAACCAAAAAAGGAGTAGTTCTATGGGCCGGGAGAAGGCAAAGCGTCTTTACGCACATTTTAAAGAACCTGGTGGTTGTGAATGTACAGATGGAGGATTTCAAGCATTGGAAGGTTGGCTTAATAAATTTAAGGAGTGACAATCATTACATAGCACTAAAATCGCTGGAGAAGCTGCATCTGCCGACACTGCTGCAGCAGAAAGGTATCCAGAAGAATTTGCAAACCTAGTAGCTGATGGAGGATACAAACCTGAGCAAAAAAGAATTAAGACTTTAAAGCAGTTCTTGTTTTGGACAATGCACCAAGTCACCCTCGCGAACTTGAAACTATGCATCCAAATATAAAAGTGCCATTTTTACCACCCAAAACGACGGCTTTACTTCAACTTTAGGACCAAGGAATAATGCAGACCTTTAAGCTCTATTACATTAGACGAACGAACCTTCAAAATCATACTGGATAATATGGAATGTGATCCTGATATGAATGTTATGCAATGCTGGAAGAAATTTGACAAAGCAAAATGCATCGTAAACATAAAAGAATCATTGGAAGATTTGAAGCCATACACATTGAAATCATGCTGGAAAAACTGTGGCATGTTATGACTGCGGAAAATGACGAAGAATCTGTGCAAATTCAAACTTTAACTGCAAGCACTGCCGAAATTGCGAATGGAATAGGGCGAGATGGGTACGAATAGAACATAGACATTCAGCAGTTGCTGGAATCGCAAAATGAAGATTTGACTGAAACCGACTTAGAGGAAATGTTAAATCCGCAGCCCATTCAAGAAGAGGCTTCAACAAGCACTAGAAACGTGACATGTAATTTGAAAAATCTTAGTGACGGTTTAAGAATGGCATTATCAGAATAAAAAATCACAATCAAATTGTGAAAACGAAAGCATGATATGTGAGGATGACGTTGCAAGTTCACCAGTCCCTACTCCACCATCAAGAAACGGACAAATTCAAGACCTCCGCAGACTAACAAGAAGAGCAAAAAGGACGATTTAACTAATGACGTGTTAGTTTCGGTGAGAGATCATTTCAAAAGAGCTCAGTCGCAGGAAGACCAGTATGATATATTAGGGAAAAGTATAGCTGTGAGGATCACGGGTATTGAAAAACGTCAGCGTTTTATAGCTGAAAAAATGAATGACATCTTATTTGAAGCAGAAATCGGTTCTCTTGACATTTCAAGCACCTGCAATTGGTTTAATGGATTGTGAGTGATCTTCACAACTTCTCAGACCTACTCCACATACCTCGGCTTCGTCATTCTTCAGTATCTCACCAACATACTTATATCAATATCATCATTCCAGTACGGCTCCTGAATGCCCTGCACCACGAAACAATGACTTACATGAAGCGTCTATGGCCGAACTTAGGTGACATAGTCTTGTAAACGTTACTATTAGTTCCCTGTTCAATGCATTTATGTATAGGCGCACAGAGGTAATAAACATAGGAGAGGAAAATCATCAAATTTGATGGGCTAACTTATATGAGTGTGGTGGTGACACTAAACTAACTTCCTGACGTTAAGGGCGTACAACGCATGCGAGTCAAAATGGACACATAAAATGCGGAAGTTCAAGATTTATTTTAAATTTTGTATCATTTGTAAAAAGATACAGAAAAATATAATTGCTGTTCAAAATAAAGGCGTTTATTGAGCGCAAATTAATTTGAAACCATTAAATAACGAGCATAATAGTAGCTATATTATGAATGAGCCTATATGAGAAGCGTAAATTGGCTCGCACTGTTATCGATTATCAACTTCAACATGAAGCAATTGTAACCGATTGTAACCAATTGTAACTCACGCTATTCATGCAGCGAGAGGAAACGGTGGGATTGGTGGTTTGAACGTCGAGAGGTGTGATCGTGAGCGGCCATATACGGTGTAAACGAGTAGTAGCCATTTTTATCAATAAATGGTTGATAGCGGACAATTAAATCGAGCGTATTCCTTACTATTACTCCCACTCGTTTTTCAATTCAGAAGTGGGATACTCCTCGCGCGAATCGACAAGTCGTTTTGAAAGAAGATTATAATCGGTGGAACGTGCGAGAGTTGAAAGCGCGTTTAAAAAATATGGGAGAGTCAACGGTAGGGAACAAGAAAGAGCTGTGTGAACGGCTAAGCGAAAAGAAGCAGCCGAATATCGAACGATTAAACAAGAATGATTGTGCGCAAGGTGGTAATTGTTTATTCGGTGCCACAATCACCCCAAGCGAAGTGGCAAACATTTTACCTGAATTCGACCCGAGCAATTTTGGTGGCCTGCAAGCAACCCAGTGGGTGGCAAAAGTAAGCCGCTTAAAAGAAATTTTTGCGTGGCGAGACGATTTACTTTTGTTCGCTGTGGCGGGGAAGTTGAAGGGTATCGTACGTGCGTAGTATGATCGTACGGAAGATGTATATTCACAATGGGACAAATTCGCTCACGATGTGATTAAACAATTTTCACCAATATTGAACGACGCTGACACACACAATAAGATGATGCATCAAAAACGATCAGAAAGTGAAACTCTTTTAGAGTACGCGGATGACATGTGGAAATTTGGCCGAAATGGTGGGATAGCGGAGAACGCAATCATCAAATACGTTATTATGGGAATGCAGGACGACGACTTGTTTTCTGTTATCCAAGCACAAAAGATAGAAACAATGAGCGACTTGCGCGGTCGGATAGAGTGGTGTATGCAAATGCGAGAGACAAAACGTGTGAATGAATACAGTTGTGCAGCGAGTGGTCAAACAAATATTGCTAGAGGAAGTTGCGCTAACACAAAATTCGAAGCTACATGCTTTAGATGTGTAACAACGTGGACATAAGGAGGCTGACTGCTCACAAAGTCGCCCCTCGAAAACAATCGAGTGTTATAATTGCCATAAAACTGGCCATTACTCTCGAGACTGTTCAAATCCTCCGCGTCGGCCTAGGTGTACTAAATGTGATCGAGTGCATAAAAGAGGTGAACCACCGGATTGTTTGGGCGCTGCAAAAGTCGGAATTATGAAGTGTGCATCGTTGCCAACAGACTATCACAAACTGGTTAAAATTGGCGACAACGAAATAGTTGCGCAAATTGACTGTGCCAGCCCATGCTCATTAATTCGTATTAGCGATGCTAAAAAGGGGTCGGACAAACCGAAGCCTTGTCAGTTACACATATCAGGATTTCTCGGGGGCTCCTATTAGGCAACGCAAAAACTCGATGTAACTATCAATATCGACGGTGTATCGTTCGAAACATCGTTATTCATGATTGAGGACGAATTTTTGCCAGCGCCATTACTAATTGGACAGGATGTGTTGGATCAGCCAGGCGTTAGAATGATAAAAGCTAATGGAAAATTGCTGTTTGAATACGAAGAAATAGCACAAAGCGAAAAAGAAGAGTTTCGGTAAGAAGATGAAGAATGCGAGGAAGAGAAAATCGATGTGACAAATGGTGACCAACTCGAAGTGCAAATGGGGGAATTGTCGACTGGTTATTAATAAAGGTTACTGGTTATTGAATAAAGTCTTGAATAAGTTCAGAGAATTATTCCCTAGTAGTCTAAAACAACTTGAGCTGACGGGCAAAATGGATATGAAGATAACGCTAGAGAACGAGCAGCCAATTCAACAGAAACCATATAGAGTGCCTTACGCGAAAATGGAGCGAATGGAAGCGCTGGTGCTAGATCTGATAAGAAATGACATAATTAAGACGTCAACGTTGAACTTTGCCAGTCCCGCTCTGCTCGCCTAAAAAAGGTGGAGAAGATCGTCTTTGTATCGATTATCGACTGCTAAATTCAGTGACAAAAAAGGAAGTGTATCCAACGCCAAACATCGAGGAAGAGCTGCAACAGGCGAGTAAATACAAAATCCTTCACGACTCTCGAATGGAATAGTGGGTATTATCAGATACCGATAGAATCAGGATCCAGAAAATATACTGCCTTTATTACGTCGTCGGGACTGTATGAGTTCAAGCGGATGCCATTCGAGCTTAAAAATGTACCCACGGTATTTCAACAACTCATGGCGAAACTTAAACGTAACATCGATTTTGACGTACGCATCTACATGGACGATATATTGGTTTGCAGTAAGACCGTTGACGAAGGAATTAAGAAACTAGAAAGGGTATTTCAAGCCATGTGGGGATTCGGTTTGACTCTTAATTTGAAGAAGTATCGCTTCAAACGAACGTCGAATACCTTGGTCATCGATTGACCACAGATGGTATTAGTCCCGGAACGATTAAAACGGAAGCCTTGCGACACTTTAAACGACCAACGAATTTAAAAGAATTGCGACAGTTTTTAGGACTGTGCAGTTATTTCAGGAAGTTTGTACAAAATTTCTCTCAGGTAGCTCAACCCATGAGCACACTGATGAAGAAGGGAAGTGTATTTCAATGGGAAGACTTTTTCAACGAGCTAAAACCATTGTTGACGAGCGGGCCCGTATTGGCATCATATAACCTGAGTCACCGGCATGAAGTTCATACAGATGCCAGTTTATACGGATTATCGGGAATCTTGATGCAAAATGATGGAACTGTCACACATCCAATAGCGTATTTTAGTAGAACTACCAGCAAACCGGAAAGTAAATTTCATAGTTATGAGCTTGAAGCTCTAGCAGTAGTCGATTCCCTTGAACGCTTTGAATATTATCTTCTGGGAAAACAATTCACCGTGGCTAGAATGCGGAAGAAGGAACTGATTCCACGCATAGCTTGATGGTGGTTGCACCTTCAAGACTTCGATTTTATAATTCAACATAGAAGCGAAACGCAAATGCTACATGCGGATGCTTTAAGCCGGCAACCGAACGAGACAGTGACTGGGGAACCCGAGACAGCATCTTTGAAAATTGGGTATACTAGCATTACTCAAGCGGATTGGTTATTGACAATGCAGCTTCAAGATTCAAGGTTACGAGAAGTGGTGAAACAACTTCGATCTCCAGCTGAAAATAAACATTTGCGGAAAGAATATCGTTTGGAAAATGAACGGCTGTTTAGGAAAGTAGGCAATTGTAAACGGTGGGTCGTTGCAAAAGCAGTCCGATGAAGGATAGTTCAAGAATCCCATGATCTAGCTGAACATCTTGGCTAACTCCGCTTTCCGAAAGGAGAACTGTCCCAAGCCAGTGAAAAGAGTTATCTAATAAGCGGCATGGATGATTGATAGGTCCAATCTTGACCAAGGGTTAGAAGGAGCCCTGTCAAGCTTTGAATAAAAATTGGTACCCGTATTCCGAAAGTCAAGTGGCTCACACTTAGGTATGGGTACTGGCAAGTACGATTATGGGGAGTCTTTGTGCGAACATGTCGTGACTCGTAGCTAAAGAAGCTCGTGGTGTTAAGACTAAAATGTCAGGTAACCACGTAAATCTTAGCTTCTACTGGACACCTTGGCTTTGAAAAGACATTACAAGGAATCAAGAAGTGGTATTGGTTTCCGAAGATGCGCGGTTTCGTGTCAAAATACATTAAGTCATGCGTCGATTGCTACTATCACAAGAAGCCAGGAGGAAGGAAATTTCGATCCAATTGAACCAATACCGTTTATAACGCCTCACGTCGATCATCTTGGGCCCTTTCCAAAATCGACTAAAGGAAATGCTCACATATTAGGAATCTCAGACCCATTCAGCAAATTCATTATACTACGTGCAGTAAGGACAACTATTACTTCGGCAGTGTTGAAGGTGTTTGATCAGCTCTTCAGCTATGTAGGAACGCCAGCACGAATAATTTCCGTTAAGGGAACAGCCTTCGCATCAAAAGCTTTTAAGGAATATTGCGATAAACATGCCATTAAACACGTAAAGGTAGCCGTACGTACGCCACGTGCAAATGGTCAAATAGAGCGTGCCAATAGAACTGTTAACTTCAATTGCAACTTCTGCGATCAAGGAACGAAAATGGGACGATGAATTAAGAGCTATACAATGGACTCTTAATACAATGGTGTCTTCGACGACAGGACGTAGTGCTCATGAAGTGGTCTTCGATTTTAAACCTCAAGACGTACTACAAAACAAGATAGTTCTACATCTTCACGACGATATTAATGACGATCTGCGGCCCTTATCGGGAATACTGCAAGAAGCAGCTGATCGAATCAACTGTAAACACCATCAGTGGAAGGAACGGTTCAACCGAAATCATCGACAGCCGAGAAAATACGGCATAGATGATGCCGCCACCAGTACTGGGCAGCCGAAGAAATTAGAGCCTAAGTTTAAGGGGCCTTACATCGTCACCAAGGTCCTGGGAAATGACAGATATGTGGTGGAGGACATTCCAGCTGCAGACAGAAAGAGTCGACCTTACGCTGGGGTTTATTCTTCAGGTAAAATGAAACGGTGGTGCGTACTCCACGTTGATACCGAAGACGAATCTATGTTGACAGCAGAAAGCGATGAGGATGACTCAACATCAAACGACGTCGGCTCGAAGATCATCCAAATGTCAGGAAAGACCGACTGTAATCGACTGTAAACGACTGTAACCGACTGCAATCGACTGTAACTGACTGTAACCAACTGTAACCAACTGTAACCAACTGTAACTCACGATATTCATGCAGCGAGAGGAAACGGTGGTATTGGTGGAACGTCGAGAAGGTGTGATCGTGAGCGGCCATATACGATGTAAACGAGTAGTAGCCATTTTTATCAATAAATGGTTGATAGCGGACAATTTAATCGAGCGTATTCCTTGCTATTACTCTCCCTCGTTTTTCACAATAAAAGAACTCAATACTATTTGGAAACAGTAATTAGAAGAATTGACAAACTTGGCACGGAATCACGCGATCTGCGTTAAAACTTCATCCTATAAGATTAAGCGGGAAAACCTAAATAGGTTGAGTATTAATTAAATCTTGTTTTGCGCCAACTGTTGCATGTTTTATTTAGATTAATGTAAATACATCAAATTTAAACGCATACATTGTTAATTATACACATACAAAAATACTATATAAAGTACTTATACCATATATTGTATTTAAAAAAAATATAATCTTTCGGCCTTCCTCTTCCATTTTTAAACGGCGACACTCATATCCTGCATGCTGTGGGAGCTATCATGGGAATAATTTAATTTATAAACTAATTAAACAAACTTACTTTCGCCCAAACTGACTACGACACTGTGCAAATTTTGACAGTACCAGTGCAACTGTCAGAAATTATTGCAAGAGAATTCAATGCAAATTTAGTTGGAGGATAATCCGATTGTTTAAAAAAACACGAGGCTTCAATTTAATACCCAACTTTATTTAGCGGGAACCGATTTAGAACTCTCCGTTTATCTTCTAACACATTGGCTTATATAGACTTTCCTTATCTTATATTTATATCTGCACTCCAGAGTGCAGACTTGCAATTTTAAGTTTTCAGGCCACCCAAATAGCGCAATCTGATTATTGAAATCTCACTTGGTCAATGTTTTGATGATCCAAGGGATTTGCAGATAACGCATCTGCATCCACATTTAGGTGCCCTGACGTAACTTGCAACCAAATGAATCATTTATCACTGAAAAACACTCGGTTAACTTGCGAAAACTTAAAATCCGTAAATTTCGGATATACTTACATATGAAAGGATTCTTCTTCCGACCAAGAACGCGATTTATTCGCCCAACAAGCTACAAAACGCTCCATCGTTAATAACATTTAATTCACAGCTTTAAATTTGGTTTCTACACTTTTCTTCGATAGTGTCTCTTTTAACTAATTAATAACACACTATAAAATCACGTAAATTATTCTATCAAGAATATATAAAGGCAAAATATTTGCGCGGAAGGCAAACTTTTCAAAACTATAGGCGTTTTGTGTTTTCAAAGTGACATTCAGAGAAATTTGACAACCAAAGAGAAGACGTCAGCTGCAGAAAGTCGGCCAACTCACATATACACATATAATGTAATTTATTCAAAAAAAAAGAAAAACTTGGACTGTCGTCAAACCAGTACTTTATTAGGGAAACTCTGTTAACAAAATGCACACTTAATATTATTCATTCCGAAATTTATCAGATATTTTTGTTAACTCTGCAATATCGATAGGTACGTCCGGTCGTTCTAATCGTTTTGGTCATTGCACCTGCATTCCGCTGACGGTGTAAGCTGCTCTCAATTGCAATGCGGTCATTGATTGGATTTCGGTCAATGGTTGGCAAAGTGCTGTCGTATGTTACTCGCATCTACACGGATATCACCATTCCTCTAGTTTTCTCCCAGAAGGGCCAGTAATGCTTACTGCATCGATTCCGTAAGCATTCTTCAGAAGATAATACGGATCGTTTTCGCAATACCGTATTGATTACTTTAACATGGCGATGTCATTGGCAAGATCCGTGCTAACTCCATTTCGCATTACCAGGAAGCGATGCTGGAATCAATGCCTCAGAATGTGTTCCGTAATGCTTACTTGGTAATCGGTTCTGGAAGGCATCCATTCCACACAATATGTTACCATCGCTTCATTTTTGCATTACTAGGTAATGTATAGAAATTTTCATTCACTCAATGATTACTTTTCAGATTCCCTATGCATTCCTTTGGAATGCATTCCATTTTCCGACTTAAGCATCGATGAAATCATGCGTTACAAAGGAATTGATTTAAACACGTCCGTCCGCTATACCTTACCATCGCTTCATTTTTGCATTACTAGGTAATGTATAGAAATTTTCAATCATTCAATGATTACTTTTCAGATTCCCTATGCATTCCTTTGGAATGCATTCCATTTTCCGACATAAGCATCGATGAAATCATGCATTACCAAAGAATTGATTCCAAAAAGTCCGACTGGGCTATTCCATGCGCCTATACATATAAATAAATATGAAATAGATTTGCCTAGGATATTGGTTATTGAAATATATAAATATTGAGGAGATAGATGTGCAGGTTAAGGATATTGAATTATGTACATATATATTGGACAAGACAGATAAGTAGGAATTAAGGCTGTTATGGAGGAGTTGTTCCTGATCGAGCACGCGAAGGTTGCGTAATTTAAAGTATCATTAATAGCGAAATCCATTCTATGGGATAGTTCTTTTGATTATACATGTATCTTTGATACTGACGTATGCTTAAACATGCCGGACTCACCGTCTGCGTCTAAGGACTCGAATTCAACGCACTGATGAAACGAGTCAAGTTGGCAACGTCGTTGATACAGCGGTTCTCCACAACGCTGTGGCCAATCGCACAAAGACTAAATCGCCATCTTACGTGCGTCGACAATTGGCACAAAACCGGTCCAAAGCTAGGAAAGCTTCAAACTCGGCTGACCGCAGACCGCCGACGCAGCGAAAACGGGATCGGAAGATTCCATAAATATCGCCGAGAGAATAGCTGGAGGGCCTGTTCGGTGTGGTTGAAACCCAAAAAGGGCACGTTAGTGTACGGGGTTCAGCGACGAAAGTCTTTTGAGTAGGCGGAATCGGGTTCTTAATTGAGAAGACTTGAAGAAACGACGCGGCATCTTACGCGTGTGCAGCTATAGCGAAGAGCGGAAACGGCCAGCAGCGGAAGGAATCAGGAAGCAGCCACCTGAATAAGTTAAGCAAAATTGTAAGGATACATAAGTATAGACAGGAGAGTTAGCTAGATTTTAATAAATAAAATAGTGCATTTAAATAAATTTGGCGTATTTGTGTGAAGCGGCGAAGTGAACGTCGTGTGGGTTCTTTTGTTTTTGATCCACTTTTTCAAAGTCCCTATTCGACCGGTTCTGTTTTGGGCCGTCGCGAATCCTATTCCCGTTTCCAGATTCGCGGATTCCAATTGTCCAAATCCGCGGCTTGTTTTCAATGGAACCATTGTTTTTTTTTCAAAATTTATGATAATGGTTTAAACAGAACTTCGTTTGAGTTTCAGTAACTTTGCAATTTTATGAATGAAGATAACCTGTTGAGAATCATTATTTATTTTGAAAAGCTGTGAAAAACCGATGAAAGTGTATATCAAGCCGTTCTTTGCATTTGAATGGAAATCGATTTATGTTTTTGCAGTGGACAAACTTTATGGAAATACTGAATTGTCTTGACATATGGTTTTATATGGAGTGGTTAATTCGAAAATATTAAGTGGCGAAATTCATTGCTTACGCCGATGAATAGCTTGTTTTGATTCATATTTTTGTCCAAACAACGTTCTGGAGGTAATTTGGAAATGTATGGAAATTATGTATTTTCAAACGCGACCACGAATGGTGCTAAAACTTTGTAGTTTTGTGACAAGTATAAATAGACTACTACTGTAAACATAAATCTGAAGTTAATGCAAATTTATCAAAATTCAGTAAAGTATATAATGTAACTTCACGAAAGGAATGAAGCGAGATATGGATTTGTGTTTCTTGCTTCATAAGTCACACATACTGTCACACCTGAACACATCGAGTATGCTCCAAATATATGTAATACAGAGTTGTTTGCTCAGATGATTGTATTGCTCTCTAATTAGATCTGGACGTGGTCGATTCTTGGAGTCGAAAAAATTCTTATACGTAAAGGGTGTATTTATGCTACCCAAACACAATTACTTAAAATAGTATATGGCAATCGCTAAAAAACTCCCAAATATGATCCTTTTTCGAGTGTCTACAGTAGGTTGCCTGCTTAAGGGGTTAAACTACTGTAACTTTTTCACAAAATTCGAATTTTTTTATTGACTTGAAAATACTTTACTATGTGCCCGATCACTGAAAAAAATGTGAGATAAAAAAAAGTTTTTTTCATTGAAATTTTAAACTTTTAAGAGAGGCATCTCTGAGCTCACCTTACAACTTTTGAATACGCATGGCACACCTATCGAGAAAAGTCAATGTCTGCTTTTAATTTTTTTTAAATCAATAAATTTGCTAATCGACGTCGTTGACATCGTGTTATGTAACGACTGACACTACCAGCTTTGAAAACCAGAGGCGCTAGCAGCGTAAACGAGATGAAGGCTAGAAAACAGGTCCAGTTGAAATTCAGCCGCTCGCTAACGTAGCTTACATTGTGTTAAAAATTTAATTTGGTTTTACAAATTTTTATTACGGCAAATATATCCATTGAAAACATTCCATTATGAAATCGAAAAAAGTGTTTGTTAGCAGAAAAGGCACAAAAGTTTCCTATTCAACGCGACGTCGGCAAAATAAAAAACGACCGCCAAATCGTTTCGAAGCGGAACAAGACATAAAAGGTGCAAGTAGTTCTGCCAAAAAATTAAAAAATAGTGACAATGAAACTTTTGAAGGAAATCTGAATTCGGTTACCGAATACTAAACTTTTTTGCGGTGTTTTCAGTAATTTCACAACACGTGAAGTGTAAAGTCTGTGACTCGGAAGTAACTTTTCGCGAAGGAAGTTTGCGTGGTTTGGGATTCAAAATTATAATTTCATGCAACAATTGCCCAAGCACATTTAATGATGGCCTTATTAGTATTCTGAGAATTATGAAGGCCTAATAAATGAATATAGGTCCTCAAGTATACAATTTTTGCATCGCAGAAGATGCCAAGCGCATACAACGCGCAGAGCGTGCAGAAACGGAAAGGGCAAAACAGGTACGCTCTGCAATAAATTCAACAACAAAAAGATAGCGAGGAGGCCAATGTTAGTAAAGAAGGTCAGTTTTATGGCCCAGACATATCAGACTAATGGTACGTATTTATTTTCAATCAATTTTTCTATGCTTTTCTTTCGAAAATGCGTTACCAAAACTTAAACGCGTTTTTCTCAAAACACGTTTTTTGAATGCGGTACGCAGCATAACTCGCGTAATTTTCCCTTAATTCTCTTCAAATTTCAGCTGAATAATCACAGTTACATTATCTAGTGAATGTCGTACCGAAATTTTGATAAGTCTATTTTTTCTATTTTTTTTTGTTGATATTTAACCCGAAATTTTGGAGTCAAAAAGGAATTTTTTTTAAAAATTCGGCATTTCTACAAAACTTAAACTTTTTGAAATTCCGTACGACATTCACTAGACAATTTTGTTTGAATCAACCCCTATTTTTATTTTTATTTTCAGAATAAATTTATGGCTTTTATCGTGCGTGCCGCGGAGCTCTCCAGCGCAAACATGGATTAGGAGAAAAATAAATGTGCCACTATTTCCTTTTCTTTATCAAATCGAATGTTTTTTTTTTGTGTAAATAAAGAGTTAATTAAAAACAATCATTTTTTGTCCATTTACTGGCTTGATTTTTTTTTAATTTTTTTCAAAAAACATGAAAATTTCGAAATGTTAAAGTGGTCTAACCCCTTAAGTTACTATGCCAGGCTCAAACTGCACGAAATATTACACCATTCTAAATGTACCTTGATTATAGCTAAGCCTTAAACCATTCTCTTCCGGCATACGTCGGTACTATTGCAGCTGTCACATGGTGATCAAAATGTACGGTTGGAGCGAGCATGTTCCAAAAAGTTCAGGAAAGTGTTAACTAAAGTGGTAGTGGACACAATTGTGCATAAATAGTAACTATAAAAGTGAATACTTAATATTGAAATGGATGTAAAAACAACAATTCACGATCAGAAAGAATTGCCATGCTAGAGATTGCTGTACAACTGAAAAGGCAAGCAAGAATGTAGCCGGTTAGTTAAGTGTAACATCGGCAAATTAAACATCAATATTGATTCAAGCTCGACCTCCCTGAAGTTTACGAATGCTTAGCTGGTGTTTGCTGATCTTGACTTTGATGGAATCGCGTGAAATTACTTCGACTTGGTAATAAACAGCGGCATTTTTAGAAAAAAAATCGCAATTTTCCTGGCAATGTATCAAATTTGTTCAATTGCTCAAGTCTACCCAAGTTATGATCCACACTATCCGCGTATTTCAAAATATTCAGCACAACAATTGCATCTTTTCTGAAGGGATGTCGGATAAGCTAGGAGCATCCTTGTACTCTTCTGTGGTACCGTTTTGCGCTGCAACTACAAATTTATTGAGAATTTCCTCATCAGTTGCTTCTCCAAAACTTTTCAAATGAGCATCAGCGTCAACGTATTCTGTGAATACATCTTCTGCAAGCGGCATATCTATCATTTCATTTATCTCTACCAAATTAAATCTTGATTCTTATTCGAGCTTCGTTTTTATAAAACAATTTGAAATAGTTTGTGGAGAAACCAGCTACCCAGAACTAGTGTTACCAACTCTCGAAAGAACCAACCCGGGAGGAATTATACAAATCGGGAAAGGGGTGAAGTTTTGGGAAAAAAACATCTCAAATATTTATTAATATTAATTTTCAAATTTATATTTATATTGCTTTCGAGCAGCATCTATTTGACGGTTAAAACCACAAAATTATAAAAGGTTTTACATAAAAAATCGAAGTTTGTTAGTATTTGTAACTCTGCTTTTGGTAAAGAAATATTCATTCGGTTTTTTTCCTTGCTCTACACTTGTTCCATCATGTTGAATACGCGTTCGCAAAAAGCATTAGAGACAGGAATAGTAAGAACAAACGTGACAAGCTTTTTTAATAATTCAGGACAGGTATTTCTGTCTTTCGATTTCGCAAAGAAGTCAACCCAGCGTCAGCCAACTTGATTCTCTTCAATCAGATATGGTTGCACTTCACGTGAAATTGCAACCTGATCTAACTCAATATTTAAAAAAAATTCCAGTCTAATAATGCCTGTCCATGTAATTGGTTCTTTTAGAGATAAACTTTTCATTGTTTGGTATTCCGAAGTTATTGACATCAGTTTTAAAGTTCTTTTGCGGTTCATCCAACTGATTTAATAAATCAATGGCAGATTTACCATAAAATTTATCAACCTGTCTATTTTGTAGTTTCGTTTTCAAATCAAACATTATGTCATGAATTTGAGTGCTTGTTACTCTGTCGGATTCTAGTAATTTAATGGCGTTCTAAAAGACTTACATTATATTTTGCATAAAATAAAGAACATATAAGACTGCATTTGTTTCCGAATTAGTGATACAAAAAATATTCCATATAAATGAAGAACAATTCTCTTCATCTTGCTCTTTGAAGTAGTCCATTAAAGCTGGTCACAGCGATATAATTCTGTCTATGGCAGGAAGTAACGATAACCAACGAGTTGGCACATGTCTTAATATTCCTCTAAACTCAATTTCTGCATCTGACCAACTTATCATCAGCTCATTCCTATTTTTAGCAAAAGCCGAAAATTCGCTGTAAACTTTCAAAATAATTAATTCAACATTAACTGACAGGGCTTTCAAAGAATTTTTAACGCAGTTGTGTAGCATGTGGCGCTTGCAATTTGCATTATATATTTTCGAGTTTGAAGTTTTAAGCTCTTGGTGAACAGAAACATTTATTTCATAATTTACAGCAGCATTTTCGGCAGAATATGCTGAGATTTGACTCACTCCAATGCCGTTTTTAGATAAAATATTTATTATCTGATCTTTAATTGCTTCGCTGTTTCCTTAGTGATCTTCGTAAAAGTCTAATAAATCGGTTTGAATGCCATTTTCTAATGAAAAATATTTAATCAATAATGGATACATTTTTAAATTTTCTCTATTTGACGAATCACTCGCTACTGAAAAATATTGACTTGTTTTTAAATTACTGTAGACTTTCTTGACTAGCCGACCCTAAAACATTTTCAGCAATACAACTCGCTTTTGTTCTACCGCATGATATTTTTTTCGCAATCGTCGAATCAGAAAAGATGGCAGCGTTCAATTTGTGTCCACAATCTTCGCTATTAAAACTATGATGATGTTTGATACCATGAAAAGTTGAAGTAACTTCAGAGGCGGTAGTTAAATCCTCTTCTTTACTGTTTTTCGACGAAAAAAAAGAATGGGACACCTCGATTTCCTTGCTGCATGTTGTTTCACTGCTCCAAAACCGTCAAACTTGACCGAAAATAAATGCTGAAATATGTTACATTTTGCTGTGAACTCGTCCTTTTTAGATAACCACGTGTGTTCTTTTAACCACTGGTCATTCAAAGAACAATAGTACATTTTTTTTCTTTGTACTTGTACTACTTTCACCTCCCGAGTTGTCACGATCCATTTTTCTCAAATTACTTAATGCAAAATACAGCAAACTTTGTCAAATTATAGTCAAATCTGTCAGCACAATTACTTTTAAAACTGAGGCCGGAGCCGCACTGGTTGGGCGATTGGCAACGCGACAGTATGCGACGGCGACGCGAATTGTTAGTGTCCGCATTAACAACAGCGATGAACAAGCGACTCGTTATTACATCGCGAATTCGCTGGCCGCGTTGACTAGGCGACACGCTTTTAGAATTGCGACAGATTATAAAATGATGTCCGCACCTACGCAGTGCCGCGACCCAATTAACATGTTTCTGCTTTGAAATTCATCGTTGAAACTTTAAAAAAATTGGTCCACGAATTAAATGAAAAAAGAAGTGACTATGGCGAATTTCATCATCTTTGCTGGGACAAGTTTAATTTAAAAAAAAAAAACGGAGAAATTATTGCGTCCCAGGAGCTCGGGAGGTTAACCATTATTATCGTGGTCTCCCGGGCTTCACAAGTTTTAATGTATCTAATAAATTAATTTAATATTAAGCTGAAGATTCTCCTCTTTCAATTGCCAGCAATTGTTATCTCAAGCCGTTTGATCTGTAATATGCTTTAGAGCACCGGATGATATCCATATCGAAAAGCCGAGTGATGCTAGTTGTATTTGCGGGCAACATTTGCATCTTGACATTTTCCAATATTGTACCTGTATTTCATCTGAGGCACAGTTTGTTGCCGACGACCAAAACAACTTTGCGGTTGTAATGTAATGGTTACGCCAAATAGCCAAAATGACGATTACCTAAATTTTTACTTAGCGGTCTGGATCCCAAGTTATTAGACAGCACTGCCCGAATAATTACCTTTTAGTTACTTGGCAGACGTGAATGCAAGATAATACGGCAAGTGATTACCGATGTGGAATTGTAGAAAAGAACGAGGCAGTACTTGCCAGTAGAAACTCTATTTTTCAATTCGATTTCTTATACGCTATGCTCTTACTCGCTATTTATACAAAATTCTTGAAAAATAAAATAGTTTTTCCTATACTACCTCTATTTTCCAAAAAAATGTCTCCTAATTGTCACACAAAATTTTCATTACCAATAACGATGTACTCATATTCATTCCTACTAAAAAAAAGCTAAGAATCTAAGATAAAAAGGATATGGAATTCATATTGTAGTTCATTAACTGCTTGAGTCATTGACTAGCGACACAGTCTTTATTTTGAGCTGTTATTTATGATTGAAAGTCTTGCATTATTTTTGTCCAGATTTCTCCTGTCATCCACGCCTTTTTATGATGAAAATATGATACTAAAATACTGTGTATGCGAAAGTAATGAGGATATTTAAATTTCCCTACACATTATACAAACTTTTCTGAACCATCCATGTTTCAAATGAACAGTAGAGTGATTCGATCTTTTCTAAGCTTATCTTCGATCACTTTCTCACTGGTTTCAGCCATTCTCGTCTTTTTAGAAAAGGCCGGTTTCAACAGCATTGAAGATATTCTCTTAGGAATGTCAGCAAAACGTGCGGAGCACCCCAGCGGGCGAGGAAATCCAGTTTTTTCCGCGAAAAAATCAAAAGCCCGCGAACGGCAGCCAAAACATGTCACAATCCAACTGCGAGCAAATGACCCGAAAAAGGGCGCAAAACGTGCGGAGCACCCTAGCGGGCGAGGAAATCTAGTTTTTTTCGCGAAAAAATCAAAAGCCCGTGAACGGCAGCCAAAACATGTCACAATCCAACTGCGAGCAAATGACCCGAAAAAGGCCGCAAAACGTGCGGAGCACCCTAGCGGGCGAGGAAATCCAGTTTTTTCCGCGAAAAAATCAAAAGCCCGCGAACGGCAGCCAAAACATGTCACAATCCAACTGCGAGCAAATGACCCGAAAAAGGGCGCAAAACGTGCGGAGCACCCTAGCAGGCGAGGAAATCCAGTTTTTTCCGCGAAAAAATCAAAAGCCCGCGAACGGCAGCCAAAACATGTCACAATCCAACTGCGAGCAAATGACCCGAAAAAGGGCGCAAAACGTGCGGAGCACCCTAGCAGGCGAGGAAATCCAGTTTTTTCCGCGAAAAAATCAAAAGCCCGCGAACGGCAGCCAAAACATGTCACAATCCAACTGCGAGCAAATGACCCGAAAAAGGGCGCAAAACGTGCGGAGCACCCTAGCGGGCGAGGAAATCCAGTTTTTTCCGCGAAAAAATCAAAAGCCCGCGAACGGCAGCCAAAACATGTCACAATCCAACTGCGAGCAAATGACCCGAAAAAGGGCGCAAAACGTGCGGAGCACCCTAGCGGGCGAGGAAATCCAGTTTTTTCCGCGAAAAAATCAAAAGCCCGCGAACGGCAGCCAAAACATGTCACAATCCAACTGCGAGCAAATGACCCGAAAAAGGGCGCAAAACGTGCGGAGCACCCTAGCGGGCGAGGAAATCCAGTTTTTTCCGCGAAAAAATCAAAAGCCCGCGAACGGCAGCCAAAACATGTCACAATCCAACTGCGAGCAAATGACCCGAAAAAGGGCGCAAAACGTGCGGAGCACCCTAGCAGGCGAGGAAATCCAGTTTTTTCCGCGAAAAAATCAAAAGCCCGCGAACGGCAGCCAAAACATGTCACAATCCAACTGCGAGCAAATGACCCGAAAAAGGGCGCAAAACGTGCGGAGCACCCTAGCGGGCGAGGAAATCCAGTTTTTTCCGCGAAAAAATCAAAAGCCCGCGAACGGCAGCCAAAACATGTCACAATCCAACTGCGAGCAAATGACCCGAAAAAGGGCGCAAAACGTGCGGAGCACCCTAGCGGGCGAGGAAATCCAGTTTTTTCCGCGAAAATATCAAAAGCCCGCGAACGGCAGCCAAAACATGTCACAATCCAACTGCGAGCAAATGACCCGAAAAAGGGCGCAAAACGTGCGGAGCACCCTAGCGGGCGAGGAAATCCAGTTTTTTCCGCGAAAAAATCAAAAGCCCGCGAACGGCAGCCAAAACATGTCACAATACAACTGCGAGCAAATGACCCGAAAAAGGGCGCAAAACGTGCGGAGCACCCTAGCGGGCGAGGAAATCCAGATTTTTCCGCGAAAAAATCAAAAGCCCGCGAACGGCAGCCAAAACATGTCACAATCCAACTGCGAGCAAATGACCCGAAAAAGGGCGCAAAACGTGCGGAGCACCCTAGCGGGCGAGGAAATCTAGTTTTTTCCGCGAAAAAATCAAAAGCCCGCGAACGGCAGCCAAAACATGTCACAATCCAACTGCGAGCAAATGACCCGAAAAAGGGCGCAAAACGTGCGGAGCACCCTAGCGGGCGAGGAAATCCAGTTTTTTCCGCGAAAAAATCAAAAGCCCGCGAACGGCAGCCAAAACATGTCACAATCCAACTGCGAGCAAATGACCCGAAAAAGGGCGCAAAACGTGCGGAGCACCCTAGCAGGCGAGGAAATCCAGTTTTTTCCGCGAAAAAATCAAAAGCCCGCGAACGGCAGCCAAAACATGTCACAATCCAACTGCGAGCAAATGACCCGAAAAAGGGCGCAAAAGTTGCGGAGCACCCTAGCGGGCGAGGAAATCCAGTTTTTTCCGCGAAAAAATCAAAAGCCCGCGAACGGCAGCCAAAACATGTCACACTCCAACTGCGAGCAAATGACCCGAAAAAGGGCGCAAAAGTTGCGGAGCACCCTAGCGGGCGAGGAAATCCAGTTTTTTCCGCGAAAAAATCAAAAGCCCGCGAACGGCAGCCAAAACATGTCACAATCCAACTGCGAGCAAATGACCCGAAAAAGGGCGCAAACGTTGCGGAGCACCCTAGCGGGCGAGGAAATCCAGTTTTTTCCGCGACAAAATCAAAAGCCCGCGAACGGCAGCCAAAACATGTCACAATCCAACTGCGAGCAAATGACCCGAAAAAGGGCGCAAAAGTTGCGGAGCACCCTAGCGGGCGAGGAAATCCAGTTTTTTCCGCGAAAAAATCAAAAGCCCGCGAACGGCAGCAAAAACATGTCACAATCCAACTGCGAGCAAATGACCCGAAAAAGGGCGCAAACGTTGCGGAGCACCCTAGCGGGCGAGGAAATCCAGTTTTTTCCGCGAAAAAATCAAAAGCCCGCGAACGGCAGCCAAAACATGTCACAATCCAACTGCGAGCAAATGACCCGAAAAAGGGCGCAAACGTTGCCGAGCACCCTAGCGGGCGAGGAAATCCAGTTTTTTCCGCGAAAAAATCAAAAGCCCGCGAACGGCAGCCAAAACATGTCACAATCCAACTGCGAGCAAATGACCCGAAAAAGGGCGCAAAAGTTGCGGAGCACCCTAGCGGGCGAGGAAATCCAGTTTTTTCCGCGAAAAAATCAAAAGCCCGCGAACGGCAGCCAAAACATGTCACACTCCAACTGCGAGCAAATGACCCGAAAAAGGGCGCAAAAGTTGCGGAGCACCCTAGCGGGCGAGGAAATCCAGTTTTTTCCGCGAAAAAATCAAAAGCCCGCGAACGGCAGCCAAAACATGTCACAATCCAACTGCGAGCAAATGACCCGAAAAAGGGCGCAAACGTTGCGGAGCACCCTAGCGGGCGAGGAAATCCAGTTTTTTCCGCGAAAAAATCAAAAGCCCGCGAACGGCAGCCAAAACATGTCACAATCCAACTGCGAGCAAATGACCCGAAAAAGGGCGCAAACGTTGCGGAGCACCCTAGCGGGCGAGGAAATCCAGTTTTTTCCGCGACAAAATCAAAAGCCCGCGAACGGCAGCCAAAACATGTCACACTCCAACTGCGAGCAAATGACCCGAAAAAGGGCGCAAAAGTTGCGGAGCACCCTAGCGGGCGAGGAAATCCAGTTTTTTCCGCGAAAAAATCAAAAGCCCGCGAACGGCAGCCAAAACATGTCACAATCCAACTGCGAGCAAATGACCCGAAAAAGGGCGCAAACGTTGCGGAGCACCCTAGCGGGCGAGGAAATCCAGTTTTTTCCGCGAAAAAATCAAAAGCCCGCGAACGGCAGCCAAAACATGTCACAATCCAACTGCGAGCAAATGACCCGAAAAAGGGCGCAAAAGTTGCGGAGCACCCTAGCGGGCTAAGAAATCCAGTTTTTTCCGCGAAAAAATCAAAAGCCCGCGAACGGCAGCCAAACATGTCACACTCCAACTGCGAGCAAATGACCCGAAAAAGGGCGCAAAAGTTGCGGAGCACCCTAGCGGGCGAGGAAATCCAGTTTTTTCCGCGAAAAAATCAAAAGCCCGCGAACGGCAGCCAAAACATGTCACAATCCAACTGCGAGCAAATGACCCGAAAAAGGGCGCAAAAGTTGCGGAGCACCCTAGCGGGCGAGGAAATCCAGTTTTTTCCGCGAAAAAATCAAAAGCCCGCGAACGGCAGCCAAAACATGTCACACTCCAACTGCGAGCAAATGACCCGAAAAAGGGCGCAAAAGTTGCGGAGCACCCTAGCGGGCTAAGAAATCCAGTTTTTTCCGCGAAAAAATCAAAAGCCCGCGAACGGCAGCCAAAACATGTCACACTCCAACTGCGAGCAAATGACCCGAAAAAGGGCGCAAAAGTTGCGGAGCACCCTAGCGGGCGAGGAAATCCAGTTTTTTCCGCGAAAAAATCAAAAGCCCGCGAACGGCAGCCAAAACATGTCACAATCCAACTGCGAGCAAATGACCCGAAAAAGGGCGCAAACGTTGCGGAGCACCCTAGCGGGCGAGGAAATCCAGTTTTTTCCGCGAAAAAATCAAAAGCCCGCGAACGGCAGCCAAAACATGTCACAATCCAACTGCGAGCAAATGACCCGAAAAAGGGCGCAAAAGTTGCGGAGCACCCTAGCGGGCGAGGAAATCCAGTTTTTTCCGCGAAAAAATCAAAAGCCCGCGAACGGCAGCCAAAACATGTCACACTCCAACTGCGAGCAAATGACCCGAAAAAGGGCGCAAAAGTTGCGGAGCACCCTAGCGGGCGAGGAAATCCAGTTTTTTCCGCGAAAAAATCAAAAGCCCGCGAACGGCAGCCAAAACATGTCACAATCCAACTGCGAGCAAATGACCCGAAAAGGGCGCAAAAGTTGCGGAGCACCCTAGCGGGCGAGGAAATCCAGTTTATTCCGCGAAAAAATCAAAAGCCCGCGAACGGCAGCCAAAACATG
>OZ012661.1:32232952-32334099 GCA_963942545.1 Oxycera nigricornis | reverse complement strand
GTGATCTGTGGTGACTTATAGCCTTTCAGCTTCGTCATCACTGCTTTATATGCACCACCCCAAGGGTTCACATCCGCTTCTTCGCAAAATTGCTTGAAGCATTCCCTTTTGTTATTTTTTATGGCGCGTTTAAGTCTGCTTCGTAGCTCCCTAAACGACTGCTCCCATTCTTCGTGATCAAGCCTTCCCCGCGCTCGTTGGCATCGTCTCCTGGTCTTGAGGCACTCAGCTCTTAGCTCCGCGATTTCAGTACTCCACCAATAACTTTGCTTCATACCTGGAATGCATCTTCTTCTCGACATCGCCGTGTCACATGCCCGTGTCAAATGTGCCACCACTTGTGAGGCTTTTTCGGTAGCTGTTCTCCTTACGATACAGTTTGCGTTCATTGTTACAACAAACGCATCCTGATCAAAAGTCCTCGTAGACCATCCCATTCGCAGATTTCGTCGAAAAGTTTGACCCTTGTTAGCTCCGCAATCCAATCTTAAGAATATTGCCTGGTGGTCGCTGTGGGTGTATTTTTCGCTAACGTACCAGTCGATGTTCTTTGCCAGTGCGGGACTCACGAAGGTCAAATCAATTATTGAGCCGGTACCCCTTTTGCGGAATGTTTTGACTCCACCCACGTTGGCGAGCACCAAATCGATTTGCGCAAAATATTCTAAAAGAACTTGCCCCCTAGCATTTGTCAATTTACTACCCCATGCATTAAAGTCACCAGCGATAACTTTAGGGTTAAACTTTCTTGCATCTAAGACAAGATCGTCCATCATGCACTGAAATTCCGCTATTGTTGCGCTAGGAGCAGCATAGCAGCTGTAGACATAAACATCATTTATTTTGGCCCTCGTAAACCCAGCTTTTTCATCACCCATGGTACCTTGTGAAGCTTTGTTGCCGCATGCCCATATTGCAGCTTTCTTGGTGGAGTCCGTGACCGAGATGCCGTTGTGAAGGCTCCGATACGGTTCGCTAACTATGGCTACGTCCACCCTGGACTCAAATATATCTGCGCAAGAAGCCTCACAATGATTGAGATTGATCTGGATCAGTCTCATTTTGTCATTTTATTGAGTGCCTTCCTAAACAACGGGAATCTGTGTCCCTCTTCCCCACATCTTCTGCAACGCTTGGAGCGGTCTTCGCCTTTACAGGACCATGATATGTGCCCATGCTCCAACCACTTGAAACAGCTTTTGAGTGGTACTTGCTCTCTTATGCGACACCTCACCCACCCTATGCGTACCTTGCCTATCTCGATCAGTTTCTTTGCTGATTCGATCGGGAGGCTAATGACAGCTGTTTGTATGCCCCCGTACGCCTTTCTCAGGTGTTTAACTGCCGATGTGGGGATCACATTCAGCTCTAGCTCACTTGCCAAAGCATGGCATATCTCCTCCCTGGTTGTTATTTCGTCCAGATCTTTGCATTCGACCGTGGTCTCATGCTTCCTAGCTCTAATTTCAGCCACCCCTCCAATCGATTTTTCAATCTGATTATGAAGGCTTTCTACCGGTAAGTTGTCACCTTTTTCGAGCTCGAGCAGCAAGTCTCCTTTTTGGGTTCGCCTTATGCGAGTGACATTGTCGCTCACGAGCTTCAACTCAGGATCGGTTCTGACTTTCCTGAGAATGTCCGCGTATGTTGTCTCCTCTTTGGTTGTTATTACCAATGCGTTGCTAAGGCTTAGCCTTCTTTCCCCTTGGTTGAACCTTAGTCCAAGCATCCGGATTGGCACTGCTTCCCTCCGGAGTATTGCCCTGTTTTGGAGCTGAAGTGGGCTTGCCTGTCCGTCCACCGAGTATTTCTTTCGGTTTTCGTTTGCCCTCTTTTTGTGGCGAAAGCGCCTTTCGTTTTGCTGTCTGTTCAGAGTCACATGACTCGTTCCCAGCATCTCTGGGAAGCGGACTACAAAGTTTTCCGAAATCGGCTCTCCGTTTGGGAGTCACTTGTGTGGACTGTGATATCTTTGTTGGTCTCGTCCCTGATTTCTGCTCTCGAGTCTCTTCTCTGACATGATTGAAGGTCAGTCTGATCGATCTGACCATTTCCTTTATGGAATGATGGACGTTCCTTTTGTCCTTAAGAAAGTCCGAAAGCTCAGCAATTTTTTTTGTGAAGCTGCATGAAGGCCTTCAATCTGTGGTCGTCCCTGGCCCGCCGGCTCCTCAGAAAGATCTATCACCACACCCATTGACGTATCCTTTGCGGAGTCCTTCGGTGTGCTCAGAGATGCCACAGCACTCCCTTCACCGCCACTCTTCGGATGGGGTGACGCAACTGGCGTCAATTTTCCCCCGAGAGGCTCCTGTTCCCTCTCATTTGGTTTCAACGGTGGTGACCGAAGAAGCCCCCGAATTCCTCCGGAAAGGGTCACACACACACGCATATATATATATATATATATATATATATATATATATATATATATATATATATATATATATATATAGTGGAACCCGGTTATAACGTACCTTGAGGGGACCACACCATGCAGAACGTTATAGCCGATAGTACGTTATAACCCGCATAAAAACAAGTTCTATCTGTTTAGGTATAAGTATTATTTTTAATGAAGAATAGAGTGTCTATAATTTCATAATATAAAAGCGTACACTTCTAAGTCAAATACTTCATCCTCTCTACCTTAGCGTTGTATACATTTATATATACATTCCGCAACGTGGAATAAACTTCTCCTGTTTATTTCCTAGCTATTCTTTCGTTTGTCTCATCAAATCGGTTATCTTGCACTGCCTTTTTGTTATTTGCAGTTTTTGATTTTGCGGATATGGGTCTATCATAAGCGATGCTTCTAATATACGGTCTTCTGTGCGCTCGTTTTTTTCCAAAAATCTGGTCACCATGTGAATTGCATTCCCAATGGTGATGCTTTCCTGTTCGGTGGCTTCGTCATGTGTGTCACTTTAGTGGCTTGATTCTGCTGATTGTACTTCCCTTGCTATCTCAATATCTGTAGGAATTTCTGTCGTGACAAGTTGAGAATTAATGTTTTCAAACAAATCTAGGTCTTGAAGTTCCATATTGGTAGCTCTACAATTTTCGACAAACCAAGAGCTTAATGGGCGCTCGTCTTCTTCTCTGGCTTGAACCCTTTTTATCTATTCCGTCAAAGGAAGGTCGTCCTCATCATCTGGTGAGCCAGTTATATGCCCCGCATGCCGGAAACAATTTTTAATAGTTGTTGATAAGTAGTTGCCAGGATTTTGCTAACATTTTCATGCCATCTACCAAATTTTGATATCTTGAGAGCCCTCAGCTGCGTCTATGTATTTCATCAGAACCAACCTAGAAAATATGTCGTAGATGAAATATATTGTGCTTGAAGTTTTCCTACTGGAAATTACCTTCGGTAGTAGGATTTGAGACACTTTATCACGCCTTGATCCATCAGTTGCAGAATTGAAATGCAGTTAGGAGAAAAAACTTCAAGTCAATATTGCTGAGATTTAGAACATTTGGGTGAGCGGCACAGTTGTCTACAATAAGCAAAATTTTTTCTACTCAGCTGCTCGTCCCAGGATCGCAACTCATTGGTGAAAATGTCTGACGTCATCCAAGTCCGACCGTTTGAGGTATAATTCACAGACAATGTTTTAATATTTTTCATAGACATGGGCTTTTTGAATTTGCCAATAACGAGCATTTTTCTTTTTTCGGTCCCAGATAAATTTGCACAAATTAACACGGTAATTCTTTCTTTGGATTGCTTCCCACCTACACACTTTTCACCACGAAATTTAAGGGTCTTATTAGGCAACATTTTGAAAAAAAGTCCCTTCTCGTCTGCGTTGAAAATGTCCTCATCTTTATAGCCTTGTCTAATCAGAGGCCACTCATCACGAATCCAATCCATAGCGGCAACTGAGTTTGCATCTGCTGCTTTTCCAAGAATTCGTCCGAATTCAATATTACGATGGTTTTTGAACCTTTGAATCCAACCTGAAGAGCACTTGAATTCTGTATCATTATTAAGTCGGGCGAAATGTTCGGCTTTCTGCCGCAAAATTTCCCCTGAAATCGGATTACGGAGGCTTCTTTGTAGTGTAAACTACTTTATTTAATTTGAGTCAACATCCTGCTGTATGGGATTCCTAATCTTTTTTTGCTTCTTCGAAGAACTACTACTCGCAACCTTAATTTTATTTCGGTTCCGCCGAATTGCTGAAACTGTTGTCTTTTTTAAGCACCTCGAATCACATATAGCCGATCGTTTTTTTCCGCATTCAATTTCTCGAATAATTTCTAGTTTTTCTTTAATCGTAATCGCTTTCCGTGTTTTCCGCTACATTTTTATCTGAAAATTTCTAAAACTGGCGAAAAATTATCATGGGATTTCCCGAAAACTATTTTTATACATAATCACTTTAACGACGATACGCGCCAACTTCTTATCCTGTATTTAATCTGTCATCATCGTTTTTCTGCTCGCGATACCAGAATTGAACCAACCGCGAGCTACCTGGACTCATTCTTAAGACCATTCCAATCGTAAACAATTACGCATGCAATTAGCGCTGGCAAGAGTATTTCGTATCTACTTTTGAATACATACTTTTGTTTAGACAAGTGCTAAACATATGCACTCATTTGCGGCTGGTCCCTTCAGTTTATTTCGCATTTATTGCTCTTTATGCAAAAAGAATGACGCATAAGATAAGGATTTTCATCTAAGTAGTTTATAACACTATACAGAACACGTGCGATTGTTGCCAACCCTTTGTTCTATCGCAGACATCTGTTCAATGGGTTTTTATGCTTTCTTCTAAATATTTTGTACGTTATAAAACGCTTTACGGAACTTAAGTGACATGGAAAAAGGTACGTTATATCCAATATGTACGTTATAAAAGTGGATGTTATATCCGTTCAAAAATACAAGAATATCTATTATTTGTGCATGGGGATTGAGAAAATGTACCTTATAACCGAAAGTACGTTATAAAAGTGCATTTTATAAGCGTGTTGCACTATATATATATATATATATATATATATATATATATATATATATATATATACATATATATTAAGAGTAATTTATGGAAACTGGATATTAATAGACCAAGATTGATCTCGCACGAAGAGTTTATTTTCTCTCTCAAATTGGTTTCACATATAAAACCTAATCCGCGTGGTTCGACGGCTGATGGTGGAATGGAGATCCCGTCCACGTTGTCATCGTGTGTGTGCGTCGCGGGTGTTCGGCAATTGCGGCGTTGCCGATTTTTTTAAAAACCTCTGACAACTCGGCCATCCTATTCCTGGCCGTCCTCGACCGTGTCCTCGTCACTGGCATAATTATCGTCTTCGTGGTATCCAAATCTGGTGGTAGACTACACCAGCCCTTCAGATGATCCGATGCGAAAATTCCAACGTATTTCCGCTGAGTTCGTTGAGCGCTGGGTATGTCTTCGACAACATATCGATCGTTCGGCAGAACCTTCGTAACTATATAAGGTCCTTTATATGGTGGTTCAAGTTTACGCGATTCTCCTGTCGCAGCGGGTTCGTGTCGAACGACAACTAAATCATCCCAAGCATAAGGAGTTGGAGCTTCATGCTTTCCATCAAAACGTTGCTTCCATTTAGCCGATTCCGTCCTAATTCGTTCAGCTGCGGCCTGCCTTCGGGCTTGCATCGGGACTTCATCTAATTTCTGGTCTTCGTCGTTATCCACCTCAGATAGAGCTAGTGTCAAATCATTAAACACCAGATCCTTCGGTTTATAGTCGAACATTAATTCGTGGGGAGATTGGGTGGTTGCATTTTTCAAGGTGTTAAGTGTCCATTAAATCGGTCGCACTTGATCGTCCCAATTTCGTTCTTCAGGTTCCGCAATCTTAGCTAGATAATCGTGGATCGTTTTGTTAATGCGTTCCACCTGACCATTTGCGCGTGGTGTTCGAACAGCGGTTTTAGTGTGTCGAATGCCATTGTTGACACAATACTTTTCAAAAGTTATCGAAGTATATGCTGTTCCTCGGTCAGTGGTTACGTTGGTTGGAAGACCAAAGAAGCTCGTCAATTCGTTTAACAATGCAATAACCGAAGCCGTCGATATTTTTTTCACAGCTCGTATGACCACGTATTTGGTGAATGAATCGACCGCTATCAGCAAATGCGTATTCCTTCGCTTGCTCTTTGGATAGGGTCCTTGATGATTGGTAATCGCGGAATTATGTGCAATTCTCCTTCCGCTTTCCCACTCGGCTTCTTATGGAAACAGCACGGGATACACGCGGCGGTATACTTTTTCAAATAGTTTCGCATCCGCGGGAACCAAAACTTCCTTTGGCGCACCGTTCGATCAATTGAAGGATGTCCTGCATCGTGGTGGTGAAGCTTGGCAATTTTCCATCGAACTCCACTCGGAACTACCCATTTGTTTCCGTCATTTGTTTTACGAAACAACCGTCCATGTAGTATGCAGTAATCTATCTTTGTCTTGTTTCGGCAGTTTCGCCTGCTGTCGTTAAAATTTTAATAATTGTACGAAGCTTTGGATCTTGCTTTTGCATAGTCAAAAGCCAGTTATCATCCCCAGCTTGAATCTGCATAATATCGTCGGCAACACTGTTAGCCTTAACGGCAGGTTCAACCGCGTTGCGACTCAGCGCATCGGCATGCGACAAGGATTTCCCAGGACGATGAGTAAGCTCAAAGTCGTATTCGCTTAACCTCAACCAGCAACGTGCAATCCGTGGCTGCAGTGGTTTTCCTAGTTTGGTGGCGCTTATTGCTGCACAACCGGTTACGACCTTAACACGTTTTCCGATTATATACATCCGGAATCTGGTCATTGATTCAACAATAGCGAGAACTTCCAACTCGTAGCTGTGCAAATTAGCCTCGCTTGATGTAGTATGTCGGCTGAAGAAATGTACAGGTTGTAACTTATTGTCTTGGTTACGTTGCATCAAAATTCCCGCGATTCCGAGTGAATTTCATGCTGCACCTTTTCGTCATACATCGCAAGTAAAGGGCTATCGGTCAGCTTCCGCTTAAGCAGTTCAAACGACGTTTGTTGTTCTTCACCTCAGTGAAAAACTTGTTCGGCTCGTAGTAAGTTCGTTAGTGGTCTGGCAATGACGGCATAATTTGCAACGAATCGTCTGAAGTAACCAGTCAGGCCCAAAAATCGTCACACCTCGTGTTTATTATTCGGAGTTGAATATTCCTGGACGCACTGGGTTTTGGCACAACCCGGAGAAATACCTTCGGCGTTCACTTCATGTCCCAAAAACGAAATTTCTTGGGTAAGGAACTGGCATTTATCTCAGCGTAACCGAAACCCACTCGTTTGAAGAATACCAAGAAACCTACGTAAGCGACCCAAACCTTGCTCCACCGTTTCACTCGGTATTATGATGTCATCAATATATATTATGACCTCTCCTTTCATTTGGGCGGCTTCTCGATCAATTGCTCGTTGAAACACGCCAGTAGCATTTGACAATCCGAAAGGCATATTGCAAAATTCGTATTGTCCCTCATATACACAAAACGCTGTATACTTTCGACACTTCTCTGCCACTGGGATTTGATGGTACATCCAGCTTCGTAAAATAGCTATTTTAAATAACGCCAACTGGTCCTCGACAATCAGCATCTGATATGGCTGCTTGACGGTTTTTGAATTAAGGCGTCGGAAATCAACACATAACCGATGCTCCCCATTTGCTTATTGTACCAACACAATGGGTGATGAATAAGCCGACTTGCTTTCCCGGATGACGTCGTTTCGTAGCATGTCGTCGATTAATCGTCGCAACACTTCCCGTTGTCCGAAAGGTATTCGGTATGGCCGTAGGGAAATGGGTTGCTCGTCCGTTAGTTGAATCGTCAACTTGTCAGTAGAGCACGTGCCCAATTCCTTCGTAGTCTTCGCGAAACAACCTCGGAACTTGTTTATCAACGCCATCGCCTCCATTTTCGTGCTCTCGCATAAATTCTTTCCGAAGCTAATATCCCATACTTCGAATGATGTCAATTGTTTTAGCGCTTTCGTCTGACATTCCTCAACTCTGAGCGTGTTCTTTTCTTGGATCACAACCACAGTTGGTTTATTAAGGAAATCTTGCCTAGCAAGATTGCAATGTGTTGCGTGCCCCGCATTCACTCACCTCCCTCCCAGCCAATCATCCTCCATGTGCCCCGCCACTTCGGGCGCAACATGGAAGGTGACCGCCGAGAGGAGGCCCCCGTGAGGAGCACCCACCAACTGTGGCCGCATAGTGGCGACCGTAGATTAAAATTTTTTTTTAAACCGGCTAGCTCACCGGGTCGTGGACTAATCAAAATCACATAGAAAAAAGAAACATCAAGTACCGAACTAACCGCATCACGCACACGCTGAGGAGAGGAGAAACCATGAAAACTCACTTCATATTATTTACACTTTATTTTCAATAAATTAGTTAGCATGTAATCGAAGACAATTTTTTACATCCAACTTCCTTATTAGTGGTTTAGATAGTCTCGTATATAATACATACCGACAAAACAAGAGACTCGGAAAGGAGGCTGTAATTGTAACAATGATTAACTTAAATTAACACTAATCGTGGAATCCGGTTAAGCACGCTCGCCTCGAATATGACGAGCAAGCGGGATGTTTCTCGGCATGATGGTGACACGTTGGCAGGAATAGCACCCAATCCGTATCCTCGAGCAATTCAACCCAATATGTTTCGCGGGCTTCTTGCAAAGCCATCACAGCAGAACTTTGAAGACGCAAATCGTTTTTTTTTTTGAAATCCTGCGCAATTTGTAAACAAGGCTTTCTTCCACGGTGACGGTGCCAGGACGATCTTGAAGTGGTTTCTTCACGCCTCCTGCTGATGATGCACTCCGCAACGCAGCCTTCGCTGCAAACTCTTTACGCGGAGCCGTTCCTCCGGTTCATTTACGAACGATGATTTTACTTCAAACACTCTAACGATTCTCTTGAAAACTCAATTTTACTAAAAAAAAACCCGATAGCTCTGTCGGTCGCATGGAGCCGATCCCGTGACCGTCTTTCGTTCGTTCTACAATCCAACTCTACTCAACTCAAATCAACTCAACTCCTCTCACACTCACTTCACCGCGGTCACAAGTCGAAGCATTTTTGCTTCATTTATTACCATATATGGTAATGCGCCAAAATGTTTTCGGCCAATCAGAGGGCGACAGCATGCAAAGAGAACCGATTCGCGCTCGATCACTTGAACTCACCTCTCGAGAGAGACAGCGCGTGTGGTGGATTACTAAATTGGGATTTAGTACTGCCAATGCCGATTATTTGGCAGTGTACTGAGGGAAATTTAAATAGATTCCAAATTTCGAAGAATTGAAAAATGTGCACAAAAAATGAAAACTGATCCGCAACAAGTGTCTAGCAGTTTGTCGTCTACAATCAGCAACGTACCTGTTAAAACCACGTCGTCAATTTTCAAGGTAACGGCGAATCCTTTCAACACTTTTATGGTGTTTAACATTTTCGCGCCATCAGGTAAGTCCCTTTCTCGAATCATCGTTGAAACACTACCTAAGTCGATAAAGGCTTCGTAACCAACACCGTTGATGGTGACTGACTTTCGCACAACTTCCGTACTGATCCGGTTGACTTGTCCGCGTGTACACTGCGATGATTCGTGGTTCGTTCTATCGCAATGGCTACACCATTGCTTTCTCGGTGGCTTAGGGCAGTCCTTCGACATATGTCCCACATCTCGGCAATTGTAGCAAACGATGCTGGTTTTATTTGTTGATTGAGGTTTCTTCGCCTCCGACGTCATCGGTTTTTCCTTAACCGTTCGAACACTCAAATACCATTCGATGCGGTCTCGCAAATCTGACATCGATTCAATTCGTTGTCCTTGTATAGAGGACACTAAGTTGTCGTCTCTTTTGCCTAAGATGGTGTATTTCACTATTGCCGGTTCCGAGACCCCGCCTTTGAAACCGGTTTTTGACATTTCGTCAATGTAACCTATAAGCATTCCGATTCGTGACGCTTTCGTCGCATTAGCGCGATGTGAACGTCGGCTTCACTTACTATCGGCGTGAACCGTTTTTCGATGGATACTTTAAAATCACTCCATCGCTTAAATGCAGGTGTGCTATCTAGACACGATTTCGCACATCCCTTCAGTTTCGCAGACACACAAAATAACATTAATGTGTCCTCCCAATCGAATATCTCCGCCAATTCCGATATTTTCGTCGTCCATTGTTTGATCGTCAGACCCGAAGTTCCATCAAATTCCGGTAACACGTCAATGATTTCGCGCGGACCGTATTGCATCGAAAATGCCGGTCGTCTTCGAACGATAGGCGTCTCCACGGAGCTTGTCGTTTCTTGTAGCTTCGCGGCACTACAAGCGTCGTTCTCGTGCTCCTTCAACCGTTCCACTAGCAGAAACTTTTTCCCCGTCGTCACGAGCCCAATTCTTTTCAAGTCTTGCTTAATTGACTTGACGCTGCGATTTTCAGCACTCATTTTTCAGTTCTGCTCGTTCCACGAAAAATCACAATTTTTTTTCAGTTAGCTATGCGTCACTAAAAACTGTTTGTTCACGATAAGGGCCACTGCTGGATGATATCCCACTTCTGATTTTGTTAAGAGTACTTTTTGGAAATTGGATATTAATAGAACAAGATTGATCTCGCACGAAGAGTTTATTTTCTCTCAAATTGGTTTCACAAATAAAAACTAATCCGCGTGGTTCGACGGCTGATGGTGGAATGGAGATATCGTCCACGCTGTCATCGTGTGTGTGCGTCGCGGGTGTTCGGCAATTGCGGCTTTGCTGATTTTTTTTAAACCTCTGACAACTCGGCCATCCTATTCCTGGCCGTCCTCGTCCGTGTCCTCATCACTGGGAGGTGTCCGTATATAAGAGAGTACCTAACATAAAGAAATGTAAAAGAAAACGTAATTAAACGACGAACGTGTTCTTACTTTTATTTTTTTTAAATATATACGTGTACATTATATTACCATTTAGAAATACAAAAAAAATCAAGTATTTTTGACTACTTTGTTTTTTCACGTTTTTCTCGCAAAAACAATTTTGAAAATGTGATTCAATTTTTTTTTAAATATTCGAATGCAACAAAATCTGTCTTTGAAAACTTTTTTAGGTTTTAGGCCTCTAAGGCACTGGCGTAAGAGTTGATTGGACCACGATCTTCATTTTCCCCTTCGTCACTGTCATCCGATACTTTATATAAAGTATCATCAACGTCTGTACCCGCTATATTAATTCCGGCTTCTTCATTTTCATTTGCTTCTTCTTCAATTGATAAAGTGTGATCCAAATTTATAAAGTCTTCATCCAGTTGATCAGATGATTCAATTTCATTAAGGTTCCTCCTAAACTCTGCTAGGGTTGCTAATGCGAGATCATCTTGTGCACTTGTTGAACTACATATTTTTTAAAACCTACTTTGGCGAAGTATTTTCGTAAATACCTTACTCCATGCGTTTTTAATAAAGTAGATAGATAGCTTCTAAAACGTTAATGGATTTTGAAAGTTGTGAAACGTTATCAATGTTTGAAAAAACATGTTTCAGAATTCAACCACGATAGAAGAACTTGAAATTCTGAATAATTCCCTGGTCCATGGGCTGATAAACAGATGTGGAGTTAGGAGGTAAAAATATCATTTTAATGTTTTCCAAATTCAGATCTGTAGGATGCGACCCAGCGTTGTCTAGGAAAGTTTTACGTTTTTGAAGTCTCATTCTCCTGTCCATATCTTGAAACCAGTCGGTCATTATAGTCCTTGTTGTAACTAAATGAAACGCTAGTTCAGAATTTAGCTAAGATCTTTATTTACAAGAGGTTTTTATACAGAAGAAGTGAATGATTAGTCAACAAAATGTGACTATTAATGACTTGAGGACGAACACGATACATTATATTAACACTTGTCATCCACGCCTTCTCAATCAAAGTCCACGTAGCAGGCAAATTATTAACTGCTACGTTTTTGAGTGCTCGTGGTCGAGCAGCTTTCCCAATAACCAAATGCTTTTCTTTTCTCCGATCATATTTGCGCACAACATGATGGTCAATCTTTCTTTTGCCACCTACGCACTTTTCAGCTTTAAAAGTTAATGTTTTGTATGGCAAAGCTCTAAAATATGAACCAGTTTCATTTGCGTTAAAGATATCTCGCGGATGGTATCCTAATAGCATCGCTGGCAATTTTTGTCAATTGGTCCACATCTTCCATATTAACGTCCGCTGACTCACCAGAGAGACACTTGAAGCTTATGTTATGCCTTTTTCTCCACTTTTGTAGCCATCCATCCGATGCACTAAACTTATCATATCCCAAGGCTTTAGCTACTTCTTTGGCTTTTGTTTTTATTAACGGCCCTAATACGGGAACATGCTGGTTTCTGGCTCAAGCAAATCACTCGAAACAAATCTTGTCAATCTGTGCTGCATAACCTTTTTTTTTTGTTTTTGCTTTTTGATCTAAATTATCGCTTGATTGCCATTGTCTACGAATGATTTCCTTCTGCTTTAATATTTCAGATGCTTGAGTTTTACTTATTTTAAACCTAAAATCGTTAAATTTAATTTTTATACATTATAATTTTTTTAAAGCCGATTTTTGAAACATATCTCTCGCCCAATTTGCGAACACTTAAATGCTCTTGTTCTGCAACATTAACCACCTCTATGTTCTGTCTTAAAGTTAAAAAGCGTTTGGTTGGTGCCATTGCTGCACTCCACTGACAACAGTGCACTTCAAGGCACAAATTAAAGTAACGAAATGATCGCCTGCGACGCCTGGCACTTATGTGCAGGCATGTAAAGGGAAATCACACATCACGTGGAATTGCCGCGCTATCGAAAGAAATTATTGTTGTCCGTTGTTAGAGCTTCGAGTCCGCTCTTGAGAACGCTTCGAGTCTGTCGGTGACAATTTATGGTGTCCGTCCGACATAGCGTATTTTACATAGAGTCATATAGAAAATATGGTTCCAAAAAAAGCGTCCGCTGTAGAGAGATGTCCACAATGGGAACTTTCATTATATATATATATATATATATGGGTTTAGGGAGTGAAAGATGCGAATGTAATTAAATTATGGATATATTAAAAGTTTAGAATCAAATCGAAACAATGAAATGTGACTATTCAACGTGAAAACTCATCTCGTTCATTTGCGCGTCGGACAGTGGTTCGTGAGAGGCTGCCCTTACCACACGGCCATCCTACTCGCCATCGGTCTCCGATGAATCATTCGTCGTCGTCGTCGTGACATGGAGGTGGGCATTGCAGCCCTAGCACTGCGACCTGCTGGTCGATAGTACTATCCTCATATTTTTCCTTTCTGGAGTTAATGCTTATGTCTTGAATCTTCCGGATGAGATGATGAACCTCATCAGGTCGTCCAAGGCTAAGGTATGGAACTCCTTGTCTCCTATTTGAGGCATGCCAAGGGCTCTATATCTGTGTCTGGAGAACGCGGGACAGTAGCCCACATAATGTGCCGCTGTTTCCTCGTCCTCCTCACATCTAGTGCACCATGCATCGTCCACTATTTGCAGAAGAGCTTGGTGACTTCTCAGGCGTCCGTGGCCTGTAATCACTTCTGTGAGTTTTTTCAGTCTGACTCTATTTAGTTTCAGACAGTATTTTGCGACTTCAGGTCGTAGGTTTGGCAGAAAGAGCTTTGTCTGTCTGCATGTTGGTAGGTTGAGCCATCGTCTTCGATGTTCTTCCCTGAGTGTCTCATTGATCTTTTTTGAGATTAGATTTATGTTCGTTGGCAGAATAGGCTCAGGACCAACCGGTGTGGTCTCTGCTCCCTTCTTAGCCAGTTTGTCTGCCTCTTCATTACCTATAATGTCCACATGTGCTGGGACCCAGGTAACTGAGACCCTGTTTCTCTGGCTCAGCTTTTTGAGGCTGTTCTGGGCACACTCCACAATTGACGTTTTCACATTGTGGGAGCCCAGGGCCTTGATAGCGGCCTGACTGTCTGAACAGATTTTTATCTGTTTGTTATGTATTCTTCTGTATTGTAAGAGGTCCGCGGCTTTGGCTATGGCGTGGACTTCAGCTTGAAAGATGGTTGTTTTTGTACCCAGAGGTATCGATATTTGAGCCTCATGTGGTCCAGGGCGTATATATATTCCCGCCCCAGCCCCGACGCTCATCACTGATCCGTCTGTGTACACTATGATATCAGCGGGCCTGTGAGAAAGGTGACCGAACTTAGTCCAATCATTCCTATCAGTCAAACTCGTTGTGAATTTTTTTCCAAAGAAGAGCCTTGGGATTATGTAGTCGTTGGGCAGATCAAGGAGTGAGTCCACTTTTAAACTCTTTAAAAGTTTGAGGTGTCCCTCAGTCCAGCCGCCGTCTTTCACCATCCCGGTTCTCCTTAGGCGTGCCATCGTCTTTGCAGCATGTTGCTTCACTGATAAGTCCAGTGGCAGCATGTCCATGATCACGTTGAGTGCTTCCGTGGGAGTGGTTCGCACCGCTCCAGTAGCACTCACTAGTGCTAGTCGCTGCACCGAGCCTAGCTGACTTTTTGTAGTATCTAGGTCTGACCGTTTCCACCACACTATGCTTCCATAGTGTATGACCGGTCTTATGCAGGCTTTGTATAGCCATATCACATTTCGAGGTGAGAGTCCCCAGGTTTTACCCATGGAGCCTCTACATGCCCAGAAAATGTTTTTGGCTTTTCTTGTTTTTTCATCAACATGCTCTTTCCAGGTAAGTTTCGTGTCTAGGGTTACGCCCAGGTACTTGACTTTTTTTGAGAGTTGGAGCTCCACGCCATCTAAAGTAGGTAGCGTGTATGCATCCCACACTCGCTTCCTGGTGAACATGGTGAGTTCTGTCTTGGCTGGGTTTACCGCCAGCCCGTTTCTTCTACACCATTGGTGCGTGATTTTAAGTCCTTCTTTCATCCTGTCACACACTGTGCCGGCAAACTTGCCTTTGCATAATATGACCAGGTCATCGGCATAGCCGATGGCAAGAAAGCCTTGTTGGTTAAGTTCTGTCACTAATGAGTTCATTTGTAAACACCACAGGAGAGGGGAAAGTACGCCTCCTTGTGGGCACCCTTTTGTTGGGGCTACTGTTATACTGGTGTCCCCCAGTGACGCTGTTATTTTTCGTTCAGCGAGGAGAGCGGTCAGCCAGCCCGTTATCGTGCCGCTTATCCCATGTCTCTCTGCTGCAGATGTCATTCCACCAAATGGGGAGTTGTCAAAGGCACCTTCTATGTCTAGGAAAGCTCCCAAAGAGAAGAGTCCGTCGTTAAGGCCCCGCTCGATCCCGTGAACGAGCTCATGCAGAGCCGTCTCCGTAGACTTTCCCTTTCTATAGGCATGCTGTCCCGGATGCAAGGGCCTCTCTATTAGTGCTGTGTTTTTCACGTGGACGTCCACCAGTCGTTCCAGTGTTTTCAGCACGAAAGATGTGAGGCTTATGGGTCGATAGCTTTTCGCTATCTGGTAAGTGGTTCTCCCAATCTTTGGTATGAATACCACCCTTACCCTCCTCCATAATTCTGGTATATATTTTAGGGCCAAACTGGCCCTGTATATATTGCACAGATGGTTGGTGATGGAAGCCATTCCTTCCTTCAGCAGGATGGGATAAATTCCATCCTCGCCAGGTGCTTTGTAGCTGTCGAAAGTTCCCATTGCCCATTGGATCCTCTCTACAGTCACCACCTCGGCGGCTTGATTCCAATCCGTTTGAGACGGTACGTTCGGATGAACGGTGTTTCCTCCGGAGGGAGTTATGCTACCGGGGAAGTGCGTTTTGCAAGAGGTTTAACGTCTCTTCACTTGTGGTGGTGAACTTCCCGTTTTCGTCCTTAAGGAGCCCGGGGTTATTGCTCGGTCCCCTTGTGAGGATCTTCTTAACTCTGGCGGTCTCCCGGCATGAGTTTATTTCTTCACAGAATTTCTTCCATGAGTTCCTTTTCGCCTCCGCAAGAGCCTTGTGATAGTCTCTTTTGGATTGCTTGTACGCCTCCCAGGTGATTTCACTTCGAGCTTTACAGGCCCGGTTGAACGCCTTATTAGCGTTTTTCTTAAGCCTGGCTAGTCTTGGTGTCCACCATGGGGTGTTTCCCAGTGTAGTCCTTTTTAGTGGGCAGTGGGCCTCAAAAGAGGCCCTCAATACCTCGACTAAGTTCCCGACAGCTTCTTCGAGCTGCTCAGGTTCTCGGATTTTCTCTGGTTGCTGTAATTTGCATTGCACGTCTTGTCTAAAGGCCGCCCAATTTGTGTTCCTGGGGTTTCTCAACCATTTTGGCCCACCTATTGGATTAGCCTCGATGTTGAAAGTGATGTACCTGTGATCAGATAGCGTCACTTCTTTCGAAACTTTCCAGTCTTTAACCCAGTGAGTGACTGCGTCAGAGACAATTGTTATGTCTATGACTGCCTGCCTCCTGGATGTGACGAAAGTTGGTTCCGCCCCACGGTTCGCTATGGTGAGCCCGGAACTGGCTAAGAACTCTAGCAGGCTTTCGCCTCTCGAGTTGGTGTCCGAGCTCCCCCAGCAATCGTGGTGAGCGTTTGCATCACAACCTAAGATCAGATTTAGGTTGTGTTTTTTAACATATTCCATCAGTCTTGTGAGGTTTGCTGACGGAATTCGATCTTCGTAGGGGAGATAGGCCGATCCCAGAAGAGCTTCTCGTCTACTCCCCATCACCGTTGTACTTACTCGTACCACGGTTAAGTCTCGGTCGCAGAATTCCTGTACCAAGAGCCCGTTAAGAGTCCTTGGGAGCCAAACACAGGTTCTGGGTTTTTCACAATCCGCTGTTAAGAGATCCATTTGAGAGTTGGTCCCTATACCGCGGATTCGTCCTCCTGCCACCCATGGTTCTTGTATTAGAAATATGGGTAGAGCAGGTGCAAAACCGGAGACATTGCTGCCTCCGGGGGGTTTGTTGCAGCTTTCGTTACAGCGTCTAGCTATTAGAGAGCTAGCCGCCTTACTATGCTGCATGTTGATTTGTGTGACCTGAAGACCCATCATGTTTCCATGCTACATCTCCAGGTCAACCCCAAGACAACACAACACAATACAGAACAAGTATAACACTCACGCTGACAAGGAACCGCTACTTGGGAGCCTGTGGTCCTGGTTCCTTGGGCCCTTTGGAAAAGCTCACGATAATCCCATTGAGCTCCAAGTAGAGCCATCCTCCCTTTCCCGATATATACTCCCTGTCCTTGTCCGGGATTCCAACAACCATGAGGAGTCCCTTTCGGGAGTCCTTCATGGGCACCTGTGCGTACAGGGCCCAGTCGGCTGTTTTTATCTCCGGCTGAACGATGGAGAGCCTTCGGAGAACAGTCTCCGCGATTTGGTCTGGGCCCGGGACGAAGAAAGTGGCCCTGTGAAGCACTGGAAGCCTAGATGCTTCCACTAGGGAAAATCTAGCGCCCTCCCATGCTCCGCTTAGCCTGTCTCCCTCCACCAAGGCTTTCAACCAGGCCGTTGTATTTGCATCTGCAGGGACGATCCTCAGTTGATTTCTAAGGGTCCCCACCGAGTCAAATTTCAACGGCGTGCCTCTGTCTATCTCCTCTGCGACGGCTTTGGAGATACGGCCCTTGAGCAGCTCTAGTTGTTCACCAGAGTAGCCCCGAGCCATGCCTTCCGCTGCCAGTACGAAGCCCAGATTGCTCCGAGCCACGCTCGCAAAGGATTTCTTTTGAAGGGTCTTCAGTTTGTCCCCTTCCCTCGGTCGTTTAACCTTAGGATTGGCGGACATCCTGGATACCTCTTCCTCACCGGAGCGTTGTCTTTTTTTCGAGCCTCTAGCATTGCTTGGGCCCGATTCCGGCGACTTTGGTCGAGGAGCTGCAGGGGTCACGGAGGGAGTTGCTGAGCCCTTTTTTTCGCCCTCCTCTTTTTCTCCGCGCCACTCCTGTTCCTCTTTTTTAAGTAATTCCCCGTCGCTGCTAAGCCCTCCGTTGCCGGTGAGCTCGCAGCTGAGGGTCCGCCAAGGGTGAGCTCCTCCGGGTATGGAGTTTTTTCTGGTTCTCCGAGTACCAGGTTTTCCATGGAACCACTGAGTAATTCCACGTGTGTCGATTTTTTGCCCTCCCCAGAATCCGAGGGGCAGACTGCTGGTGTAGCAGTGAGGGATTTAGGTGCCGAAGGCACCAGACCCTCCTGGGGTAAATTAACGTTTAAATTCGACATGTCATCAGTTTGGATTCGTTTAGTCTGGACTCGCCCAAGCCAGATTTTACTCCAGCCTAGGTGAGTCACGCAAGCCCCCTTACCACGTCAAGGCGAATCCGTCAAGGAGGCCGATGAATCATTACACCAGGGCTTCATATAATCCGCTGACGTTGATGTGCGATTAGGACCTTCTCCATGTCCTCGTTTCTCGACCTCATAACGCCCGTTCCGTTAAATTTTAGTAACTACGTAGGGTCCCAAAATTTTTTCGCTTAGTTTCAATCCGGTGCCAATCTGCGTTCTTTTTATGGCGACGAGATCACCCACTACATATGTAGTAGCTTATTTTCGTCCACGGTTAAACGAACGCTGTTGTTCCTCTTGAATTGCGAAAATTTTCTGCTTGGCGTGCGATCGAAGTTCATGTCGCGACATTTCGAATTGTTCTAGTGGTTCCTGTGCAATTGCCTCGAGTATCCGGGGATTTGCTTTGTTTTTCATCTTTACTCCTAGCATCAACTCAGTCGGTGTAGTATTGACGCTGCCCTGGTATGTAGAATTTAAGGCTCCCTGTTAACTTTGTACAAATCGAAACCACTTCGAGGGGTCGCCGATGGCTAATTTCGTTAAGACTGCTATGATGGTTTGATGTAATCTTTCTACCTGCCCATTTTCTCTAGGCACTCCAGTCGTGATTGTGTGATGGCCTATCTGTCGTTCTTTGGAGTATTCGACGAACTCCAGAGAGGTAAATGCTGATCCTCGATCGATAATCATCCTCCGTGGATCGCCGAATGTAGTCGCTTGCAGTTCCATCTTTTGCAATACTTCTTTTGCGCCCGTAGACTTCGTTGGGTATATCCAGCAGAATTTGGTAAAACCGTCAATGACTGCGAGTCGGTAGTTATAACCCTTTCCGGTCGTCATCATTGGTCCCAAGTGATCGATGTGATATGGTTGCAGAGGCAATTCGCTTTTCGGGATTGGGTGTAGCATGCCTTCATTTTTACCGCGCTTGGCCTTCGCTAGAATATACGGCACACAACTCTGGATACAATTGTTTATTTTTTTGCTTAGATCGGGAATATAGTAATCCTGCTTGAGTAGCTCCTCCATTTTTCTGCTTCCGAAATATCCATTCTCATGCGCCCGTCTGATTATTTCCTTTTGCCTACTAGAAGGTGCCACAATAACTTCTTTCCTATCAACTAGCTTCATAAGGATACCACCGTGTATTAAATAGTCTTGATAAGTATCATTCCCTACTAGTTTTTTCAATGCTCTTATCCTCTCATCCTTATTTTGCTGTTCCCGTATTGTTGTTGTAAGGCTGTCTGTTATGAGCATTACTGGATTTCTACTCAGGCCGTCGACGTGTTTCATCCTCTCTGACGATAGATGGATGATTTCGTAGTCGAACTCTTCCAAACTCAAAGTCCAACCGACTACTCTCCGGGGAACTTCAGGTTTGTTTACCGTTCGCGTAAAGGCTGCACAATCTGTTACGATTTTGAATCGTTTGCCAAGTAAATACGGACGAAACCTCTTTAATGCTTTGACAATGGCTAAAACCTCTAATTCGTACGAATGGTAGTTTTTCTCGGCTGCATTAGTTGACTTACTCATGTACTGAACCGGTTGAAAATAATTTTGATGTGCTTCCTTTTGCTTTAATATTACTCCTAAGCCGTCCTTGCTTGCATCAGTGTGAAGCTCCGTTTCGCTGTTTTCGTTAAACATTCTTGGTACCGGCTCTTTCGTCAAAATATCTTTTAGATGTTGAAATGCTGCGACTTCTTTGTAACCAAAGTTAAACCTAACATCTTTTTTCAATAAAGACGTAAGAGATGCTGAATATTTGACATATCCCTCAATGAACTTGCGGAAGTATCCAGTCAAGCCTAAGAAACTCTGCAGTTGCTTGATATTCGTTGGGGTTGGAAAGTTTATTACGGCTTGCACCTTACGTGTCCTAAGTATTCTACACGCGACTTAAGGAATTGACACTTACTCCAGTTCATATCCAGTCCACTTGCAGCAGCCACCTCTAAAATATTGTTCAGTTTTGCGAGTGCTGTGGTTTGATTAGATACTGGAATGATTAGGTTATCTACGTAATTAACAACAACTCTCTGCCGGATTAAGTCTCGAAAAACGTCTTGAACGTATCGCAGAAAACTTGCAGGATTATTTCATAAACCGAACGATGTCTTCAGAAATTCATAGTGGTTGTCGTGGGTTAAAAATGCTTTGTATTTGCGGCTGTCCTTATCCATCGGCACATGGAAGAATCCGTTGCGAAGGTCCAATGTTGAAAACAATTTTGCTCCCATCAAAGCATCGAGCTACTCTTCAATATTCGGCATAGGAAAACGATCTTTTACAACAATTCTATTCAGGCGATGAAAATCAATACACACTCGATAATCTCCTCCTTCCTTGCGAACTATTACTATCGGGCTAGCGTATTCCGAATTGCAGGGTTGGATCACTCCTTCTTCAAGCCACTCGTTCACCTGCTTGTCTAACACGCGCTTCTCCAAGATTGATAACCGCCGCTGTTTTTGGTAGATGGGATTATCGTCTCGCACTACTATTCGGGTTTTGACGTTGCTTTCGATGTTCCTATTCGGGACGTAATTACGAATCAACGATCTTATCTCATCAGCTGTGGCCCCGATTACGCCGATGTCTATGTCTTCCTAGCAGATGTCAACCTTGAAAACCTCTTCTTCTATTGGTTCAACTGAATTTTGTTGCTTTAAAGATGTCAGTTTCTCGATTACAACTCTATTTGTCTCGACCGTCAGTTTTGCTTGTTCCGGGAATTTACTTTCCAGTATCATTTTCACGGCCATGTTGCGATTTGGGATGACATAAAATGCAGTTCTGTAAGTTTCGCCATTCACGGTAATCGTTGCATCTAATCTTCCGATAGGACGTACTTTAGCTCCACCTAGTCCGGTGAAAATTTTTGTCGTATACTTGCAAAGCGGCATATTCTTGCTGTCATATGACAACTCATCCAAGAGGTTAACTGAACTTCCGGCATCTACTAACGCTTTAATCTTACTTCCACCCATCTCTACCACGGTCGTCATTTCATCGGATGATGTAACGCAGTTGTCGCTTTCTCTGCTAGTTACGGCGTTGGTACAGTTATTCGATAAATGTCCGAACTTTTGACATTTTAAGCATTTCGGTCTTTTTGCCGCTTCTGGACAGTTTTTTGATTCGTGAACGGCCACGCCGCAATTGTAGCATCTATTTCGCTTAGGTCCCTTTCGATTTGTCTTAGTCTGTCTCTAGATTGATTTGGGATGCAATCAGCTGCATGTCGTACAAGTATTTCTTTAAGGACTCGTCGTTCCTCTTTCGTCGCCTTCTGAGTTGGTCGTGTACGTCACGGCTGTTGACACGATGCTGGAATTCGCTTATTAACCTTTTTTGAATAGGCGCCAAGTGATGATACCGCGTTCGCTCTGTATGAACTTTTTCGCAGCACCTCTTAAGAGCTTCTTGGCATACACGAGCAATTCGTCGTTGTTCCACTTGGCGACCTCCCTTAATTCCTCTACTTCTTCGACCCACCGTTCAACTGCGATGGTGCCGTCGCCGCTAAATGTTTCGATGGCGTCTTCGACATCACGAAATGTCAAACTTCGGAATCTAGTTCGTCGTTGATCGTCGTCTTCACGTTTGTCGTCTTTGCAATCGTCGTCTTCGCGATCGTCGTCTTTACGATCGTCGTCTTTACGATCGTTTCTTTCATGGCTATCCGTGTTTTTCCTTGATGTAGACGCTTCATCGTTGTTGTAGTCTTCATCTTTGTCTCGAGCCGATTCCGTCTCATTATCGGATTTAGTTGATGCGTCAATTAGTTTCATCAGCCGGAGCTTCATGACGGCTTTGCTACCGGTTGTTTCTGCGCCACGTTTTGCGAGTTCTCTTTCTATGTCATTCACTGTCATACGATCAACGCGACTAAGGTCAATAATGTCTTTTTCGCTACTCGACACACTTATTTTCGGTATCACGATTTTATTTTCACTTCGAGCACAATGATCAGAATAATTGATTTTTAATACGACGCGTGCGTCTCGTATTTTTCGATCAGGTTGTTTTCGCAATGTCCACTATAGCGGACTCGGCTATCACTACTACTAATACACTGCCAACACCAATACTGTTTTTTCGTTACTGTTTGATATCGCACACCGTCTCGACAGTTCTTCTTTTGTCTCGTGAGAATCACGCCACTTTTCAAATTTGATTCTTGATTCCCGTTAATCCAGTGGCGGACTTACCGCATTAGCCGCCCTAGGCTCAAAAAAATTGCCGCTCTTACCTTTTATATAAAATAATAAGTGTCTATTAACCGTATACATTACTAACAATCTGGACTAAAACGAACCCATAACGTACCTAAAAGGACCTAGAAAACCCTAAAAAGTACATAAAAGGACCTAAAAGATCCTAAAAAGTACATAAAAAGCTTAGGCTTGGAAAAAACTCGCCCATATCGCCCATCTCCAATTTTTTAATGCAATTGAGAATCGTGAAAAAATCACAATCGTTGAATCTGATCGTTTCATTAGTCAGTGAAGTGAGCAGATTCAACAAACAATTAAGTATATTAGTTCAAGCGAACTATAACTATCGGTAGGCAGCTTCTTGACTCAAAACCCGCGAGGTGTAGAAGATTCGTCAGGACGCAGTTTCCTCTTCTTCTTACGCTTTGTATCCTGCTAGTATTCGTCTATGCTCGACATTCTTTTTTAGCTTTCATCTCAAAATCGCTGAAGTTTTCTCGCATCTCACTAAGAAGACTGCCTAGCGACTCGTATAATGATAAAACAACAAATATGTCTTTGTCAACAGCCTGTAGCTTTTTGTTGACCGCGTTGAACCAACTGAGCAAGAAACTCCAGAAGCAAACCATGAAAGCAGTTTCTAACCGCTCCAATTTTGATCGAATTTCCTTGGCTTCGCACCGAACGTTCGCTTTTTGCAGAGTGTCATCCGCAATGGTAGTCAATGCTTCAAGTATTTTATCTAAGGACTCGCACAAACTCCGACAAGCATCAGCACGAGCCGACCATTTCGTTACTGAAAGACTTTTTATGGTCAAAGTTCGGTTTGGGCCCACTTCCGGCTACTTCGACTGTTCTTTCTGTAGGACTTCCCAGCGATGCGTTGATGCGGTAAAAAAATTATATAGTTCTTGCAAAAGTGCGAAAAATGCGCACGCTTCTACGCAGCTTTCCGCGGCGGATTCACCGATCAAATTAAGCGAATGCGCTGCGCAAGGGATATACTCCGCTTGAGGTGACAGTTTTTTAATCTGCGCTTGTAAGCCATTGTAAACGCCGGACATATTCGAGGCATTGTCGTAAGACTGACCGCGACAGTTTGCAACGTCAATCCAATATTTATCTAACGTCACGTTAATGGTTTCTGTCATCTCGAGAGCTTTATGCCCCGCGTTCGGAATGAATCTCAAAAACCGCTCGTCCGGAGTACTATTATTCTGTACATGCATTTGCACGAATCGCGCATTGTGTAAATCGAGTTTGCCTGTATATAAAATGTACATTGAAATAGTTCAAAGCCCCCTCCTCCTTCCTTCACGTGCACAGCTCTATAAAGCAATGCAATTTCGTTGAATAATATTATGGTGCTTCGAAACTTGTATGTGCATTAAGAAGTTAATGAGTTAGCCGATAGTAAAAAAATATAAATTGATAAAATTTTAAAAATCGCATAGCATTCACAGAACTGAACACATTAGTTACCGGGCTTGGGACCGGCTTCGGCGGAGTTACGGCTTCGCTGCTGGAAATAATATTTTTTCTACGGTGTATTTAACACGTTTTCAACAAAAATGCGGGTTTAAAAATATGGCTTACATTCCTTCGAAGTAAATAAATTTTGTCAACTGGTCACGTACGGAAATAGCTTCAGATGCTTTTTTATCAATGAAATAATACCTTGTTTAAAGGTATTTTTCAATTATTAGTTTTATTAGCGACCTGTAATGATGAGTGTCTACCGTGTGTATTGAATGATCACCAAACAGATCTTTTCCTATGCAATAGGTTTGTACTGCTAGTGAAATATGGTCGAATCGTTTTTTGTGTAAAACATTTGTCGAAAAAATAAATAACTTTACGAAGCTGTTTTTCAGTTTGTCGGCAAATCATAACGCTGCTTTTTAAAGGTACCTTAAGCATACCTCTACTTTTGTAGTGAATCAGGGACCAATGGGAAATATCTCCTTGTAGGGCTGAAATACAATCATCGCATCGTAAAACCTTACATAGTTCGAAAATTACAAATCCAGATATGTCGTCAATAACATAGTCCGCATATTGGGAGAGTCTGGTAGGATTTGTAACATAATTATGGTCGTTCAAAAATTCATTATCGAGATGAGACATATCTGGGATCTCTGATTACTCTATCAAGTGGTTTTTTGCTACGGTATGGTTAATTTCATCTAAAGGGCTACATCTGTCTGCATTCAAGATGGCTATTTGTTCCAGCGGAAGACAATTTCCAAGTCCTCCATCCCGTAACTCACAACGGAAAAGCAGCTTTTTATAACGAGCTGTAAATTGTCGCAATGTGGGATTGTTATTGCTTCCCAGACCCGAACGAATTGACGAAAAAAATAGCTCAATATGGTCCTGATTTATTTTATACATAGGTATAAACCTTAATAAGTTTGTACTTATGAGTCTTTCATGTAAAACATCAATATTACGTAGATATGCTATAAGACCCAGGAATCCAACCTTTCTCGTAGAAATGATTAAATGTTGACCTGTTTCCGTTCGTAACTGTGTGATATATTGAACAGCAGCCTTACTAAAGTTCAATATGAACTCGATGTTTTCTTCACATACCGCTTTTTTTTTAGATATTCTACTTCAGAAGACCTCCTTCTGTTCAGAATATCGAAAACATCGTTTATCAATCTAATAAAATTTGATGCACCTTCCCTTTCAGCAAATTCTGGCATAGCTAGTACTTCGCGGCAAAAAGCTAGTGCATCGGCCACAGATTTGCTAAGGGTTTGCGTAGCTAACCGTACCTTCATTTTTTGTTTCTGAAAGTAAACATAAGCCTTGCTAAGTTTATTGCCCAAATGAAGCCCTTCTTTTTGTTGCAGGTCAAGGAGTAGCTCTATATATTTCCAGTTTATGAGCCTGCCTTCAGGGTCAAGAAAAGTTTTGAAATATTCCCACGCATTTCTGACCAGCATTATCATGTGGCATGGGTCTGGATGTATGATATATTTCTCTTAATACCCTTGTTGCGACCTCAGCGTATTGACACTGCGGCCACGGAAAATTTATTTGAACCTAGCCTTCCATCCCCTGTATAGCGCAACGGTGCCGGCTAAAGCTCAGCGCGTGGGTGTGATTCTTTAGGAGGTTAGGCTAGGCCCGTGTCAATCCAAATAACATGGACAAGGGATGGGAATCAGGATTGGGTGTTGATACTGAGCCTGGAAAAAAAAACTTAGGCCATAATATGGTTAAAAGGAATATTTATATTTAAAATAATCCGAATAAAACATGACATTATAATAAACTTATAATAATACAAAAATATAATTCAAAATAATAAGAGAAAAAATAATGTTTTAAACAAAACTATAATAAAGATAATAATCGAAAAAATATATAATTATGATAAAAAAAAATTATGATAACAAAATAATAATCAAAAAAAATATAATTATGATAAAAAGAAAATTATGATAACAAAATAATAATCAAAAAAATATATAATTACGCTAAAAAAGGAAACTATAATAACAAAAGAAGAAGAAAAAACGGAGGAGTGAAGTAAAGGCAACAAAAAAATTTGAAATTTTTCTCTGAATAATTTGTGGAACACAACTTACTCTGTCTGATGATGAGCGCTCTTTATCACTGGTGCTAAAAATTGGGTTCTTCGTTTTTTTCATACAGGTCTTACTCAGTTGTTACCAATACCTTTTAAACGCGAATAAATGTTATTCTTCCTTATTCATTCAAGGTAAGAAACTCTTCCTTATAGAGAATTACACCGAACAATATGCGAAAAGGTTGCGTTATTGAAGATGACTTTTTCCGTTAAAAAACTGCTCAACAATGATCTGTTGTTCTAATACCTATGGTACTATTATGGTACGACATAAAAGAATTAACTGGATCAGATTAAGTATTTAATTAAAGAACCATAAATCATACCATAAATTAATAATAATTATTTGTGGCATCTTTCATGCCAAAAATGTTCGTGTAATCGAGCATAGAACCTGTTTAATACTATAACATTTGTCAGGGAATATTTTTTTTTTGATATAAATGACCTTAGAAGGATTGGCTGAGTTGAAAATAAATGTATGAGTATAGGATGAAAGTTGCCTATAATACGGTAGAAGAGCTATCCATTAATATGGAACTTTTGATATTTCATTTGATTTTCCAAGTTTATAATCAACAAGGTTACCAAAATCTTATCATGTCAGGAATGTATGTTGTATTTTTCCACTGGCTTTTCGTTGTAGTAATTTCTATGCATTGCTTATCCTCTGACGACTGGAGCCTCGTTTCTAATTAATTCGATTTTAAATTACAAGAGTGATGATCACCCAATAGTTCTGCGAACGAAACGTCAGAACATATAAGCCGGTCAAATTGAGCTTGGCGAGTATGTTTGCAGGTTACAGTTGAGCACGTGCTGTCCGCACCGATCACTAGTTCATGTATAATTTTTTCACTTTGAAGCAGTTTCGTAACACATGGCACTAAGGAACATTACACTATTTCAATTATTTTTAATCAAAATCCGTAAGATGTTCGCTATCACAAAGCACTCCCTTTTATCACCATTAATTTTTCGTGACTCTCTTGTCTTCCGTCAACTTTTTGACCGGTCGCCCGACACCAAAAAAGCAGAACCTCCCTTTGCTTCCAAAAACCCGACTTGGTTGATTCACCTTTCACCACCAACTCCTTATTACACGCGATCTTTCTTTTAAAAATCAAAACCCGCTTAACTTCATCTTCCTTCCAAAATCCACTCTTATTTTACGCGATCTTTCTTTTTTAAAAATCAAAACCCGCCTTTCTACATCTTCCTTCCACAATCAACTCCTCGCCGACTTTCAGTTTTTTTCTTCCACTCCCTTCCCTATTTTTGGGGGCCGGGTGCAAAAGGTCCCGCTGGCTTCCAGTTGGATGCAGATTCCAGATCTTTCCTAGTTGCTAGCTCGCATCAGCACGCTACTTGGCATTGACCTTTCATCCGCATTCCAACTGAAAGCTGCAGACCAAGCAGGAAAAAAAATGCAAGGAAAAAAATTACAGGCAGCTCTGGGGATCGAACCGACATCCTCATAGTTCTGAGGCATCGACGCTCCCTGAAGGCTACTGTCTAGAGATGACAAAAGGTGTGACATTATTCAAACTAAATTTAAAAAAAAAACATGTTGCAATTTATTCGCAACATTCGTGGGGACGACCTCGACCCAGGAGATAAGTCTCATTGCCGGGCTGAGATTAAATGTTAAGCACGAATATCTTGTGCGTGGTAAATGCCTAGTGAACGTCCCTGGTCGTCTTCCAACTCATATGCTACTGTGCCTACCCTTCGTGTTATTTTTGCTGCCACGAATTTTGGAGCTAATTTGGCAGCAAAATGATTTACAGCGTTGCTTAGGGCATGGTTTCTCACCCAGACTCTCTGACCTAGCGAGAAGTTGCGTGTTTTACAGCGCAAGTTGTACGCGCGTGCCCCCTTAGAGTGTGCCTCTGCCAGCCTTTCCTGCACCCGGTCTTGAACCAGCCGCAATCTGTCGCCATTTGAGCGGAGTATAACCTCGCCGTCCTCAAATGCGTGGAGTCTTCGGAGCAGACCATAATCCGAACCATGTTGGATAGGCTGGTATCCGAACATAAGGAAATGCGGTGAAAACCCCGTGGAGTCATGCACAACGTTTCGAAACGCAGAGCAGGACTCTGCAAGATGTTCATCCCATTTTCTATGATCTTCCCCTATATAGGCTCGGATCGCCGACAGTATGCTTTAGTTTGCCCGTTCTGAAGCGTTCGCTTGTGGGGTGTAAAGTGGAGTTCGGCAGTGTTGTACTACAAACTCATCCAACATCCGAGTGAACACATTCGAAACGAACTGAACTCCATTGTCCGAATGCAGAACTTCTGGTATTCCAAAAGTGAGAAAAACTTCGTTTTTTATGTATTTGGCGACAGCTTCTCCGGTGGCCTTCGGTAGTGCTTTCAGCCAAATAAACTTGGTGTAATGATCAAGCACTACAAGTAGTTGGGTATTCCCAGACCTTGAGCGTGGGTATGGACCAAGAAAGTCCACGAACAATCGCTGTAAAGGTCTACAGGTTTCCCTGGGTGCTCCAAGTGGTGGTCTCATGGTGAAATTAGGTGGCTTAATTTGCTTGCAGGTTTCGCAGGCTCTAATATAGTTGGTAACGTCCTGCCTTAATCGAGACCAGTAATAATATCTTTGTAAGACCTCGATGGTCTTCTTTATTCCTGCGTGAGAGCCTCGTGGATCACCATGAGCGCGAGCTATAAGATTCCCTTTGTGGTTCTCTGGGATCCACAATTTCGTTCTGGGAATGCCATTTTGAAGGATTCCTTTCGGTCTGGTGTGAAGATAAACACGCCCGTCGGTGGTGGACACATTCTGGAAGCTTGCGGGGTTCTTTTTGATTTGCGCGATCAAATCCGTATACTCAGGGTCCAAAAAAACTGAGTCAGGGATCACCTCATCGATATCGTGCTGTTTGGAGTTATCTATGCCTGGAGGCGATTCAACCGCACTAGCTTCACATGCGCGTGACAAGGCGTCCGGGACAATGTTTTGTGTTCCCTTCCGGTGCTCAATAGTGAAGTCAAATCCCTGTAACTTCAAACTCCACCTAGCCAATCTGCCAGATAAATCTTGCTGGCTCATGTGCCACTTTAAACTGGCATGATCGGTGATGATGGTGAAAGGCAACCCCTCGATGTATGCTCGAAATCTTTTAACATTTTGCACAGCTGCTAAGCACTCTAATTCCGTGATGCTATAGTTGCGCTGGGCCGTGTTCAATTTCACAGACATGAATGCGATGGGATGCTCTCCACCATCATCATCCTTTTGGAACAGCACACTGCCAATGCCCGTAGTGCAAGCATCGCACTGGATATAGAAAGGCCGACCGAAATCGGGATTAGTTAGAACTGGAGCAGTAACAAGATGCTGCTTAATAGCTTGGAATGCTTTATTAGCGGCGTCTGTCCAATGGAACGTCCGCTTCGCCTTGAGTAAGTCTGTTAAAGGACTCGCCAAGGACGCAAAATTTGGGATAAACCGCCGATACCAGCCTGCCATGCCCATGAACCGCCGGATGTCCTTCACCGTTTTGGGTGCTGGGTAAGTTAGAATGCTCGCTACCTTTTCAGAATCAGTTTTCAGAGTTCCGTCACTAACCACATACCCAAGATATTTAATTTCTTTTTGCAGGAATTTACTTTTTTCCACGTTGATTGTCAAGTTTGCCTTCCGCAATAATTTTGACACTGTGGAAAGTAATTCCATGTGCTCATCAAAGGTGGAACTTGTTATGAGCAAGTCATCGAGATATACAAATATCTTGTCATGTAGTTGGTGAGGGATGACCTTGTGCATCAATCTACACATTGTCTGAGGAGCATTACAAAGGCCAAAAGGCATGACCGTGAACTGGTATAACGGCCTGCCGGGAACGGTGAACGCTGTTTTCTCCCGAGAGCTTTTGTCCAAGGGTATCTGCCAAAATGTGTCCTTCAAGTCTAAACTGGTGATATATCGAGTAGCTTGAAGACGTGCCAAGAGTCCTTCGATCAATAGTAAGGGATAAGCGTCTTTAACAGTAACTTTGTTAAGTCGTCGGGCATCAAGACATAATCTCACCTTTCCAGGTTTCCGGACTATCGTCACAGGGGAACTCCATGCGCTGTGATTTTCTTCTATTACGCCTAAGGACAGCATTCGATCTAGCTCATCGTTTATCAGAGCTTGAATGACAGGAGATACGGCGTAATGTCTCTGTTTTATAGGCTGGGCAGTACCAGTGTCTATGTGATGTGACAACAAATTTGTCTTGCCCAATCCTAAGAGGTTGAAGGAGGGAAAATCTTTCTTTATTAGGTCAAGTTTAGTGGATTCCTGGAGAAGCAACTCATGAAACGCACTTTTCGAGGATTCCGTCACCGCATTAATGGTAGGTAGTGATATGGGTGAAATGTTAAAGGCATCCCAAAAGTCTACTCCGCGGTATAAAGAGTTTGTAAGGGCAGGTACGACTAAAAAGCGGATCATACGCGTGCGATTGTTAAAACGCACTAGGCTATTAACGTATCCGAGAACAGCAACGCCATCTCCTGATGCAGTTTTGACCGTTGCTTTCAGAGGGTGCGTGCGTAAGCCAAGCTCGTCAATGAGTTGCAGCCCTGTAGAACCAAAGATACTAACACTGGCCCCGCTATCTAACAGGCCTTATAGTTTTCGCCCTTTTATCTCTATCTCAGCAAAAGGTCGATTGTCTCCCGCAGGAGTAATTATCGACTCAAGGCAGGATTTTTTTAAGAAACTTCGGGTTTTCAGATAATTATACGACCGCTTGAATCGTCAAGCGTGAGGTTCGGTGGTTGTACTTGTGGTTGGGACTGCGTTACTGTTCGATGTTTGGACTGCAACGTCACAGAATGAACGGTCAGCACTTACTGTCGGCGCCGTAGTTCCGGGTCGGTGCTCGAGGCGGTCTCCGTAGTGGAGGTTTGTTGAGGTCTGAGATGAGGAGGAGTGTACAAAGTCCCAATATTCTGCACACTCCGACCAGCGTTTCCCGCACACTTGGTGCATTTTGGTTTGACCACCCCCGGAGTTCCACATCCAAAGCAAAATTGTCTCTGCACTGGCTGAGAACATTCCATAAATGAATGCCCTATATCCCGGCAGTTCCAACATACCCGCAAATCCATAGTCGGGCGTGCGCGAAGTGTATTTGTTGATGTTGAGAGTGATGCCATTGCCGGATGATCTCCAGTCTGTCGGTATCTACTTGATGGGGGAGCCGGATATCGGCTCTGAGGCACGATTTCAGCCTGGTGTCTGACGATAGCATTTACTTCTTCATTGGGATCTTCATAGCCACTGCAGATTTCCGCTACTGCATTAGAGCGTTTATATTGATTTCTTTCCGGGGCCTTACCATTTGGGTACCACACCGCTTCTATCGCTACACACCGACGAACCATGGCCTGGCTTGAATGAAACTCCACACCAGCCAGATGGTTTCTTAAACGGCGATCCATGTTCCGTAGAAGGATGCATTGCATATCAATGTCAGGTAGCGTGTGCCTAAGCCGTAACGCTAACGCCTCCAAAGCATCATGGAAATCTAGGAAAGGTTCACCTGGACGCTGTAAACGAGCATCCATAGCGCGTCTCACGTCCACGTCTGACTGTTGAGTCGCAAAACGCTCTTTTAGGGCACTCACTAAGTGGGCCCACACCAGGATTGGCGTTTGCTCTAAATACCGCCAATACCACTCTTCGGCTTGTCCTGCCAGCAACAGATGAAAATCTACGGCGAGGGTCTCTCTTGACACGCCGTAGTTATCGGCTAGAGTAGTGGCGCGGAAAAAGAAACGCTCAACGTCTGCACCGCGCGAAGATCCGTCAAATCTTAAATTCCATTTAGATGGTGGGAGCGAAATGGACGATCTATTCACCGTAGGGGCTTGTGACGTTTCCAAACGACGATAATTCCTTCTATCACCAGCATTATCCCCAGGGGGTGTGCTTTGAGCAGAAAATTCTTCAGGATGAACCTCCTCTCCTGGCCGATCTCTAGGCGGAGATGTATGTACGCTACGTGGTTGAGTTTCAGTTTCTGTGGGTGACAAGGTCATACGACCTAGCGCCCGGGTAAGACGTTCGAGCCGTCTGACCTACGTACCGTATTTGGCATGGTGCCTATGATAGATGTCAACAAAGATTACTATAAAATCCAATCTACTCAATATATGCGAGGGAACCAAGAAAAACTGAAATCGCGTATCAAATCCAAAAATTATGCTTTAATACTACACAAAAAATTCCGATAGCCAAAAATCCAAAAATTCCAATAATTGTAGAATGTGTATAATTAATGAATATTTCGATCAATATTTTTTTTTCAGGCTCAGCACCAACATTAACATTGATTGGATGTAATGGAAGGGAAAAGGGGTATTAAATGTTAGGAGGAGGAAAAAAAACTTGGATATTTATGAAAATTAATTAATAAGACAGAGCTCTTTCCATATAAACCCGGGTGAAGAAGCTCTCCTAGAATTGTACTTTATTCGCAAAGTCTAAATGCAAAATAAAGAGAAAAAATAGAACTTATTCGAAAATTTAATGAATTTTTAAGTGAATCCGTACAGTCAAATAAAACGCAAGAAAAATTAAATACTATAAATTAACTTCATCACTATTCAAAGCTAAAAGCCATAATTTGGGCGCCATTTGTTGCGACCTCAGCGTATTGACACTGCGGCCACGGAAAATTTATTTGAACCTAGCCTTCCATCCCCTGTATAGCGCAACGGTGCCGGCTAAAGCTCAGCGCGTGGGTGTGATTCTTTAGGAGGTTAGGCTAGACCCGTGTCGATCCAAATAACATGGACAAGGGATGGGAATCAGGATTGGGTGTTGATACTGAGCCTGGAGAAAAAACTTAGGCCATAATATGGTTAAAAGGAATATTTATATTTAAAATAATCCGAATAAAACATGACATTATAGTAAACTTATAATAATACAAAAATATAATTCAAAATAATAAGAGAAAAAATAATGTTTTAAACAAAACTATAATAAAGATAATAATCGAAAAAATATATAATTATGATAAAAAAAAATTATGATAACAAAATAATAATCAAAAAAAAATATAATTATGATAAAAAGAAAATTATGATAACAAAATAATAATCAAAAAAATATATAATTACGATAAAAAAGGAAACTATAATAACAAAAGAAGAAGAAAAAACGGAGGAGTGAAGTAAAGGCAACAAAAAAATTTGAAATTTTTCTCTGAATAATTTGTGGAACACAACTTACTCTGTCTGATGATGAGCGCTCTTTATCACTGGTGCTAAAAATTGGGTTCTTCGTTTTTTTCATACAGGTCTTACTCAGTTGTTACCAATACCTTTTAAACGCGAATAAATGTTATTCTTCCTTATTCATTCAAGGTAAGAAACTCTTCCTTATAGAGAATTACACCGAACAATATGCGAAAAGGTTGCGTTATTGAAGATGACTTTTTCCGTTAAAAAACTGCTCAACAATGATCTGTTGTTCTAATACCTATGGTACTATTATGGTACGACATAAAAGAATTAACTGGATCAGATTAAGTATTTAATTAAAGAACCATAAATCATACCATAAATTAATAATAATTATTTGTGGCATCTTTCATGCCAAAAATGTTCGTGTAATCGAGCATAGAACCTGTTTAATACTATAACATTTGTCAGGGACTATTTTTTTTTTTTTTTGATAAATATCGTATAACAACGCATAACATTTTTTTTTGTCGTATTACTAATATAAATGACCTTAGAAGGATTGGCTGAGTTGAAAATAAATGTATGAGTATAGGATGAAAGTTGCCTATAATACGGTAGAAGAGCTATCCATTAATATGGAACTTTTGATATTTCATTTGGTTTTCCAAGTTTATAATCAACAAGGTTACCAAAATCTTATCATGTCAGGAATGTATGTTGTATTTTTCCACTGGCTTTTCGTTGTAGTAATTTCTATGCATTGCTTATCCTCTGACGACTGGAGCCTCGTTTCTAATTAATTCGATTTTAAATTACAAGAGTGATGATCACCCAATAGTTCTGCGAACGAAACGTCAGAACATATAAGCCGGTCAAATTGAGCTTGGCGAGTATGTTTGCAGGTTACAGTTGAGCACGTGCTGTCCGCACCGATCACTAGTTCATGTATAATTTTTTCACTTTGAAGCAGTTTCGTAACACATGGCACTAAGGAACATTACACTATTTCAATTATTTTTAATCAAAATCCGTAAGATGTTCGCTATCACAAAGCACTCCCTTTTATCACCATTAATTTTTCGTGACTCTCTTGTCTTCCGTCAACTTTTTGACCGGTCGCCCGACACCAAAAAAGCAGAACCTCCCTTTGCTTCCAAAAACCCGACTTGGTTGATTCACCTTTCACCACCAACTCCTTATTACACGCGATCTTTCTTTTAAAAATCAAAACCCGCTTAACTTCATCTTCCTTCCAAAATCCACTCTTATTTTACGCGATCTTTCTTTTTTAAAAATCAAAACCCGCCTTTCTACATCTTCCTTCCACAATCAACTCCTCGCCGACTTTCAGTTTTTTTCTTCCACTCCCTTCCCTATTTTTGGGGGCCGGGTGCAAAAGGTCCCGCTGGCTTCCAGTTGGATGCAGATTCCAGATCTTTCCTAGTTGCTAGGTCGCATCAGCCCGCTACTTGACATTGACCTTTCATCCGCATTCCAACTGAAAGCTGCAGACCAAGCAGGATCTCACCCGTTGAGATCCAGCAGGGAATCAATACGGCACTGCCATGGCTTAATGCCATTTTCAATGCATGCCTACGGATGGCTTACATTCCAAGCGGTGAAAAAAAAACTTAAGTAGTCTTCATACCTAAAGCGGGCAAGACATCCCACTCCTCACCTAAGGATTATAGACCTATCAGCCTCAACTCTTTTCTGCTGAAAACTCTGGAACGGCTGATAGAGATTCATTTGAGAGCTACTCTGAAACCACTCTCTTATGCGCAGTACGCATACACATAAGGGAGATCGGTGGAAACAGCTCTTCACTCGCACACCAGCTACATCGAAAAATCGCTAAGCGTCATAGAATATACGCAAGTGGTTTTTCTGGACATCGAAGGGACTTTCAATAATGTCAGCCATAAGGCTATTGGGAAAGCACTTGAAGAAAGCAATGTCGATGACAACCTGATAGGGTTTATCCTACAACTGCTAAGCAGCAGGTACATCAAATCCACACTAGGAAACAGCACCTTAAGAAAGCGGCTTTGCTGAGGAACTGTGGAACTTAGTGGTGAACAAACACCTGCCAAAAATAGAAGCGACTGGCTGCAAAGTCGCAGCCTATGCCGATGATGTTGCAATAGCAATATCGGGCAAATTCGTTAACACCCTATCTGAAAGACTAAACTCTGCCCTAGGTTTTCCTATCAAATAGAGCAAAGAGTGCGGTCTAAATATTAATCCACAGAAAACGGAATTTGTGCTCTTCACGAGAAGGTACAAAATTCCACGATTTGTCCCACCCAAACTCGATGAGATAAGCCTCATACCGTTTCACCAAGTTGAATATTCTGGGTCTAATTCTGGACTCCAAGCTCGCGTGGAAAGTGAACATAGAAGAAAGAGCGCGCAAAGCGACATGCACAATCCACTGCTGCAAAAGAGCCATTGGAAAAGGTGGGCATTGAAACCCAAAATTGTATCATGGTTCTATACAGCGATAGTGGAACCAATCCTTCTGTATGGCGCAGTTATTTGGTGGACAGCTATGGCGAAGTCATCAGAAGTGAACCTGCTAAACAAGGTCAAAAGGATTGCAGCTATTGCAATAACCGGGGCTCTACGCACCACCCCGACAAAGGCATTGTTCATGCTATGAAATTGGCTCCCGACTGAGCTACTCACGAGACAGCAAGTCAGGTGCTCTGCGGTTCGGTTAAAATCTCTATGTCTCTGGTATGAAGGGAACAATGGTCACTCCACAATACTACGGAGGGATGGACCAACGCCAGGGAAGGTAGACCTCGCTTCTCCGATTCTCTGTTTTCACCACGATTTCAAGTCAATCATTCCGAGTAGGAATGACTGGGCCACAGAAAGAAGTGAGATATAGGAATCGATCGACATCTACACTGATGGATCAAAAATGGATGGAAAAGTTGGCTGTGGCGTTTTCTCAGAACAGCTAGGACTGAAACTATCCTTCCGGCTACCAGATCACTGCAGTGTTTTTCAGACAGAGGTCATTGCGATTTACAAGGCAGTAGACTGGCTGAAAAACCAAAAAATTTCCATAAGAAATTTAAATATTTTCTCTGACAGTCAAGCTGCTATCCAATCACTATTCAAATGTGCTGTATAGAGCGCAAGTGAAAATACAAATCCAAGATTTTACATTGCCCTTGAAAAAATTGGACCGGCATAATCTATATCGATAATCTCAAAAACATTCGCGTCGCGCACGCGGTTTGAAGACAATGGAGCTTGCTTAGCATTTAAAGCTCTTACATCATGGCGTCTACATTTGACACATTTTTTAATAACTGATCAAATTTCCTTTCGTACGCCTAAAATCCAAAAATTTTCTCTTAATATATTTAAGAGAATTTCTACTTCCGCGTGATGGTATTTTTTATGATGCATCGTTACAAGTTAGCGAACAGCATAATTATTACGCGGTAGAACAATCGGAAATCTAAAGTTATATTTATCGTCTCTTAAAATGATTCTAGTTTTGAGACGGATCAATTTATTATCGTCTTCTATAGGTTCCAAATGTTTAATCGACTCATCACTTATAGCATCAAAAGCCTGTTGTTGTATAAACCGTGAAATGTATGATTCTGCGGTCGTAATCTCTTTTGCAGTTATACATTGTAGTTTGCATCTATTGTTTTTAAACCGAAGATTATCAAAATATCGCTTTAACCAAACAAAAATTCACATTATCTTAAAATAATTCGAAAACTTACCACATATCGAAAAAACGGTATCTTTACTGTCAGAAGCAAGCATTGTTGATGATCTTATTTCGACGACTTTTTCATCTCAAGTTGTACCGCCTCTTTGTTGGACTCGTATAAAGGTTCGGTCCACGTACTGGAATCTTCTCTTTATCATTCTGGCTCCTCCCACCATTTCGATGATTATAGCTCTTCTACTCTGCAACCCCTCGAAGGTAAGTTGGTAGGATTCAAATCTCCAGGTACGTGTCTCCATTGTTGCGACTTAGAAAGCGATTTAATTTCTTTGACTCAATTCCAAACGAAAGTCCCCCAATTGTTTTCGCGATGAATGCACGCCAGTACCGTAGAGGAATCGGCCCAGTAGTATACCTCTAAGTCTTTAATATTTAATATCCTTAGAACACTTGACGTCAATCTTGCGCTAATTACAGCAGCTAATAATTCTAATCTCGGTATACTGAGGTGCAATCCTCCACCTTTACTTGGGGCTACTCGCGATTTAGTTTGCACAAATTTAACTTTTATTTTGCTTTCCCATGGCACACGGATAAAAATGACAGCTGCATATGCAGATTTACTGGCATCGACAAAAGTGTGCAAGCTAATTTTGTCACCATCGCGAATTTCTCTCTCTCTCATGAAAGCACTTTTACTTTACCGACGCTCTCAAGTTCATCAAGCCACTTAATAAACCTTGACTCTACGCTTTCGTCTACAATTTGGTCCCACGACAGGCCTTATGCCCACGTCTCCTGAAGCAAAATTCGCGGTATAAGTGTAATGGGACTAAGGATACCCAGTGGATCAAATACACGATGCGCAAGTAAATCGGCAGATGACTGGACTGTTTAATTTAATTTGTTTTACTCTTTGGAGATTTTTACTCTTTGGATTTTATTTAAATTTTCACGGCCAGCCATATTTGCACGATTATACCAATCAATAATTATCTATCGCAAGCAAGACCAGAGTTCCTTGGAACGTCCGCACGCACCATCAGCAAAGAAATCACTGTTTGAACTTTGGATGTTTCACATAGCTTCTGTTTGTAATTTTGTACCAACCGTTTCAAGTGACGGCACATTTAACTTCATTTCCAATTTTTCGTAATCAATGTTCATGATTTCATTAATATGCTCTGAATCTAGGTGACAAACCCTTGATTTCGTCACACACTTCACCCGACCAGGTGTGATCGCATATTCTACTGTTTTCAAAAAGTCTCGTCCTATTAACATCACTGCACCCATATGATGTCTCGGTACAATATAAAAGTTAATCAAATATTGTCAGAATCCCGACTACGCGCCTAAACCCGAGGATCCGAGATCGAGTGCCCCACCATTTTGGACGCTCCTCGACCCCGGAGGCCTCGTGTGCACACGCGCCGCCGGGACTGTTTCAAAGTCGATCGACGAGAAGTACTTATTTCAACTCCCAGTTCTAAACTGGGTTCTACAAAAAAAACTCTTTTTGTTGACGCATAGCGTTTTTAGACAGTCCCACAAATCACTTCCGATTAGATTTAAAACACTATATGTATCTATGATTGCGTTGATATTCCTGCTGCTGATCTTAACGTTGTTGAGTTCTTGCGAAGTAAAACACAACCAATTCTAATCAGGTAATAAAAGGAAAATATGTATATTCTGGAATGGTACACTAATGAGAAATACGCGGGTGCTGTGGTCGGCTGCTCCATCTAGACTGCCTCCATCTTGCCCATCCTCTCGGGCCGCTGAGTGTGTATGGGTGGCCAGCCGCTGAGTGTGTATGGGTGGCCATGGTTGATGTGTGTCATTGCTTCCTTACGGGTATACAACAAACGTTAACAATGTTCTCATCTGCTGGTATTTGCTCGACCAAATTCACTTTTGGATCTCTTATTTTTCCTTACAATCGCCAGCGCTGTGACCAATTCCATCATAACAAACACAACGTAAACCATCTTTATTTATTTTCACTGTCTGCTTTTCATTCGGGTTGTGATTCAACTTCAACTTGAGCTCGGCTATAGTATTCGCTTTGTACAACGATAATTTGTTTGTCATATCGTCTAATATCCCATCGCACACTTATTCACATATCGTAGCTTCGTCTAGATACCCCGCTTTAGAAATGCGCTGTATCCCGTAAACGTATTCCAGAAAGCTCTCATTTGCGATTTTTCGTCGTTTATCTTATTTTCGTGCAACTCTATTGAATTGAATCTCTTTTGAAATTCATTCTTCAGAGCATTTTTCAGTGCCTGCCAACTATCGATCCCTCATTGTGCAAATACTTATTTGCGTGCAGTTCCCGTTAGCAACTTCTTGCTGTATATAAACTTTATGGTAGTTGTTCGTTCTAACCAATACTGGCGCATATTCCCTCAAACTCGACGAGCCAGCTACCAATGTCTCTAGATTATCTTTCATTTCGCGAATTACACTCCGGCATGTTTTCTGAGCCGTTGGTATTCTTTTGGTGCTTTCTTATGTCACTCGGTCTGTTATTCCATTAGCCACGTTTTTGTCGATCAAACTCTATGATCCGGGCCGCCAGGTTCTCTTTTGAGCTACCTTCGCTTACTCCTAAAACCGTGTTATATTCGTATGAGGGGGGGGGTATGATCCCAACAACTTTGAATCGTTCTTTTGTCCCATAATTCTTTAAAGGCTATTAAATGTATCAAAACCGGAAATACCATTATTTCTTATAGTATATATATATATATATATATATATATATATATATATATATATATATATGTGTGTGTGTGTGTGTGAGTGTGTGTGTGTGTGTTTGCAGCTGCGGACATATAATGAGAAACACATCTAGCTTACTAAAAAGCGATATAAATCATTCTCCTTAGGTCAGTTTTTTTATCTGATTCAATTATTTTGAACGGAACAGGGCTTTTGGGCAAAAATACGCGTCTACATTAATAAGCGTTTGCGTTTACTTCTATACACCTATTCGTCTTGTGCATACTGCGCGAACATACCGCTCGCCTCATTGCGATGAAGCAATGATTAGTCCATAAAAAACTATACGTTATAGTGCAATGCTGAGTAATGACGTTGGATATGTTGTGTGGGAGAGCTATTTTTTTAAAGATTTATACATCCTGGAAACCGCCCGCCATGGCAACTCCCCTAGCAGCTGACAAAGATTGACTTGTGTCTTCATTTATTGGTAGTCTAACCACACGGTGAATAGGTCTCCTTAATATTGAAGTCACTGTGCTTAGCGTGAGCTCGCGAGTTAATTTTCCTTTCGCGGCGTTGATAAAAAAAATAAATGAAGCTTGATAATAGTAATCACTTTATTAAATATTTGGGCGATGTCTATATTAATTATTTTACGATCTCTATTGTGTTGCGGCGGTCTTAAGACTGCCTCTAATTGTTTCATTACCTGAAGTTCCAAGGTTAGTGGAGCTAAATGTTTCCCACGGAGAATGTTACGTAGCGTGCAACATTTCCGTTAGAATTACTATAGTCTAAACTCTACCCAGTCTGGTTTGTTGAAATTAAACTCTTCTTTCTCGGTTTCTAATGCACTTGGTGTGAAGGTGTTTGCGTTGCAATTTTTGTTTGTGCAACTTGGAATCTCAGGTAATGTAACACGCATACAAGCCCGTCTGGACCGGGATGAATTTCCTGCACTCGTGCGAGTGGCTAATGCTGTGGTGGCTGCTTCACTATACTACTAGTACTATAGTACTTTCTTATTAATATTAAATGAAAACACATTAAATAAGTAAGGAAATGTACTTTTTATTCGAAACCAAAAACGTATGTATTCTAATGATCGATTCGTATACTACTCGATTGGAGCAGAAACTGAGCGACATCAATAATGCGTTTAAGTCTTTTATAAATTAAATTTACCTCTTCGATATTATTTAGAACAAAGGAAAAAAATGTTTATCTTCCAATAGCTTCTTGAGCTCTTTTGTAAATATATGCTTTGGGCAAATGCAACATTAAAATACTTAATGACAACATTGTATGCTACTTAAGAAATGCTTTGGGCAAATGTAACGTTAAGAATATTAATGGCAAAATTGTGTGCTAGTTAAGTACGTAACACTGTTTCGTTTATGATAATTTTTATTGACACGTCTTAGCATTCATATATGCGGACGGGACGGGACTCTGTTCGTCAGTGATAAAACGTGAGCAACAACTAAGACAGAGGTATTGCCTTCAAACCATTTTTAACGTTGTTGAAGCTCGTGAATTACTTCTTTGCGTCATCGGTGCCAGAAATGATTGCGCTTATTTATGAACGTTTGCCAACACTTAAAACCGTTATGGCTGCTTGCGTTGTATATGAGCTGGAAACCGCTATATGGCTTAGTTGCTGATATAGCTACTTGCGTTGGCGTGGGCTGGAAACTGTGTTTCTTATACAATTAAAATGCGTGTGTCTCTGGCTGAGGTTAGACTCTAAGTGAGTTCTTCTATTTTATTAAACACTAATACAAACATATACATACTATACACTTAACTAAACGATGGCAGCGCCAAGTTGCTACAATACAGATACAGTCTAAAGTGTTTTTGAAGAGATTTAACCTCTTTTTGTTGCGACGGGACCAAACCGTGGTTAATTCGATGATAGAAAAATTGAAAATTTCTGGATATTGTTTACGAATGTCGTCAGCAATATCGTTCGAAGGGAAGAGGGAGCTAAGGTCATTTAAAACAAAAACAGGTTTACGCCGTTGTGATGGCGTGAAAGCATGTCCACCCATATTTTTCTTTTTAATGAGGTTCGTTATGAAATCGTGAGCCTCAATGTTGTCCACTACAAGTTAGTGGTAAACATCCGAAAAGATTTGACGCGATAGCGCGTCGAGGGAAGCTGTCGCATTATTGCGGCGATGGTTGGAGGTGTCACCTGGTTGATAAATATTGGTGGCATCCACTTAGGTTTTTGAATAGTTTCAACTGCTGACGGGCGTTGTTCACAGACATTAGGGGTACATGGCGTTAGAAGCTCAAACCTATTACAATTGTTCTTAATGCTATTCGAAACACTATAATTATTATTTTTCGCTTTACCTACAAGCCTGCCAGTGGCCAGGCGAAATTGGTCCATGTCCTTGTCAATCGCGCTCTCGATGGCTTCGTTGGTTTCAGGAGTAAGGTCGCTTTGCATCGCCTCCATTTTGTCAATTTTTGCTGCAGATCTTGTCTGGCCGGTTTCGGTGGATGATGGGCGTTTTGGCATCGTTAGGCTTCCAAGTTCGTTTTCGATGAAACTTTTCAATCCTGGTGAGAGTAGGGCATTGCCGCTCTTTCCTTTTAGAGGCTTGAATACGGTGGTTGGGTCAACCGGTTGCACTCGTTGAGCCGGAATTTTTATTTCTTTGCTTCCAGTTTTAACACTGAGCTTCGGACGACGCCGCTTAAATAAGCGTCGGTGACCTTCAAGGTCAACACTCACAAGTGACACTGTTTATGTTTGAAAGTTTTTTTTGTCGGAATGGCCACGCTAAGAATGTTTCTATTACAGCTTCCACTTTTGAAAATTTTACAGTTTTCAGGTGAAATCAACACACGTAATTCGGAAAAAATCTCTTTATACAAGCTGACAACGCGTCCAAGCGTGATGACAGCCCATCTTCGAGTCCAAGTTGCTACAATTGTTAATCCAGTAGTTCGTTGGGATGGCACATTACTCCCTCCTCAATAACGTCTAGTAATGACGTTTGCTGCAAAGGATGCTGAATTTAATTTTTGGTGTCGTCTACCTGGTGGATAGACTTTCGTTATGTGTGGCGGTGGCGGATTGACTGGTTGTCTGGGAGTCAGATGATGTTTCGACGGCGCGGTGCGGATGTTCTCTGGTGTTGAAATTCCATATGCTAGCTTCAGTCGGTTTGTAGATACGCTCGATCGTTTCCCGTTGATGTTAATCGTGTAGAGGCGGTCGGAAATTCGCTGCAGGATCTGATGTGGACCGGAGTACAGCTGTGTCAAAGATTTTTTCATTGAATCTCTCCTCAGGCAGACGTGTGAGCAAGACCTCAAATCTTTGTGCACTAAGCCAATGGTGGCATCATGATGGATTGCGGACTGTGGTTGCAATAGATTCATTTCGTCTTTTAAATGTTGTACAAAAAGCGGTGCGTTGCAGTCCGGCTGGCTGTTGCCGAACTAGTCGCCGGAAATGTGAAATGTTGTACCATACAACATTTCAGCGCATGAACTTTGCAGATCCTCTTTGTAGCTAGTGCGAAGTCCGAGAAGCACTGAAGGGAGGACGTCCGGCCAGTCACTGCTGTTTTCGTGGCACATTATCGCAGATTTAAGAGTTCGTTGCTACCGTTCAACCATCCCATTAGATGCTGAATGACAAGGAGATGTCCTGCTCTATTCCCAGTAGTCTACTCATTGACTAGATTAAAGCTGACTCGCACTGGGTTCCTTAATCGGTAGTGATTGTCTGTGGAGTTCCGAATCTGCTAACCCAATTCGAGTAAAAAATCTTCGCTACCGACTCGGCTGTTTGGTCGCTCATTGGCATTGCTTTGGGCCAGCGAGAGAAACGGCCAATGGCAGTGAGGCAATACCTGTACCCTTGTACGAATTTCATTGGTCTGATAATGTCTATATGGACATGCTGAAATCTTTTGTCCACGATTGGAAAAGCTTTTTACAAGGTTTGCGTAATGTCTCGATTCATGTTTGACCAAACATACTTTCTTCTAATCGCGCGACTGGTTGCTCGCGCACTAGGATGTGATAGGCGATGAAAAATGGTGAAAATCGGAGTTTGCAATGCCTTAGGGATAAATGGACGGGTATCCGTTGTTGAAACGTCGCATTGTAGTAAAACATCACCAAACTTCACCGGCTGTAGGGCTAGTGATGTTGTGTTATTTTTTAACAATTGAGCCAATTCCGAGTCCTTATTTTGTTTTAACATTAGTTCTTTAGTAGAAATTTCCGTTGGCAGGCTAATTTCCTCGGCTCGTGAAAGTGCATCGGCAATTATGTTTGCTTCACCTCGTATGTGGGTGATATTCGTAGAAAATTCCGAAATATAATTTAGTTGCCTAAGTTGTCGAGGTGACGCTTTGTCGGATTTTTGTTAAAATGCGTAGACCAGAGGTTTATGATCAGTGAGGATCGTGAACTCAGAACCTTCTAGCCAGTGGCGAAAATGTCGAATACGTGAATAATAGCTTTTTATCATATGTGCTGTAGCGTGTTTCTACCGTTGTCAATTTTCGCTGAGAGTACGCCAGTGGAAGCCATTGTGATTGCAGTTGCTCGAGGACTGCACCTACTGCTTTATCTGAGGCGTCTGTGACTAATCTTAGTGGCTTTCTTTAATGAAAATGAATGAGCGACAATTGTTGAAGGCTTGTTCGATTTCAGGTGTCCAACTGATGATGGTGTTCTTTTTTCCACTACCTTTTGTAAGTTCGTGCAGAGGAGCTTGAAGGTTAGCGGCATTTTTGATGAACCGACGATAATAGTTAATTATTCCAAGGAATCGCTGGAGATCTTTGACTCGTTCCGGTTTCTTGTAATTTTTGATGGCTGCGACTGCGGTTTCTTCGATACCAAAAGCACATTTATCGACGTTTATTACGACGCCAAATTTGCTAAGTTGCTTGAAGAGGAGTCGGAAGTGCTGCATATGCTCTTTTGCGGTTGCGGAAGCGACTAGTATGTCGCCAATATAACATACGCAGAAATTAAATTCCCGAAGGACTTGATCCATAAAACGTTGAAACGTTTGTGCAGCGTTTCGGAGTCCGAATGTCATTACAGTGAACTTGTACAGACCAAATGGAGTTGTAATGGCTTTCTTTGGAATATCACAGTCAGCGATAGGGATTTGATGAAATGCCCTAATTAAGTCTATTTTGGGAAAAAATTACTTTCCTTCGAGATCTGTGACTATGTCTTCGATGTGCTTGATCGGATATCTATCAGGCTTTGTTATTTGGTTAAGCCTTCGATAGTCACCGCATGGTCGCCAAGAACTGTCTTTCTTGGGCGCAAGATGCAAAGGGCTGACCCAACAGTCGATGATGGACGGCAATAACCTTTATCAATGAAATATTGAAATTCCTTCTTTCCTATAGCAATTTTTTTCGGAACCAGTCGCCTTGGACGATTATATACAGCTGGTCCATTGGTGTGTATGGAATGACGAACAGAATGGGGCGCGCTAGTTGCTACCGCCGGATTTGTATTTCCTGGAAATTCTTTCAAGAGCGCATTATGTTTAGAGTCTTTTTTTATGCTTGAAATGGACCGATTTGAAAGTTTCGCCACGTCTCCTTGTGCCGTAAGCCTGGTACTCAAATCTATGAGTTTCTTGGTAGTAAGGTCTACTAACAGTTTAAACTTCGTTAGAAAGTCGGCACCAATAGTTGGTTGCGCGACATCCGCTACATGAAATCTCCACGTAAATGATCTGCGTAGACCTAAATTCAGAGTTATCAGTTTTTCGCCATAAGTGCTGATTTTCGAATGGTTAGCAGCAAATAACTTAAAACTTGACGGGGGTATTTTACAAGATGGAGGTCGAGGGATCAAAGAAATATCAGCGCCAGTGTCAACGAGGAATCGTAGATTTGTTGTTTTGTCCCGGATAAAAAGGCGTCTTTGATTTGTATCACTGTTTGGCGTCTTATCAAACAGTGATTTTATTCGTTTCCCTGGATTTGGGTACGATTAAAATCGCAGGGAGGTATGCACTGCCGAGCAGGTGCTCCAAACTTTTTATGGTAAACAACAAATACGAGTTGATAGTGTTTCGGAACGACTTCTTTGTGGCCTGTACCGTCGTGAGGTGTACCGTTTCATTTGAAGCACTTCCATTTTCAACTCCTTGATTTGCTTTTCTAGTTAAGCTGTGGGCGTCACTGCACTTAGGGTGGGCTGAGTGTACGTTTAAGCTATTTCACTAGGGTCTTTGATCTCGGCTATGCGATTCGCCATTTCTGCCAAATGTGTAAGATTTGACGTGTCTGACACCGCAATAATCGATTGCATGCGTGTCGGGAGGCGTTTTAGCCATAGAGTTTTTAAAAAATTATCACTAACTCTACTTCCTGCTGCCTGCGCCATGCTACACACTAGTTGCGACGGCTTGTCGCCGAGCTCCAGACCGGTTAACAGATTTCTAATCTGGGCCTCTTCTGACAGTGAAAATACCGCGACGAGTCGTGATTTAAGGGAGTCGTATTTATTTTCACTAGGCGGATTCTCCACTAAATCCGCCACGACTTCTAATATCGCACAATCCAGTTCGGCAATGACTTTGTCGATTTCAGTTTTGCCTTCGTAAATACAGTTTTTTTGATTTTGCTCTGAGTAAGAGTTTACTTTTTGCTTTCGTTTTCTGGTATTGTGTTCTTTAGGGTGTATGTTACGTTCTGATCAGAACACGGAATCAATACACCTCTTCTTACTCCCTTTCTGAACACATATTTATTTATTTTGACGGTTTGCTCACTATATAATTAACACAAGCAAACAAGTATCATGGCTAAAATACCAATAAAGCAATGATTGAACTGTGCTCATATTTCAATATGTAATTACAAATATTAGCAAATTAAATGAAACAATTTAAGATTTTCCCGGTTAGAACTAACCCCGACTTTCTTGGTAGAATTTGTTTGTATTATTATGTAATTATAAATATTAGCAAATGCAATTAAACAATTCAAGACTTTACGCACATACACACCGCACCTGCCGCCGGTTCGATCACGAATCGTTTGTTCGATCGCGATCGCATTCTCTTCCCTTCGATTCTTGAACTCACGCTCACTATAGCACGTTTAGGTATTTTTCAAGCTAGTGCAATAGGCCGGAAGCCAGTATGTATCGCGTTAGTGAGAAAGAGGCAGCCGCGTACTTTTTAGAGCAGTGTGGACTGATTTCGGGTTATGCTGAGGCGTTGCTAGAGATATAAAGATTAAAGAAAAGCTGACGTGGGAAATTTGTGCAACGACACTTTCAAAAATGTTTTCCCATAGAGGGAATATATGCTAAACAGATAAATTTTTCGGAAATTGAGGTTCGCTATGTGAAATCTCCTTTTAATCAAGATTTAGTATATGTTACAGCAAAAGCTGGATTAAACGTGTTAATATGCGACCGTACCAAAGATAGTTGAATGACTTTCCCTTTGGTAACACATTTAAAGGGATTTTTAGCTTAGGATTTTCAAAAAGCACGTTTATTCCGATGATTTTTTTTCATAGAAAGAAAAAAGATATCGTTTTGAAATTTCTCACAAATATTTACTAACATTTTAAGTATGTATACAAAAAAAGATTTTCAAGATTTTTGCAACGTTTTTTTTTGGATTTTACGAATTTTTCAAAAAAAATGCCCAAAATTTGATGGCGGACGTGATTTCTCGAGTCTGGAACATCTGAGAGGAAAAAAATAAAACAAAAATTAATCCTTGTTTAAATGGCTATCGCGTGAACTAGGATAATTTTTTCGCATAGAAATGACAAAATGGCGGCCATTTGTAAAAAATTGGCTTTTGAGGTTAGAAAATCGGCTGGAAATCGGAAAATTTATTTTCGATCAACATGTTCCTAATTCCCGCGATAGCCATACATGTCACTAACAACATATTAAAAGTTCAGTATGATCGGCCCAATATTTAAATTAAATTATGTTCGCCAACTAAGAAAACGTGATTCCGAGAAATTAACGTTTAAAGTTTTTTCTAGTATTTTTTCAAAGTAAATGCTACGTACCTCTATTCTGCCATGTCTGCGCCATACATTAGTCCTTCCTCTTTCTCGTACTTCTTCTGAAGCTTAAATTTTTTGTCTCTCTAAGCTGTTCTAGCCTCTTTGGAGGCCTCAGTGCTGCGACGATTCTATTGGTTTACGCGAGCGCGATCGATTTCCGCATCGTGTCTAGAGGCTGAAAATTCTATTGCAATGCCCATCAGTTGCATTATTTTTAATACACTTGCAAATAATTCCTTAAAAATGCAAGAAGCTGTGTGAGCAGCAATTTCCATAACGATCATGCCAGCAAAAGTGTGCTTAGGGATGAAATTCCAAATACAATTATTTAAACTTTCGTTATTGTTTTGGGTGGTATTTCCCACACATCTTTCCAAGAAATCGTCTGATGTCAAGTCTTCGTAGATGGGTTTTAGAATTTCCTGTGCTTCTTGATCAAGAGGTGGAGCATGTTTATAGTTTTTTAATTCACCAGCCGCCTCAGCTTGACTATAATCGGAATTGCGTCTTATCGCCAAACCATAATAAGTCGACAAATTTTCCATTAATTTAATAGTTAATTTCGATGATTTTCAGTATTTCCTTTTTTAGGTACACTTTCTTGTTTAGTTCTAGAGCAACTTTCAGACGTTTTTGTTGTTGCTTTTTTTGCTGCATTATACTTTTTTTCCTACCTTGCTCCTTCTAAATAATCTTTTTTCAACGTGCAAAATACATTCTTTCTTTACAATTATAAAATTAGGACCATACGGCTCTGCAACTCTTAATGATTTGAATGTTGAAGAATCGCCGTCACCTACATAATATTTATGTTCAGCATCGTGCAGTTCATCGGATCTTTGAAACATTTCTACTACGCCGTCTCCTTCCATTTTTCCTGAAGAACCTTCATGATTTATTTGACATTGTTTTTTGCGTTCATTAAAAAATAATCGTTCTCTAAAGTATCACAAAGAACAAAAAATTAATAAAAAAAATAGATTTTTTAAAAATTTGTAACCTAAAAGCCCCCTTAATCCTACCAGGAGCACGTCTTTTCGCTTGCTGCATGATGGACATTGGCTGCAAAATCAACGCTATTCTTGAGTCTGCTTCTTTTTTATGCAGTTAGTAATGGAGTGTTCGATGATCTTGCAAAATTCGTACTTAATGCGACCTGGTTTTTGTCTTCCCTTGTATCCTCTTCCACAGCTAGGGCCTGGTGTATTAAGAAGGATACGAAGGATTATTTACGATCTTCACCTTATTCAGTATCAAAAATGAAATGTTTAAATAAACAGAAAATTTTATCAGGGTATACGACTCATCTTCACGCACATTAATTCTAATTATTTTTCGATTGCAAAATGAACACTTCGCACTATTTATTTAATTTTAGTGACGTCATTATAAATGCTTTTGAAAATGGATATATTCTGCTACTTCTGAAAGTGTATAAAAGTTAGCCCTGGATATATAGTGCTGATATATGGTTGATTCATCTTCATCGGACATCAGCGCGGGAGAGACTGACATTAAGCATTGTCAGGTATAAGCTTCAATTTAAATTTAAAATTATTTAACTGAATTTGCTTTTCGTTTTTTTCTCAGGTTGGCGGCAATGCCCAGGTTTGTGCGATTAAATGTTTAACAAATAAATGCATAAACAATCAAACGTTCATACTTTGAACATTGCTTAGTCTCAATTTTTAGTGATACATTTGCGTTTTCAACTATACATGCCCTGGAAGTAAGTTTATACATAAAAAATTTCCATTTGAATTTGTAAGAATATTAATGTTGAGATGCACTTTTTTAAGTAGCTTTATTTTTTGGCATTGTGTAATTTTATTTTATTTTATCTTTCATTAAATGCGTTTTTAATTTTATGAGATATCTAGTCGCCACAAATCCTTTAATGTAACCAAAAACTAGGTTAAATAATATTATCATGCATGTGTTTGTGCTACTTTTCTTTAAATTTGTGTAATAGATTGCTCGTCGCAGGAGATTTCTCTGTTGCCTTCTCGGTGTTGGACGCCGAACGCCGGATCTTGTATTTTTCAAGGGAGATCCGTGATTTAGCGTTGTATAAGTAAAGCGCACTTTTAGTGAGGGAACAGGGTTATATTGGGGTACCTACCGGCAAGTTAATTGCCACATGTCTGGCGCAGGATTCAAGATCCAAGCTAGCCGATATTTTTACTAACTTTTTGTTTAGCGACTGGTTACGCTATAATTGAGGCGCTTCTAAAGCCAAGTTACGGCTCGAGCGTTTTGCCAAACTACGGCAATAATGAGTTAATTCAAACGAGTCAAAAGTACGCTATGACTATGACTATATTTTCTTTTCTACAATTTCCTTTTATACAATTTTTACAACTTAACATATAATCCCTACTCTAATATTTTATTCTACTTAATACATAATCCCTACTCTAAAACTGGAAGAATTGAATAAAGTAAATTCATTCTACCAATCAAAATATCGATCAGCATTTTTCCATATGACCCAATTTAAAATGCAACACTCATAATAGTCCATGAGTAATGACTACTCAGGTTTCTTCACAAAGGGTATACGTACTTTGTGTGTAAGTATGTCGTACATTGCACCTGCCAATGCTAAGCGCCGCTTAGTCTAGTGCGATCACGATGGGTTAGTATAAACATTCATTCATGTGTCTATTTTTAGTGACAACATGAATTGGACTTTCGTGTGAGTAGATTATGTGTAATGCAAAACGAGTATGCAAAATGAGCATTACAAGGTGATCGTAAATTATGCATTTGTATATTCTACGACTGCTCGTTGATTATTGATTTGTGGGTTTAGTTTATAGTAAAATGCTGATTGATTGTGTAGATCCACTACATTTGTTTTATGCAGTACATTCAAATTAGTACCTGGTTTTAGTTTGGATAGCATTGAAAATTTTATATCAGAATAATTTGAACTTTCTTGACACATATAGTTCCTTATGTGTAGTTGCTGTTGCAACTTATTTTTTAATAGACCTAAAAGATGATACGGTCTTTCTTGAGTAATCGTGAAACTTTATTTCTACATTTAAACAGGTTGATCACTAACATGCAAGTCATGGATAAAACTAAACACTAAAAATTCAATTTGGTTGATTTGCTTCTACACTTTACGCATGGTCTTTGTCTAACTCACGCGCGTAGTTCTGACACCTGTTGATTTCTATAGGTGTTTCACTGAATTTATATTTCAATTAGATTGGTTTTTTTATTGATTATCCTTGTAATTTCATTTATGAATCTAAGGTAGTACGAGTAGATATTATTCTTTAAACTATGATAGGTTATCAATGAAGTATCAACGAGTTTCTGCAAATCGTATTTCTTAAAAATACAAGAAAAGACATTTGTTTCCTTTATTATACGATTTCGTTTTTTTATTGTTTTCAAATGTACATTTCGGACATTAGTTGTGTCCTTCAGTGTATTACTGTCATTTTTTTTCCCAATACACTCCTTAGATGCGCAGAATACTTTCGACGCCTTTTCTCCATGATTTATATTCGCTGGGGTCCCCTGAAAATGTCCGCAGACTTTTTACTACATCAGGAATCTTATCCATATCGGATAAGTTCCTGTCATTTTCAACGTTAATTGGCATATCGGTTTCGTTATTTATGTCCGCGGCGGGATTCATGAAATTTGTAAAGAATAGTCGGCCCCGACTTTTCAGGGTCTCGGAAACAACATGAGCTATGCATATTCTTAGATTTTCGTTTTTAGCAATGGCATTTTCCTCATTTCTGATGCCTTCCGCGGCTTCTGCGCGTAATACGGGAGGACGAAGCAGGTTATTGGGGTTTGCCATTCTAAAAGGTCACCAGATATTTAATTTAAATTTGTATGAAGTACACTACAAACGCTGTTTTGAAGATTTCACTGTACACTTGTTTTTACACTAAGCACGATAAACACAATAAACACAATATGTTATGAATATATGATAAAAATATATGGTAATAATATTAAAGAATACTTGAAAGCAAAGCTAATGAATGTGTTCTTTTATTTTTTCAAAATTTTATTTACTCTTTCTATAAAAAAGCTTTTAATATAGGCTTTGTTGATTATTGAATTTGAGATAATTTGATACTTAAAAAAATTCTTAAAATATTTAACTTTCAGAACCATTAATCCTGCGATGTTACTCATGGTGGTCGTTTTTCGAAAAACAGGTTGCTGTGCTTCCTGTTTGGATTTTACTTCTTTTTAGTGTCACGGTTTGTCACTTTTTCTGGACCGCTCCGCTTCGACGAGGTTAGCAATAGTTCCTTTTTTCTCTTTCTGCTGGCTACTAGGGGGCCTTCCTGACCATACTTCTTTTTTTCCTTTGAAGGTGGCTTCGAGGATCAAACGCGCAAAGAGTATCGCGGATCACGGTCCCTGCTCGGGCGCCAGTTAATTTACAACACCTTTTTCGTTTAAAATAATATTTACTAACAAGACAAAAGCCTTGCGTCTTCACTTCACAAATTTAAAAACAAGAAGAGCTTACATTCTAGATCTTCGCGTCTTATATTAAAAAATAATGCTGATGCAGTGTTTGGCGAATATATCCGTGGTTAGCGCAATTCCTAAGAAGATGCACTTGTGGAAAATGCTTACGTTGATCGTTGCATTTTCCATAGAATTTGTTTGAAGTGTTTGATTACGTTGGCGTTTAGTTATTAAATGAATTCATGAAGGTGCAAATATATTATATATAACAATACAAAATAAAATTTCATGGCAAATTAATTAATTAATCAAAAAATAAACTAAACAAACTACATGGTAAGAACATAAATGCATACATGTATCACAAATTAATTAGATTCTCTAGGAACTAAAATGAATTACTGCTTGAAGAAAATCATATAATTTGAAGAAGGGGAAGCGGGGAACATTGCTTATCTTTCTTTTTCAAATTATATATTCTTCTGTAATATTTGGCTTTATGAATTCGAAAAGCGGATTTCATGGCCCGTTCATAATCGTGATATCCAAAATCTGATTTTTTTACGGCTTCTGAAATTAATTAAAATGTAAAGTTGACATGATCACCAATGTTTGTTTGTTACCCAAAAAGTAAGTGTTGAACAATTTCAAATATCGAATAGCAACTCTTCCCTTGGACTCATCCCAGTTAAATATTTTATCAAAAATTTGTAGAAAAATCGCGTATATGGGAGATTTTTCTACAATGTGCTGTATATACGATATCTATTTGAATATTTATGAATATATTAAATTAAAAGAAGTAATCGTTAAGGTAATTTACATATCTCCGTTCGGTTTTGATTGGGCAATTTCATTTGCGTACGCTAGAGACTCAAGACTGGTGATTAATTTTTTCACCAGTTGTTCCCCATTAGAACAGTCTGCTTGCATAGTATGGCCTTTACCTCTTGAAGTTCTATACGCATATAATAAAATACAGATAGTAAATCTGGTCTAGTATCTAGAAATGAAAAAAATGCTTTTGATAAAAAGATGCAAGCAGTCCTGTGAAATCATTAGCATACCTGAATTCTCTTGTTCTTTAAGAATTGCATTATTTTCGTTTAGCGGCTCAGCAGAGTAAGGAGCGGCGCAAAAAATAAATTCGGTCCATTATTAGCTATAACAGTAAAAGGTTGCGAAGAAAATTGAATGTCTTTATTGTTGGCATAGGAATGAAAACGAAATTCTGGTCGTGGGTCGTTGCATAAAATATCATTTATTTCGATTTTTTCTATTATTGTACTTTCTGTTTTAGTTTGCGAATTCCTAACGCCGTTTTTGAATTCACTGGCACTGAAAAGCAACTTTCGTTATCGGTGAAAGAGTGACCAATAGTATAGTCAATCCTTTCTTCAGAATAAAATCCTTTGATTCTAACTAGAGGTGGCAAAAACATATCTTTGTTGTGAATGGATCATTTGAATCAGGCTCAGTAAAAAGATCCAGATCAGTGAGTGTATCATTTGGATCATCTAGATCATTTGGATCACTGAGTCAGAAGAGATATGGTACACTGTACAGAGTTATCATACAATTAGGTACTGTAGATGTATAAGTTGTTTACTTGATTTTTGAGTTCACAAAACTCCATTCGGAATACTTACGATCGTAGCTTTCCAAATCTTTAAGCCCATATTTGACTGAAAAAAACCTTAATAAAGTTAAATTTTTATATGAAAAATATATTAATATATAATTTCCACACTAAACCTATAGAAGCACAATTGCGCCTTTACTGTCTGACTGACAAAAACCTGTACTTTCAACTAAGATCATATTGTATAATTTCACATTTTAAACTACTACAATCGAAACTTTAAAGTGCATCTTAATATATGCATCTACTTGTAAACTACTGCTGGAAGCCCTGCAAATTATTTACAAACATATCATCTCATGTACACATTCATCGTTATGCCCATACAAATGCGAGCTGCACCGTCTCTTCACGTGGAAAGTGTATTTCTCTTTACCTCTCTTACGGAGGAACTTGTGAGAGATTACTGAATGGAACATGATCGCGTTTGTGGCTTGTGCTTCTGATCCATAAGATATGAAAGATCCATGAGATATGAAAGATCCACTGATCCAAATGAACAGATTTCACTGATTCGAATCATTTGGATCTCTAAGATGATTCGGATCACTGAATCATATCCGCGATGATTCTAATTCTAACCACTGTCAAACCGTTAACCCATTAATGTTTTTAGGGTTTAAATCTTGTTAAACAATGGTGAGCAAATTTATAATCGTTTCGAGAAGCTTTTCTCAATTATTATAAGCATGCCTTCACTGAACTAGAATATAACAGGCAAATAGCAATCAATATAAATAACACCGGCCGATATGATTTTCTTCGTTTAAATTATAATCAATTATACAACAGGAAGAGGTGGTACTCCCAAGTTTCCACAGAAGGGATGAGCTCATGCGAGGAACTATCATCGATTTCTTAGCTGCATGTCAAAAAATTGACATTTGCTTCCTGTGGGATTCGAGAGAGAGAGAGAGAAAGCGTCTGCTACAACATTTGCTTTCCTGGCTTATATTGTAGTTCGTAGTCATACTCTTCTAGTAAAGCCTTCCATCGCGTCATCTTTATGTTTGTGTATTGCTGAGCGCATACATGAGTGGTTGGTGATCGGTATAAATCGTAACCTTTCTTGTTCCGTGAAGGAAATTTCTTAAGGACGTTAGATCCGAAATCATGGCCAACATCCCTTTTGCATCGGTTCTCATCTCTTTAGTAGAACTAAGCGTCCTAGACAAGAACGTTATGGTCTTCCTTCTTGTGACAGCAGAGCACCGATTGCGTATTTTGATTTGTCGGTGGTGAGTTCGAAGTTTTTATTGAAGTCAGGGATAATTAGCATGACGTCTTGCGAAGTAAGAGAATTTTTTGTATTTTGAAAAGCCTTCAATGCAATGTCGTCGACGTGGGCTTTTACCTTTCCTGCCACGTTTTTCGATACACCTCCTTCTTCCCTGATTAGGAGAGTATGGTCATGGGCTTTGCAATCTTAAAAAATTCAATTATAAAGTGGCTATAATAACTAGCTAAACCAAAGAAAGATTGTAGTTCATTCAACGTACTTGGAGGAGATAAATTTACGATGGCTCATATCTTCTTAGGACTGGCTTTTATTCCGTCCTTTGAGACTATGAACTCGAAGAATTCTTCTTTAGTTTAAAAAAACACATTTGGACTTTAAAGTTAGCGTCTTCCTAGGTTTGGAAGATTATGTCCATATTTTCCAAAAGTTCTTCATCGGTTTCGAAACGAGTAAAATCATATTTGCCGTTATTCGTTGAAAAGTCTGTTTTCTCGGTAGCAGAAGGGTTTCAGTTTAATATGATGAAAACCGCTATTCAAGTCTATCTTCGTGAAATATTTCTTTCTTCTTAAATTGGCGAAGAGATCACTTTTTCGGGTATCGGGTACCTATCGCAAATGGTGACTACATTCAGTTTCCGATAATCTGTATCTATACGATTTTTTTACCGAAAGCATCTGATGTTTTTAGTAGCACCTATACAGAAGCATTGTACGGCGATCTAGAAGGTTTTATAATACCGTCTCCCAAGAGGTTTCATATCTTATTATCAACAACAGCTTTCAATCTCATAAGTTATATATACGACTTCAAATAAACTGTCCTGACATCAACAGTACGAATTAAACCTTCGACTCATGTTGTGCAGGTTAGTTTTTAATCACCATCAGGTTCACCAAAGAGTTTGGAGTATCTCTGTAGAACCGCGGAAAGTTTACACGTTTAATCCATTTTTAAATGGTCTGTTCGGATGCTTATTTTATTGACGGACATTGAACGTTGCTGCTTGATTGGAATACGAGCAGAGCCTTGGATAGTTAAATAATTTTTCGCGGTTTGTATAGCAGCGTTCAATCCTATCCTATCATCTCCCGGAATACCATGAAACGATTTTAAATTCGGCAAAATGAAGAATGGTAATTTAGGTAAAGAAGACGCAACGAAAGTGATCAATGCGTGGTGCGGTTTTTTTAATATTACCGCGGTGTTTGCAATAAAGGGTTTCTCGTTTGGAATATGTATGTTAACAAGATTGGTTTTGATATAGTTTGTAGCGAAGAGCCTGTTATCCTAAAAAATGAATATCTTGTGATTCGAAGTTATCGTCAGTTTTTACTGGCAGATCAGCATCGAGGTCTAGGGATTATAATATTTCTCTTCGGTAGGATCAAAACGATGCTTGTGGTCGATGTGTTCATTAGCATAACTTTCTTCTTCATTTATAACTTGGTCCAGATGAGGAGTTTCAGTTTTATCGTTGTCTAAATGGGTCCTCACCCGGTGCTTTTCGCGATATAGGTTGGCACAACTAAGGATCGTGGCGATGGAGGCGATGCCGGTACAATCCCGAGCGGTATACATACATATTCCTGGAAAAAATAAATATGCGTTAGAAATAGAAATGGATATGATATGTGCCACTCGCGTTGCCGCAGATGAAACATTTGTGCGGAAGCTTCTCTAAATCGGGCGAGTGATAGAAAGTAATATGTCCTTGCAGCGAGAAGCGCTGCAAAAACGTCATGTCGCATTCTGTGCATGGAAATCGAATTGAAGTGCTTGCTCGCCAGCATGTCTCTCGAGGCTGTCCTGCAGACCTGCTGGCAAACGTGACATTTGAATGGGCGGGCGGTAGAGTGGCACATTTTTGTGCGTCTGCTTAGTGTGCTCTTCGGCGAGAAAAACTCGTAGGAGGATCTGACGCACCCCAACAGCTAATGTCTCAAGAGCGCGTGACGTTTGTAAGTGTTTAATTTACTTGTAAAAAGAAAAGAAGATAAATTCAAACATCGTGAGTTCGATTTTAAGTGTTACCTTTATTAATATCGCTTAATGACTGACTGTACAATGTATAGTTCTTCAACTTAACAACTACCTGACCTAGATAGTACAATTTGCAAGAACAAGTGATCAGCATAAAAATATTTCATAATGGAAATAATGCAGTTTGAATGTGGATCAATGCAATTGCATTGGTAGGCAATATTACGAATCTTTAACTTTAGGTTCATTAAATTTTTATGCTGACCAATCTATGTTAATTGGGATTGATGAATCTTTTATTGGTGGTGGAAGTGGTGGCGACGATGATGTAGACATGACCCGTGCGTCATGTACTGGTAGGTGTTAACTCCGTTTTCGGTGTCAAAACTTTTATCGCTGTGCGGGCAGTTGAAAGCCAGTTTTGCTACTGGATGCGTGTAAGGGCGTGGGGAAGGAGCCCACACGGTTTGGAAGAGACCAGGGGTGCAGACTCGGCATGCACGTCATCAACCGTCTGCATGTGCAGGCCTTAGTTAAATTGCACGAGGATTTTTTTTGTGCACAAATTGCACCTAATACGGTCACCGATTTTGTGGTTAAGACGCCGATGCTCCCTGAGGGGGTATGGATTTCCGAAGCGCCGTTCGCATCTGTCGCACTCATGCCTGCCTGTTATAACATATACGCGTCCGATGTGCGAAAACAGGTCCGACGTTGAATTAAATGACGTCCCGCAATTGCCGCATTCTACGTACGGGAATGACATCTGACCTAAAAACGAAAAAAGCTCTGTTGGATTAATTGCCAGTCACGAACCTCTCAAAGATAAAATCCTCAAATAATATCTCCTGAGTAGCCAGCCTTCTTGCAATTAACCTGCCTGCATTATAATCTTAAAATTATAGCGTTTAATCTAAACCTCAAGGCTCTATAATCCTCAAATTATTGAGCTAATATCAATCAAAATCAAAACAACACAGATTTAATCTATGTGCTTTATTAATTTAACTGACCGTGAGTCTAGTCATTCTTTCATTTTTATACACTTTATAGCTGACCTGTCAGCACAATGCAGCCTAAGAACTGTTGTGAACCTGGAGCTGGTGTCGGCACCATTACTCCCTTATTCTGGGTGAGTCAAGTAGAGCTCACTGGAGTTTTCTCTAGCGTCTCGCTTTTCTTATGGCTTTCTATGAGCCTTGTCTGTCAGTAAGTTGTCGTAATGCTAGGTAAGTTTCGTGAGTGTTGCTCTGTATAGATCTTAAGATTTTCATGGTACTGTTTGGATGTCGGTCAATTTTGTCAAAGAGTTTCAGTGCTTTTTCACGTATGTATTTGTCAATAGTCTCAAGTCTTAGGTCCTTATGTATGACTGTGTTCCAATCGTACCAATTCGGTCTAGATTATCGATTCGAAAAATTTTGCGTAACGCGAGATTTTGCCAAATTTGCATCTGCTGTCGGTACGTCTCATAGATAGAATGATGTGCTGGCATACACTATCATCGGTCGTATAATTTGTTTGTAAATTTGTAGTCTGTTTTTAACATTGGACTGTTAGAGTTGAGGATAGGGAGAAGTGAATTATGGTTTGAGTACATGTTGTCCGTTTGTTGTGGATGTGTTTTATCCAGGACAGTCCTTTGTCAAACGTTAGTCCTAGGTATTTCGCAGTTGCAGACCATTCGATCTTTTGTCTGTCTACTGTTATGTTTGTCGGGTGTTGTCGTCTACGTCTCGTTATAAAAATAGCCTGAGATTTTTCAGGATTTATTTTGATCTTCCATCTTCGGAAGTATTCCATCAGTTGGTTTGTGGAGCGCTGCAGATGTGAAGTGGTTTGAGCTGGCCGTGCTGTTTGGAAGATGCATGTATCGTCTGCGAACAGGGATATTTTGCTTGTTGATTGGGACTGCGTGGGAGTGTCTGCGGTGTACAGAGTGTACAATTTTCGTCCGTCAAGAAAGAGGCAACTACTTGTATAATTGGGAGAGGAATATTAAATCCAAGCATTTTTGATAGTAGGTCTGCATGCCAGACCTTGTCGAACCCCTTCGACACATCAAACATGACCAAACCTGTTGATCTTCTATGGTTCAACCCTGTTCGGATTTGTTGGACTACTCTTGCGAGCTGGGGGTCGCAGGAGTGTTGAGGCCTGAAGCCAAATTGTTCTTCCGGGATTAGATTCCTACTGAAAACATTATCGCACAGGCGGGCTAAGAGAATCCGTTTTGTTATTTTAACGATAGAAGGTAGAAGGCTTATGGGCCTCCAATTTTGGGAAAAGGTTAAGTTCGGGTTTTGGGAGTACAATTACAGTTGCCATTTTCCATGTCTTTGGATACCACCGAAGATGAAAGATGGCATTGATAATTTTCGTTATTGTCTGTATAGTACTGTCTGGTATATGTCTGAGGTATTCATTAGTTATACCGTCCCAGCCAGGCGCCTTTCGTCTATTTAGGTTTTAAACCAAGCTTTTCACCTCCGCGGCATCCGTCACCAGCGCGCTAACCTCTACCTGAGATCTTGTCATCTGAAGTTGTCTGCAAGTTCTGCTTACCTGGGGCTCTTCTTCCAAGTTCTCGCCGGAGAATATATTTTCGCGAAATTGGAGCTCCAAAGTGTCTGCGAAAGTCCCATACTTTCCTTCCCGGTAGTATTCCATACTATTTGGACCATGTATGGGTGGCATTCTCTGTCTTGTTTTCGTCCGAAAATATTTTGACAGTCGCCAGAAGTTGTTATAACCGGGTTCCAGACTTTCAAGGATGCTCTCGCAAATTTCGTTGCGAAACGCAGAGATTTGCTCTCGGATGCAATTTGTCATCCAGTTGACTTCGCGTTTCATGTTGGGGTCACCCGTTACCCTCGCTCTTTTTCGGACTCTGTTTCTTTCCTTGATCAGTTCTTTAATGTCTCTAGGTAGCTCATACAGGGTTACCATCTTTGCTGGCATTGCGGTTGTACTTTCATATTTTGCCTGTTTGATTTGTTGCGAGAGGATGTTGACGCTACTCTCAATGTCTGCGTGTTTCGAGAGAATCAATTGTCGGCATGTTAGTCATTGAAAGTTTAAAGGCTTCCCAATCTGCCATCATTTTTACTGTTGGAGGATCGTCTACGTAGAGATCCTGTAGTAAGAACAGTACAGGTTTGTGGTCAGATGGGATTTCGTTTAACACTTTGATGGTTACATGTTCTTGGATGTTTTGAGCTATCGTTAGGTCCAGCATCGATCGACTTTGACTGAGGCATGCAGGACTAGATGTTTTTGTTCGATGAAATTGTTCAGATGATTGCCAGATTGATTGCTTCTCGCGTCTCCCCAGAATCGATTCCTAGAGTTCAAGTCGCCTGCAAGAAAGATCGGGCTATCTATGTTGAATAGAATATTCATATCTCCTATGAAGCTTGAGAAGCTCGTGAGCCTGTATGCAGCAATCGCTACTTTGATCGCCGTCGCTTCCAAGCCAATCATGGGAAGGGTTTGAATTGGATATCAATACAGTATACAATAATTTCGTCGTTTGTTCTGACGATATCGAATTTATTATCTTTGTGCAGCATAAATTTCAATTTCTTAACTTTTCTTATTTCTGATATTGATGTGCAATCCCATACGTAAAGTTGATCAGGTTTCACTTGTGTATTGGGTTTGTCGATTCTAATATCTTTATTAACTTTGTCTGTCTTACGTTTCACAGACATACCCCTTGTTATTGCCAACACTTTTTGACTTTTTCGTCTATTTCGGGAGGAATCATTGTTTTTAAAATATCAGAGTCTAGCTTGATGCGTGACAATGCATCCGCGTTGCAATTCATTTTGCCTTGTTTGAAAACAATCTCAAAATCGTAGTCGGGTAAATCCAGTCTAATTCGGGTCAATTTTGATGAAGGGTTTTTGTGTGAGAAGAGAGATACTAAGGGTATGTGGTCAGTAACCACAATAAACTTCTTGCCGTATAAGTATGACCTGAAGAAATTTATTCCCCAGTGTATAGCGAGCAATTCTTTTTCAATAATAGGCTTGTTGATATCATGTTTGCCTAGAGATTTGCTGGCGTACGAAATCGGTAAGTCAAATCCAATTTCTCCTTGTGAGAGAACTGCGCCTAATGCGTAGCTTGATGCATCTGTTGTTAGAACAAATGGCTTATCGAAATCAGGATATCGTAGAATAGGGGGTTGAATCAGTTTGTTTTTAAGAGTACTGAAGGCGTTTTAACATTCTTCGTTCTAAATGAATGTAGAATTTTTCTTTATTAGAACATTAAGGCATTTAACTATCTCTGCAAATTTCAGTATAAAACGTCTATAGTAGTTGCAGAAAGCAAAGAATCGACGAACGTCATCAGCGTTTCTTGGAATCGGATAATTTTTTATAATATCGTTATTTGCCGGATCTGTCTTTATTAGTCTCTTATTAGTTATTAAATGGCCTAAATAAATAACTTCTGATTTCAAAAATTGACATTTTTCTGCGTTTGGCTTAAGGTTGTATTTGCGTAATCTATCTAAAACTTTGATTAAATTTCGGTTGTGGTGATCAATACTACATCCAAATATAATAATGTCGTCAACATAAAGAAATGCTTCTGAATTTAAACCTGTCAATGCAATAGTAAGCATTTTTTGGAAACTATTTGAAGAAATTTTAAGTCCGAAAGGTAAACGTTTAAATTGAAAGTGACCATTTCCGGTGAAAAAAGCTGTAAGAGGTCTTGAATCCTTTTCTAGTTCGATTTGATGGTATGAGCTACATAGTCATATATAAAGTAGAGAAATAATTGGCTCTTCCTAGCATATCAAGAACGTCTTGAAGTCTCGTAAGGGGAAATTTGTCGTTGACAATTTTACTGTTCAAACGACGAAAGTCTACTACCAATCTCCATTGTTTTTTGTCATCAGAATTTTTCTTTGGTACTACTAATAGAGGTGAATTATATGATGTTGTGAAAACTCGGTGGGATCACCACCGAAAGAGAAACACGTCTGCTTTGTTTAAGGGTAAAGTGACTGAGTGAGTTTTATTACTTAAAAATGACATTCCTACTTTAGTTACAGTGGCTTACATGATTATTATTTTCTTACATTTCAACACCCTCACTAAAGTTAATAATATTAAGCCTCTGTATCCACAATGGCAATTCAAAGTAAATTTAAATCGATAAATCATTTCTAGGAAACCAAAAACTTGTTAATTATGTAATCCAAATTCCTTAAATTTACTCGATTTTAAATGATTCATCGGCTTAACCATGATATCAGCAATCATCTCCTCAGTTGGCTTGTACTCCAATTTGATTATTCCGTCTGCCAATTTTTCTCGTATAAAGTAATTTCTCACGTCTATGTGATTCGTTCGGGAGTGATAGCTGTTGTTTGCAGCAAGCTGTATAGCACTTTTGTTATCGCAAAACAACTTAATTGATCGAGAAGCCTCCTCGAAGATTTCGCATTCAAACCGTTTCAGCCATAGAGCTTCTTGTATTGCTGCTACCATAGACATGAACTCAGCTTCTGTTGTAGAGAGCGCAATTGTTGGTTGTTTGCGTGTATTCCATGAAACTGAGCCGCCCTGTGCCTTAAAAACGTAACCTGTCGTCGATCGTCTTTCATCTAAATCTCCAGCCCAGTCGGCATCACAGTATCCAACCAGCTCTGGTTGCGCATCTTTGTAGAACCACAGAATAAGATCGTACTCTTGAGGTACCGCAAAACACTTTTCACCGCTAGCCAGTGTATTTTACCAAAATTCGCATTGAATCGGCTAAGTGAACTTACTGCGAAACTTATATCGAGTCTAGTTGCTTGAGCTGCAAACATTAAACTTCCGATGGCTTCCTGGTATGGGATCTTTTCGATTCATCGTCTTTCATTCTCATCATCGGTGCATATTTTTTCACTAACTTTTGGTTGACATCCATTGGCGACGAAATTGGATGGCATTCTTCCATTTTAAAACGTTTCAGTACGTCTCTGATGCAATGGCTCTGATCAATTGCTATTGAGCCATCACTACTCCTCGTAATGGTCATTCCTAGAATCGATGACGCTACTCCAAGATCCTTCATCTTGAAATGAGTTGATAAATCATTTTTCATTTTATCTCTTGCTTTTTTGTTACTGAAGATTAAAATGTCATCCACATATCGTCATGGAAACCGCAATATGTCGTATGTCCAAAAACCAAATTTTTCAGGAGGGACAAAAAACTGTTTCAACAGGTCATTATGTTTCCAATTTATTTTTTAAATGCTTAACCTTAGAATTATAATGTCGTATTTTTTTTAATTTTTTGCTATTTATGATTTACGTTGACATACGTCCTTTTGCATACAATTTTTATTCAATTTTCGTTGACATACGACTTTTTTCAGTGGTTCTAAAAGTGAATGGTAGGTATGTATGAAGTAAACAAAACAAAAACTTGCTAAAATATCTTCATTATTCGTAAAAACAGTTTAAAAAGCTAAAATTATGAAATTCATTTATAATGGTAATGTTTAAAAATATCAAAACCTATTTCTAAAATTAAAATTTGAGTTTTGAAACTATTAAATGAGTTTAATTTTTGTGTGAAAGGGTTTCATAAAAGCTCCTGTAATCTTCAGGTATACGTTTTTTAAGCTCTTGTAGGTGTTCAAATTTGCTTTTTCAATTGGGCAGGGTCGGTCATATAGCTTGGGCCTAATAGTTACGCGCGTGAGCCGAGATTGATTAAAAAAAGAACAAATTAAAGTTTCCGGCAAGATTTTTATTGAAATAAATGTTTAGTTAATAATTCAATTTCAAGTTGGCCGCCGCGCCACGATCTAGCGATTTGTCGCTTAACTTAATGAGATTTTTACCTGCGAAGAAAGCTAAATTAAGTTTTGGAAAAATGTTTACGCTGCAACATGCGCGGATTAAAATTACTGAAAGTTGGAGTTTTGTGGGGAATGCAAGTTGCAGAATTGCAACTTGAGTTTCCGGCGCGTGTGAATTTGTGGGAAAGGGTGAATAACCATGTTCCCATGAATTCTAGATAATGTTCGCGACAGGGTGTATCGTGACTCCTAATCTCGCTGAAGTGTATTGAACGTCGTGGACGACACGGTAATGGGGCCCAATCGTCGCTAAATCCAAGTTTATAATAAATTACTTCCTTCGGCGTATATTGGAGGGCCACGAGGTCATTAACACACAGATCTCCTGCTTTATACCCTGGCCGATTACTGGTATAGTAATCAGAATTGAACTAATCAAAGTCGTTGTAATTCAGATAATAAGTTTTAAATGGCTGGTCAGATCGTGCTGATTGAATAATTGAAATGTAGTCTGCAGGAAGGAACACTTGCTTTCGATGCTTATGCTTGTTTCAACTGCGGAATGGCACCCGTCTACTTCCATATGGATGTGGTCCACCTCAAGGTACTTTTGTTAAATAATTAACCCGTACTTCTTGCTCAAGTCTAACAGGGCACTAGACAGTTTTGTATTTCTGTTTTGATATCCGCACCCGTCACTCCATATAATAACTTTTTTTGGAATCGACTGGGCCTGGGCTAATTCATTTGAGATAAATTTAGTTGCTATAGAAGCAAAGACATCGCTATCCAACCCACCGTTTCCTTCGTGCCAAACATAGCACGAAACATCTTTTGATGCTAAGTTATAATATACCTGATTGTGAACTTTTAATTTCGTTTTGTAATAATTCGCCGCTGCATAAACGAGGTGCCAGAAGCTCAGCTTGTAAGTCAACAGTGTAAGATTTGACTTCGTCGCCATTTTTAGCTTTGCTTTTATCAGTCTCTTTTTCAGCAAATGACTCTTCTTTTTTTAATATGCTTTGCATATGATTCGTCATCAAGAGTTCTATTTTTATGCACTGTGCATTCATTGCATTGATCCTTTTTTGACGTGTAAAAAGCCAACTTCATCTTGTCCATAATTTTTTTAAAAGTTGACTCAAATATTTCAACATATTTTCGATAGAAGTCTCTCATACTACCCCACATTGGTTCTAGGTATAGTTTGTCAGAAACGGTGCGGCAGTAATGCGATTCAACCTTTGCAAGCGAGTTCAGCCACTCGTGTAATTCTGTTATTCCGTTGTCTGATGGAGATCCGTTTTCTGCAGAAATGCTTGCCTGAGATGTAGTGGTCTCTGGAGCTTTCACCCATCACGTAATGGTCTTTCCCCAATGCTTATTGTGTGCATAAACATTTGTTTACAAACTTGCTTCTTAGTACAAAATTACTTACTTTACATGTTTTTATGGAACAATAATCATTAAATTATTTAACAATAACAACAATACTTATGAAACGAAGTGGCATACGACAACTTGCACTGGCCAAAATGAAAGAAAACAAATGAAACTCACCACCGACTGTGACATACGACTATTTGTCGTGACCAAATATCAAGCTGATGTTAGATCAACTTATTGCAAGGTGGGGATACTCAAGTTCTGATTGGTTTACTGACATAGCACCTTTTGTATGTTGTGATGCTCAACAAGTTGGCCATATTGATGCAATAAATTTTTTTTTGACATACGACATGTTGCGGTTTCCGTGACGATATAAGTTCATTTATATTAAACACGGTTGTTTAAAAATATATAAAAGTTTCAGGGCTGAGCCTGATCTTTATTCTTTCGATTCCAAATCTAAACTGAACTAAATGCTAATTACAATAATGCTTAACGTCTACGTTTTTATTGTTGCGATTGCAAATTTCCAATTTATTGAAATTGCATTTGCTGCATCGATGGATCGTCGAACCTTGTCGTCAGCAATTATTTGTTGCGCGTGCAGGGGTTAACTCGCCCACGTTTAAATGCGATAGTCCACGATCGCTATAAAAATTCAATATCGTTGAATCGTACATTTTTGGCTGTTGGTCGTTGCTCTGGGATTGGAGACGATTCGACTGCTGCCGGAAGTGGTGGGGGTAGTTCCAGTTTTTGCTTCAATTCGATGGTTGTAGCATTGGGTTTCGATCTCTGGAGATGGTTGTAGTATTGCAGGCAGTACCTTTATTGCTGCCGCTTCTCGATTTATGAACGTTCTTCCATTGATCGTTAGGCTGGTGTTATGGAATTTTATTAAATATGTCCCATTTAGTTTGTGTGACATGCCGTTCATCTCGATTTTGCCAGAGAATTGGTTGAGGAGTATGGTACCAGATTCAATTTCTTCTATGGTGGGTATGTGAGCGTTGCTAGTCCAGTTGCAGATAGCTGTCAGGCTTTTCATAAGGTTCGGGATGCATGATGTGTTGGAAATGTCCACAATTTCGTCGGGTTTACAAATGGTTAACAAGTTTATGCTTTTATAGTTTTTAATTACGCCAAATATTATGTCATTATTTTTCAAAATTTTACTAAATTTAATGTCATTGATAACATGTTTTTTTCTTAACTGCTTTAATTAACAAAGTTTCATAGGTTAGGCTTTTGGTAAGTGGAATATTGACAACGTACAGCATTGATGACATATTTGTCATTATTTTTATTTCTGAGAAGTCTAACGCCTCTTCAATTGTGGAATATGGCAGAAGGCCTTTATCTAGGATATCGGTTGCTAGCTTAATTTCTGTTTTTGATAAGAAGACTGAGTTAATTACACCTAGTTTAGCCCAATAAATAGCATGGTTAATGTCTTCAGTTCTTCTTTTACTAAAGATAACCTAAATTGGATATCCAATATCATGTTAAGATTTATTTTATTACTTTCTTTAAATAATTTTTGTATTTCGTTAGCAACTTTTGTGATACTTTTTATTCTATCGGTGTACATTTTATTTATTATGATTTGCTTGTTATTTTCTAATACATGTTAAGTTTATCTTTTATAGTGAGAAAATCCTCGTGATCTGGATTACCCGCAATCCATTTCCATGTAGTCCCAATAAAATCGAGTGATCTCTTAGTTTTTCGAATTTTTAGGTTACGAATAAGGTCTTGGATTTGTTGAAGTTCGTGGGACCAGTGTGATGAAAAGGGGTATTGCTTAACTTCCGATAGGTTGAGGATTGGTTCGATCTCTGTTACGAATCGTTCGTACTGATCGATGTCGATAGAGTGTATCAGTTTAGAATTCCCGTTCTGTATTTTCGCCATGCCAGTGTAGAAGGACACAATCTGGGTGTTTGTAAAGTCCAGAATTTCGACGTTTGCGTTGATAGCATACGAAAAGAGTCTGAAACCAAAAAAGTTTTAATTACGGATGTGATTTTTGTGTATAATTTTTCCGGATTCAGAATTGTTGTTGTGAATGTAGAATTGTTATTTTCTTTAACTATTTGTTCGTTATACCGTGCTGTCAGTTTTGATCCTACTCTTTTATTTAGTTTTACGTATACAGTTTCGCCTATCTCGTATTGTTTGGTCGGTTGTCTCGTCTTATTGTGATTCTTCATGTCTGTCTCTTGTTGTTTTTTTAGTCGCTCGACATTTGATAGCCTAATTTTCTCTAATTCTTCTGGATCTGTTCTTGGGGTACGGCCAAAATGTAGCTCAATTGGTTTCTTCTTGGTAGTTGAGTGTATGGTAAAATTATATTCGTTAACGGCACGTTGTAGAAGATTTTCGAAGGGTCTGGGTGGTCCATCTTTCTTCAGGCACCTCATTATTTGCGTGAGTGTACTGTGCCAGCGTTCGACTTGGCCATTAACCTCACTTGTGTATGGGGGTGTTTTATACACTTTAATTTGGAGGTCGTCTTCCATTAATGAAGTTATGGAAGCAGATCGGAGTGAACTTTCGTTGTCGATTACGACAATTTCTGGTACACAGAAAAAGAAAAGTAAATCAGTCAGAGGTTGCTTGATGTCTGCTATCGATTTCGAGGCAATTACTTTGGCTTGTCCGAGCTTAGAGAATTTTTCGATGGCTGTCAGAACTCGATGTTTTTCGGTGCTAAATATCGTCATGTTTCTTATGATACCTCGTAAGTCTAAAAAAACGAAATTTTACAGGAGAAGGTAAAAACTGTTTTAAAAATTCGGCACTATTTTTCACATGGAATAATTAGTAAAATTATGTTTTTGAAGTAAACATGTATCAGATGCAGTATTAAAAATGAATTTTTCTCCACACTTGCATACTTTATTTATGTTTTTCGAGACTTACGAGCTTTCTTATCTATTTTCTAGTTTTTAATTACAAGGTTTCTGATTAAATACTGCAAGACAAATATTAGTATGAATAAGAAATATTTATTGAAATAATCGAAAAAACAGAATTCTACAAACTTATTTAATGAGGTATAGTATCATAAAATGTATGTACATCAGGTGGAAGAACAATTTTGATAGCCAGCAAGTCTTCAAATTTCTGTTGCGATATAGGCAATCGAGCTGCATACATACAGTCCTCAGTTGGAATTGGCTGGGGCAGCTAGTTTTGGAAAGGGGTCGTGGCCACTCCAAAAAAATAAACTTCGTATGCTGAAGTTAATAAAAAACTGATTGTTAGGTTTGTTTGTACGTAAACTGTTTATTTGAGCGAAATGAATTTTAAGATTAGCGAAACGATATCTCTAATGTATCCGGGAATCAACTGGGGCGAGCCGGCAGGTATACGTACAAACTTATATTCTATTTTTGCTGACGCTATGTCTGCGACGCGGCATGTGTCGTTTCCGAACATTAGACGTTGCATTTTGCAGAATGAGGTAAATGCAACGTCTGCAGTAATTCTTCTAAAGAGTTTCTTTGGCTTTTATTACTTTGTTGTAGCGTATACATGACTAGCTTCCCTATCTTTCTGAGCTCTAGCTTGATCTTTTCTCTTCACATGCTCAGCACACTCGGCTTCGGGAACAGTGCCATTGGTGTGACCAACACAAACATCACATTGATCTTTTCGTGGCTTGAAGATCCGGAGGTTCATACTGTGCATAATCAAATCAAATCGCTTGAACTGGAAAAGTCGTTCATTTCTTTCTTCGCAGTATTTGAGGTATGCACGATACACCTCCTTTTTCGACAACCATAACGTTTCTAAATAAACAAATGAAGTCGATTGCCTACAATAATGTGAAGGTACTTTTTGCAGGTTGCTCAAAGAGTCCTGCGCTACATTCGTTTTTTCTCCGTGTACTTTCTGCTGCTTGGTCATTGGCGTTTACAGACCTTTCAGCAGTTTTGGCCCCCCAATGTATTCAAGAACATTGTCTTGCACACTCTTATTAATCCAGTATCTTTTTTCTTCAAATGAAACTGAATACTATTTTGTCGTTAAGACTGGGCATTTTTGCGATTTTTTGTATCTTTGGGTGGCGTGCATTTAGTGAGTAATGCAACAGTGGTTTGCTTTTCTGTCCACGATAAATGCCAGAAGTCTTCAAAAATACGTCTCTCCGTTTCATCAAATTCTCTACATTTGATAACGGACTTTCTGTTGCTCATTGCACAATTGCATTCTGGTTTCATATATCTCTCGGGTCTAGGAATATTGTATTGAGTTTTGCCCTCTTTCTTATTTTGGCCAAGATAAGACAGCCCTTTTTCACGCAGGGACTGATTTTTAATAACAACCCATTCAGCTCGATTGCCTTGATATTTCTTTGCTCTAGTTCTTACTAATTCTGTCCGTCATTATTTTCAGTACCAGCAGATTCACAAGTTTCTAGACTGTTGCAACCAGACTGTTCACTGGCGGTGTATAAGTTATCTAAAAATAAAATACGTGCAAAATTATGTAAGTATTCCTACTTAGGAAACCATAATTATAACGATGGATGATTTAAACTTACGAGCATTCTTATCACAAGCTGTGAGCCCTTCGAGGACGATAGCAGTGGTATTTGGTCTCAAATTATCGTCTGCATGGGCCAAATCAACATAACTAGTGCAATAACTCGTATATGCAGAAATACTCCATTCTGCCGCTATTTGTTCATCCATGAGAGGAACGTGATCATAGAGGTTTGTATTGTCTATTTCACGAAATAGAAAATAGTTAATATATTGCTTCAGAAGGCAATAACAAAATAATTATAATATAACGAGAAAATAAACTAACCTGTATTAATTTCATTGGGTGCTAATTTTAATTGTAGTGATCTAAAACACATGCCATATTGTGTTTTGGAAATGGCAGGATCGCCATGTAGTGTTACTCGCTCGCCATGTTGGACGTTATGCTTAGCTCTGTATTGTTCCAGAGTGATGCGCGTCTTCTCTCTATTAAATATATATGTGAATTGGAAATTGAGGAAACTCACATATCTTTGAAGAAGGGAAAACTACCTACCGGCATTCCGAAGATTGCCACATATTTGGCGCAGAGACAATGCTCAAGCAGCCGATATTTCTATGCACCTTTTTGCCAATGTGAGGCATACTTGTGCTCAAGTAGAAATCTGTCTTTTTGCCGAATTTATCAGGCAAAGTCTGATCAAAGTCTTACTCTGCCGAAAGGAGGCAGTTGCTTAATAAAATAGCAATTTGCTTTGAGTCTATTAGACAGACTTCAATTTTCTTTATTCCATTCTCTTAATTTATACAATATTCTATTTACTTATTTTATCCCTACTCTAAATACAATGTAAATTTTAATTCTAAATACATAATAAAAATGCTTACTTTAAAGTTTGAATCAACCAATCCAAATAAAAGCGATTAGGTTCCCACATTCTTCTATCCATTTCATAATACTCATATGTCAACCCATTTTATCAATATGGGCTATGAGTAATTGATTTAGAATCAGTACACAGCAAAGGGCAATAACCAGGTGGTGATATTAGTAGGTCAGTAAACACTCGACCGCGTCTGGCTATTTGTAAACAAAGAGCTTTTCATTCATCTATTGTAATTGGATACTTAATTAGAGTTGAATTAGCTTACATGCGTACATGCCTAGATGGCGTGCTAAATGGATCGTACATGGGTTGAGGTACGAGATGAATGTTGACATGTGCCTGTGCTGAAGTGGTTATTATATGTGCATATACTACACAAGGCTAAGCATTCGCAAACTTCTGCTTATGTTCGTTTTCGGTAAATTATCGAATATTTTCTGTCCTTCCATAATGCTGCCAAAAATATGGAAAACTACATTCAAAATTTATAAACACCACGATCACTGCAAAAACTAGTGCAATCATGAATAATTAAAACATATAACGGCTCGTAGGTCTGTTATCCGTTCCACAATGTATCAGAATTTATCACGAATTAGCGTAAACTGCAAACACGAGCACAATCAAACACAACTAAAGAATGTCACGGCTTATACATCTGCTATTAGTTCCAAAATGAATCACAATTTACCACGAATTAACGTAAACTGCAAATACGAGGACAAATCAAAAACAACTGCAACAAATGTTTACCGGCTCGCATGTCTGCTATTAGTTCCAGAATGTATCACAATGTAGTACGAAAACCTCGTAAGTCAGACTTACGAGGTTTCCTAAAACTCACGTTTCATATCAACGGACATACGAGTTATCTATATAATTAAACGGCTAACATGAATCTTGTGGTACCATTTTAGCCGTTGTTTCTGGACCGATTTTCATAAAAAATACATCAATGGAAAGAGAATATCCTGTAGAAGCGCAGAATTGTATTTTATGTGAAAATCTGTTTGGAAAATATAGAGAAAAAAAAGGAAAATAGATTTTCTTACTAATACATACACAACGTTGAACGTTCACACAGCGATGAATACGAATGGTATACTAACCTTCAGTATCAAAATAGAAACTCCAGTGGTGTATGGTTTGTGTAGTGTATACGATAGTGTTTTGCCCTTGCACGCGGGAGTCCCGGGTTCGTATCTAGGACTGGTCCAAGTGTTTTAGTTTCATTTTTGGAAGCTATTAAATCATCAAATTTCACTACATTTAGCAATATTTGCATTCTCACTTTACACCGTTCATGTTGTATTGTATTTAGCCGTTCACTGGTTCGGTGTTGTGTTATAGCTTGGGGACCATTCGTGTGTATTGTATTTAGCGTCGCCGCGGTAAACATGAATTGATTTTCGTAAAAAATACATCAATGGAAAGAGAATATCCTGTAGATGTGCTGAATTGTATTTTTGTGAAAATCTGTTCGGAAAATATAGAAAAAAAAATTGAAAATAAATTTTCTTCCCAATCATACACATCGTTGAACGTTCACACAGCGATAAATACCAATGGTATACTAGCCTTCACTACCAAGATAAAAACCCTATAGGCTGTTTAGTGCATAAAGTGGCAATTTACCCTTGCACGCGGGAGTCCCAGGTTCATATCTAGGACTGATGCAAGTGTTTTAGTTTCTTTTTTGGAAGCTAATCATCAAATTTCACCACATTTAGGAATATTTTCATTCACACTTTATACCGTTCATGTGGATTGTGCGTTCACTGGTTTGGTGTTGTGTGATTGCTTTCTCTCTGAGGATCATTCGTGTGTATAGCGTCGCCGTTCATTAAGCAAATGTATACGTACATTTCATCAATAGTTGGTCATATTTTTTTAGTTTGTTTTGCTGAAGGTCGTCTACCATTCCACAAAAAAGCGTTTTCAGTTGAAGACAACTTTCAAGATTTAAAAACGATGTTTGATTTTCCTAACATTATTTACAACAACCGGTTTGGTAGATCTCAAGAATGTGAAAATCGAATGATGACATGCGCAAAACGCTTAGCATTGTTATACGTTCGAGACGCATTGAAGCGCCAATAAGTGAATAATTATTTTTAAACACTATTAAAACTCATAAACATTATTTAATCACAATAGAAAAACAAATTTAGCCTGCCGTTTTATTATATTGATTGATGATTTAAGTTAAATTCAAAAACCATTTCGTCTGGCACACCCAGACTTCTTCATAACATTCTCGGATATGCACAGGGACTTGAAACGCATGTTAAAAAATACAACATTGAAGTGGTACCAAAGAGCGGAATTCAACTAAAAAATAGCATATCGACGGAAAAAGACAAACTGGAAGGAGGAGAAAAAAGTGGGATATACCAGGTTACATAAGGGAAACTATAGAGATAGAGTAGATAGAGTAGAGTACCTGTAGGGATTAGAATGAATATTAACTTAGAAAATGGAGCAATTAAGCTGATTAAATTTTGCGATGAAAATGTAAAACGTTTGGGATTGAAATAGAAACACAGAACTTAGGGAATTAGTTATACATTGAAGAAGTCTGGGAGTGCCAGAAGAAATGTACATCTGCTTTAAAAGTTAAAATACACGTTTTTAAGGAAATTTTGGAAAAAGGTTTTTGAATTAACTTAAATTTGTGAAAGCGAGATTGATGATTATTCGATCGAATTTCTAGAGTCAGTTGTAATAGAAGCATCATTGCACTCGAATTTCGAGTGCTGGATTCTGCTAGTCATAATTAATCTGTAGAAGGCTCTCCTGGCCTCCTAGGCTTGCAAGGATTCCAAATTCAGAATTCTCAATTTTTTACCCTAGAAACCTCTAAAATCTGTAAATCGATAAGAACCAGAGTTAGGCACTTCGCACACTTGATCCGCTCAGGTCCGGTCAGCTCAGCTCAGCTCCGCGCGTCAGCTCCGCGCGTCAGCTCCGCGCGTCAGCTCCGCGCGTCAGCTCCGCGCGTCAGCTCCGCGCGTCAGCTCCGCGCGTCAGCTCCGCGCGTCAGCTCCGCGCGTCAGCTCCGCGCGTCAGCTCCGCGCGTCAGCTCCGCGCGTCAGCTCCGCGCGTCAGCTCCGCGCGTCAGCTCTGCGCGTCAGCTCCGCGCGTCAGCTCCGCGCGTCAGCTCCGCGCGTCAGCTCAGCTCCGGCAGGATTACCGCACACTTGGTCAGCTCAGCTCCGACAGATTTTCAATATGTTTCTACGCTCAGTTCATAGGATATCGTCAGTGCTCGACAAGCGAACAAACTTTTCGTAAACCTTTGTTTTTGGAATTAGAGCTAGTTTTTCTTGTAAATTAAGTAATTACGAATACCAAGCTCTTAGGCACTTCGCACACTTGATCCGCTCAGGTCCGCTCAGCTCAGCTCAGCTCCGCGCGTCAGCTCAGCTCCGGCAGCATTCCCGCACACTTGGTCAGCTCAGCTCCGACAGATTTTCAATATGTTTCTACGCTCAGTTCATAGGATATCGTCAGTGCTCGACAAGCGAACAAACTTTTCGTAAACCTTTGTTTTTGGAATTGGAGCTAGTTTTTCTTGTAAATTAAGTAATTACGAATACCAAGCTCTTATTCTATCCAATTTTTAAAATGAGTATTAGTAGCAGTGACGAAGAAATCATTATAGTGGCTTTGGCGTTAGCTGCTGAAGAAAAACTCAAATCTATAAAAAAGTTATGGGTACATGAAATAAACGCTGCTAGAGAGCGGGAAGGAGAGTACCATACACTGTTTCCGAGGCTGAAAAATGACGACAAACGTTTTTTCCGTTACTTTCGAATGAGTTACGAAAAGTTTTTAGAATTGCTCCACCTTATAGAGCCTTCAATTAGGAAAGTGGACACAAAGTGTCGAAAAAGCATATCACCTGAGGAGAGATTGGCAGTAACTTTAAGGTAAGTTTATATTTAGTAGCAAAAAATAGTCAATATTATCCTTTATATTATCCTTTATGTACAGTAACAATACTTCACAACACAAAAGGGAGAAAATAAGAACAATGTTGAGTTTTTTTATTTATATTTTTATTCTTCATTCATTCTTCAAAAAACACTTATGCGTAAAGTTATCAGGTTTAAGAGAATGTGTTGTATGATAATTTGATATGTACGAGTTAAATTAAAAGTAAGAAAATTTATCCAATTCATGGCAAGTTTGGTTCGTCTACTGTTCATAACTGCTGAGCTCAATTTCGCAATTTTGTGTACCAAATTGATTAAAGTCGTGAGTAGGGACACTCAAGGAAGAACTGAGTGTTGCTGAGGTAGTTTCTCTAGTAGGCTAGGTTGTTGAGCTTTGATCACGTAAATTTCCACTCTGGCAGATGAGATTCTTCATTTCATATTCGGAGATCAATGAAGAAATTTTAGATTTGATTTCAACTTAGAAAATTGGACTTAAAGTCCTAACCGTATCTTCAGCGGATTTGAAGAAATGTGGTCGCAGGGATTGGAAAGTCTTTGTTTTTTATAGATAAATAGTTATTAAGTACATCTGCACCACTCGAACTATTATTATCCTTGTTTTTTTTTTGCTTTAACACGAGCTACGGAAGCAGATAGTTTTGGAGTTGTTAAACTGCTGTACTCGCCATCACGTGAGCTAAAAAGTAAGCTTTCAGAACCTTCTACTGAGTCCTCTAGAAACGTCAGGTCTTCAGAAGTACCCTCAAAGTCAAGTTGATTATTTTGTTCCAAAGTCAAGCTGCTAACCTTCTTCCGTGTATCCGACAAGTAGTCTTTAAGGAAAGACATATGCTCCTCATACTTCCATGGTTTAATTTTAGTTGCAGCCTGCCCATTTACAGTCTTTCTCTTTAATAGTGATTTCCGGTAGGCATCTCTGATATTGTTCCATTTTTTCTTTAACACTGTGCCTAGAAAAAATATGTAAATCGAGTTAATTTAAACCAGGACATGTTTACACACATTTCCATGCATCAATCAAACCGCTCATATATCTTAGTTTTGTAATTGAAAAAAAATGATAACTTAAATATTTATTATAGGTTTCTTGGTCATGCTGGGACTTACAGATCAGTCGCTTTCAGCTATAGGATGGGAGAGTCTACAATTGCAAATATTGTTCACTCTACTTGTAAAGCAATATGGGAGAAATTGTCACCGGTCGTCATGCCAAAACCTGACAAAACCAAGTGGGCACTGATAGCTAAGGGTTTCGAAGACAAATGGCAATATCCTAATGCAATTGGTGCCATCGACGGAAAGCACGTAATTATGGAGAAGCCAAATAGGAGTGGTGCAACATACTATAACTACAAAAAAGGATTTAGCATTGTGCTGCTGCCTTTAGTAGATGCAGACTGTAAGTTTATAACAGTTGATGTGGGAGCTTATGGTAAGAATAGTGATGGGGGAATATTCAAAGAGTCTCATATAGGACAATCCCTACACAGTGGAACTCTTGACTTACCTCCACCAAAAGCTCTTGGAAGAACCCAAATTGTAGTTCCTCATGTAATGATTGCTGATGAAGCATTTCCGCTTCATACACATATTATGCGCCCTTATCCTGGACCTCAGCTTATAAATAATAAAAACAAGAAGGTATATAATTACAGACATAGTCGAGCTAGGCATGTGGTTGAAAGTGCGTTTGGCATCTTAGCTGAAAAATTTCGAGTGTACTCGCAGAAACTCCAGGTAAACTCTGATCACGTAGACATCATAGTTATAGCAACGACTTGTCTTCATAACTTTTTTCGTGGAGATGACGATAATCTATGGCAACCTGATGAGCTTGAAATTAGTGAAACTTCCAACGGGTTTCAATGTCTGAGTAGACCAGGGAAGAATTTGGCATTAGAAGCTTTTCAAATTAGAGATGGCTTCAATAAGTACTTTAATTCAGAACAAGGTAAAGTATCTTGGCAGGAAGATGTTATAAATAAAGGCAGGAAGTACGTGTAAAGCTATGTAAGTTAATTAATCTGCCAGAACATTATGTAAAAATTAAATAAATATGAATACTTCTTAAATATTTCGGGAGTTTCAACGAACTGAATAAATAAATGATAAACGTAAGTTTCCTTTTTATTCGTTGTTTCTATTTTTAAATTAAATTTACAGACATCGATGTTTCGAAACAGAACACTTGTTTCTTCATCAGTGTAACCAAAAACTTTTTCGAAAAGTTTTTGGACACTCGTCCATCCTCCCCTCTTAGAAGCGAAGTAAGGGGCTTCGCAATTTTTGCGTAATTTTCAATAAATCTTCTATAGTAACCTGACATTCCTAAAAATGACCTCAAGTCTTTAAGTGCTTTAGGTGTAGGCATGTTTGCGATTGCCTGAACTTTTTTGGGGTTCGTTTTGATCCCATCGCGACTCACGATAAATCCTAAAAACTCTATCTCATTTTTCAAAAACTCACACTTATCTAACTGAATTTTCATGTTAGAACGTTAGAAGTTAACGTTTTCAGAACTAACTCCAAATTCCTGATGTGCTCGATTTCATCTGTACCGAAGATGATAATATCATCGATATAGACGTAACAGCGTACACCTATGTGTTCTCTAAGTATGTCATCGAGAGTTCTCTGGAATATTGATGGTGCGTTCTGCAATCCAAATAAAAGGCGAGTGAATTCAAATTTCGCGTTGTTGATGGGAAAAGCGGTTTTTGGTATGTCGCATTCCCTGAGTGGAATTTGATGGAATCCGCTTTTGAGGTCTACTATAGAGAAAAACTTATTTTTCCCTAGATTGGCCAGAATTTCGCCTATTTCAGGTATTGGATACCCATCCGCAATAGTGATTGAATTAAGTTTGCGGTAATCAATCACCGCTCGGTACTTTTTTTTCACCAGATGCGTCCAATTTCTTTGGAACGATCGAGACTGGCGAGTTATAAGGAGATTTAGAAGGTCTGATTATCCCGTCCTGAAGAAGATTGTTTACTTCTTTCTCGACTTCTCCTTTCAAAGCCATCGGATAGGGATAAGATCTGGAATATATGGGATCATTGCTTGTAGTTCGTATTTCCCCTTTGACAGTGGTAGTATAGTCAATTTCTCATCAGGTTCTGCAAGTAACTTGGAATGACTTTCTATGATAGATTTTAATTTGCTATTTTGTTTATGGGTCAAATGTGTGGTTCTAAGATTGATATTGTTAACTGTCTCTGAAGTGTGCTGTTTTAAAGGGATTTGTAAATTTGGGTGCAGTTCCATGTAATTTCATTTGTATGGATAACAGCTTTCAGTTGTTTAAGGGTATCATTACTGATGATACCATCGAACGAAATCAGGCTAGGAAGGATAAAAAATTGGATTTTGTCTGTATTAGGACCGAATAAATTTACATGAGCGTGATGAGTAATTTTGATGTTACCTCCTACGGAATTAGCATAGAAGGCTTTAATATTCGGTAAAGGATTCCGTATGTGTCTAGGCTGTATATAGTCGGTTAGCGTTTGATCGTAGTTTTCGTCTTCATGGTTCATGTTTTTCTCGTATTGTTCTTTTGTGACGTCGTTGTTGTCATTAGATTCCATATAGTAAACTCTTTGAAATTTGGTTGGTTGGTGGTGTCTTTGAGAAAGCTGTTGGTGGCGTTTTTGGGGCCAGCGTTAGTTTTGTGGTCTATTAGCATAGTTCACAGCGTGAGATTTTATAGATTGGTCGACGTCCATGGGCACTGGGCCTCGTGGTGGCCGAGGTGGTGGTTTATTATAATCATTTGCACGCTGAAATTGTTGGTTGAATTGTGGGTAGGAACGTTGATATTGATGGCCTTGGTTGTTTTCACGTTGAAATCGTTGATTAGGTTGAGAATAAAAACGTGGATATTGAGGAACTTGTGGATTGTGAAGCAGCTCCGAATAAAATTCGCGTCTAGGTGCTGGAATTGGAGCTGGTCTAGAGGGGTTTCCTGTTATTCTTCGCGGCGGAACGGGAGGCTTTCGTGAAAGGGAATTCGAATTGTGTGCATATTGGGCACGATAATCCATATTCTGGAGTTTAAAGCACAAATGCAAAGCTTGTGGTAGGTCTTTCGGTTCGCGAATACTAAAGCAAGCATTACACGAAGCAAATATTTGCTAAAAATTAAAGCAAATATTTGCTTATCCGTGTAATAATGAAATATTTGCTTTAATTTTTTGCTGGAAATTATTTGCTGTCGTGTTTGCTAAACCCAAAAAGGTGCAAATATTTGCTTCGTGTAATGTAGTTATTTGCTAGTGGCTCCACCAGTGAGCAAATATTTGCTCAGATATTTTCTTTGCTCATACCGACATTTGGTATTAGCAAAGAATAGCAAATAATTGCCATTTGAAATGGCACTTTTGTTGTGAAAGTCGCCATCAAAACGTGATTCGTTTTCCAGTACAGTTTTTCATCATATTTCTGGTAAAATTTATTGTGATTTTAGTTTATTTGATTTTAGTTTTCAATTTTATTGCAATTTTGCAGACAAAAAAAGATGATTGATGAATATTTAGATTTGGAAGTCATTGATGATGATGAAGATCCGACATATGGATCAAGTTCAAGTGAAACCAAATGTATGTTCCGAGTGCTCTGACATTGAGATGTTCAAACTGATTGCATGTGTGGAATGTGTGCCAATGCTGTGGAATTCAAAAAATTTGAAGTATCGCAACAAAATCGAGCGACAGTCTGCATGGAAGCGAATTTCCGAAGCCGAATTCGATGAAAAATTCACCGACACCGAGCTCATGGCAAAATGGTCGAACATGCGCATCCAATATCGTAGTTATCTCGCAAAATATCGAAAAACAAAATCCGACCAAGGCGCAAATGAATCAGTCAAATGGAAATTCTACAAAGCCATGAGTTTTGTCGGCCGCGTTGAAGAAGAACAAACTGCTATCACGGTTTTAAATTTGGTATGTGTTTATCTTATTAATCGTATTCATTGTGGCTATCGTATTTAATGTGTCTTATGTTCATTAACCAAAGATAAATGCCGATGAAAGATCGCTCGATTCTCCAATCGATCGAAGCTCGACAAGTAGTCCAACACCATTGAAGCGTAGACGACTATCGCAATCATCGTTCACAACTACAACAACTTTGTCATCAGCAGCGCACATCGTAGCTGAAGGAATGAAGAATGCAGTCAATCAGTTAAAAGAGCAACGGAAAAAGCGTGAAGATGAATTCGATGCATTCGGAAAATATGTTGCTACAGAACTTCGTTCTATTCCTGATCTAAGTTTGGCACAACGAGTTCTTTTCAAAGTGGCAGGCTTTTTAATGGATTGCATTGAAGCCGAATACCAGGCCACCAGCCAAGTTTATGATTTTGATGAGAGCGCAATGTTGTTGACTCAAATTCCACCACCACAACAATCAAAACAACAACAATAACCACCACCAAATCAATAAATCATCATAGCGTTTGGATTTGAAATCCTTATTTCTCATTATTTTTAATCAATAAAGTAAGTAATGAATAAAACATTAACGAAAATTCATAATTTTATTCAAATACGACCGTATTGAAACTGATTTCTCCTTCCTGAACGAAATATTGAGAGAGTTCGTCACGTATTTGTGTTCCTCTATTGCTGATGAAGGTGCGATGCGCTTGGAGTAGGTAAAAATTATTTTCTGTATTGATATCTCTACGCCAATCACCATCCACAACATTTCCTTTATCGTCGTAGCGATCGACCAACGTAGGATTGAAATAAATACTGTTTCGCATTATGAGGTAGTTGTGGAGAGCACAGCAAGCAATTGTGATTTTTCGTGCCTTCTCTGGACCAAGATGAATCGGTTTTCCGAACACACGAAAACGACTTGCTAAAATGTCAAATGCATTCTCTACTATGCGTCTTGCACGCCATAAGCGATAATTGAAAATTCGTTCGAGTCCACTTAAATCTCGTTTTGCATATGGCTTCATTAAATTGTTGCTCAATGCAAATGCATCATCGGCAACAAGGAAATAGGGAATTGGTTCATTTCGTCCAGGCAATTTATCAAGTGCTGGCAAATGTAATTTATCGTTAGTGAGTGATGTGAAAAATGATGTACGGTTGAAAACACCACCGTCTGATATTCGCCCGCTCGCTCCAACATCAATATAGGTGAACTTATATTTTGCATCCGCAATCCCCATCAGCACAATACTATGTGTACCTTCAGAAAAATAACTATTTATATAGAATCTGTTTTTCCATTGTATCGAAATGACTTGATACCTTTATAATTGAAGTAAACACTTCCTGAATGTGCTGGGGCGTTCATTACGATGTGTTTACCATCAACAGCGCCAATGCAATGCGGGAAATTCCACCTATCATTGAAGTCGCAAGCCAATTCAATCCAATTTTCCACAGTCGATGGAAACTGAAATACGAGCTTTTCAATTGCTGAGCTGATTGAAGAAATGAGGGCAAATTACCTTCATGAAGTCAGGCAGAAGAACTTTGTATATTGCGTCACAAACTTCAGGAACAATACTCGATATAGTTGTTTGTGGAATTCGAAAAAGATATTGTAGAGACATGAAGCTGTCACCTGTAGCGAGAAAACTCAATGTGAGAGCAAGACGTTCTCCAGGTGAAATGCCTTCTCGCATGTTTGAGTCCTCTTTTTTAATCAACTGAGGCACCATTTCCAAAAGATTGTTGAAGTCAGCAATGTTCATGCGAAGAAAGTTTTTGTACAAATGTGGCACCTCGTTCTCTAGCTCTTGAAGAAGTTGACTATAACAACCAAGTTCATTGCACCGCCTCACCCAGTCGCGTACCCACATAGTACGCCTTCGACGAAACGTTTGATTCTCATCATTTTCTTGATTGTTGATAAGAAATTGAGCGGCTTGCCAAAAATACAAACCAACAACGCATATTCTTCCTCGGAATCAGTCATTTTTACTTCAGAACAAATTTTTCGCGGAGTTTTTGCACACAAAACACATATCACTGTTATTTTTGAACCAAAACGAAGAAAAAATGTTTGTCAATGACAGATGCAGTACAGCAAATAAAATATTGGTTTGCTATATTTGCTACGCAGTTTATTTTCTAAAAATTATTTCCTTCGTGTAATGACATAGCAAATATATTTGCTACAAAATGAGCAAAGAGACTTTGCTACCGGTTTAGCAAACAGGTTTGGAGCAAATATTTGCTACAGTGTAATGTCATAGCAAATATATTTGCTCAAAATAAAAATTTGCGCAAATAAATTAGGTACCAAATATAGCAAATATTTTCTTCGTGTAATGCTTGTTTAAGCAATCTTGGCAGATCGCCTCTTAGCCCCCTAACAAAGGTATCCAGCGCTTTTTCGCGGTATGCTTGAGTCATCATGTTTGTCGCATCTTGGCCCATACCGATTGAGCCTAATTTGTTTAGTATGAGTGAGAGCTGATTATACACCTCCTGATAAAACTGGGAAATGGTATTTTCACCCTGTATCAACGTGGTCATTTGGTATTCCAATGAGTTAAGCACTTAGAAATTTTAATCCAATTGAGAGGAGCGTTGTAGGACTCCAATGCGATGTCCGCGTGACCGACTATCTTGTTCCGTATGACCGACAAAATTCCGTAATATCGCGGCGTACCTTTTAAATGATCGTAGATGCGGAGTATTCGATCGACGCTTTTTCGCCAAGAGCCGAACTCGCCTGGTTCCCCAGAAAAGGTTCTTAGACTCTTGACAACATCAGGGATTTTATCCATATCCGACAAATTCCCATTATTGCCGAGATTAATTGGTACATCGATGTCATTATCGACATCAGGAGTTGAGTTAATTATAGAACTAAAAATTTGTCTCCCCTGAGATTTGAGAGTTTCCGTGACCACTCGCGTAATCATCTGTAACATTTCACTATCGGGACCGTTATTTTGCACATTATTACTCGGTCCAGGAGGATCCAAGTTAGGTAACGCTTCGGCTTAGCTATCCAAGCTTATTCGAGATGGATGGATTAAGTTGTTGGGGTTGGACATTGGTAATTTGGAGAAACTAAGAGATCACAACACGAAATTTATAATATAAAAAATAATTTAGTAATTGCAGGTATTCACTTCACTTGCACTTCTATGTCACTTCACAAATTTCCTCCTTAGGAATGATTGTTGAAATAATAATAAATGATAAACTTTCAGAATATTTATTTTAAAAAATAATGACTTTTCTTCTACAGTGTTGGCATAATGCAAGTATCTTAAGTAAGACCAAATTTTGTTATATTTTTTTCTCAATCTATTTTTGGCGTAATTTTATAATAAAAATTCACTTACATTTGTAACCATCCTTCGCTGTACATTGTTGGTCGAAGCGTTGCTCCTGTGTTCAATTTTTTTTAAAAAGATTCTTCCGATCCTGATTCCTTGATAAGGTTGGGTTAGGCTCGGTTGAATTTGTGACTGCTTTTGCGCTGTTCGGCTGTCGATTCCCACGACGTCCTTTTTGCCTCCTTTGTTTGTTACTCGGGGGCCAAATCAGGAACACACGCGTACTTCGGGATATGGTTAATTCCGGTAATTTTGGCTCTTACGATCGCGTTTACGTGAAGCGTACGTTTGGTTATCGCGACACACTTATTACTCGCGTAAACTTTGCGAATCAGCAAAGCGAGATCAATTTAGGACCATCGGCCAGTCTCAGCACGATATTAGGACCTTTTTTTGGCTTGATAATTGTTAAATTATCTGGTCTATCCCTTTGATATTTACGCGTGCGAAAAGCAGTCCCTGCTCGGGCGCCAGTTAATTTATTTTAAACACGGTTGTTTAAAAAAATACAAAAGTTTCAGGGCTGAGCCTGATCTTTATTCTTTCGATTCCAAATCTAAACTGAACTAAATGCTAATTACAATAATGCTTAACGCCTACGTTTTTATTGTTGCGATTGCAAATTTTCAATTTATTGAAATTGCATTTGCTGCATCGATGGATCGTCGAACCTTGTCGTCAGCAATTATTTGTTGCGCGTGCAGGTGTTAACTTATACTGCAAGAATCAAAGTGACATTTTTGATCGATTGAAGTAAATGCATTGATCAATAGAAGATCTAGTCAGCCCTAAACTCAAAAGAACTGAATTCAATTTTTCGTTCCACATACGACCTGACTGTTTTAAGCCATACAAGGCCTTTTTTAGTAGACAAACTTTTTTACTTCCATTATCGAAACATTCGTGTTGACGAATGTAAATCTCTTCTTTGAGATCTCCTTGTAAAAACGCAGTAACAACATCCATTTGATGTACCTCTAGATTAAACTTGACAGCCATAGCAAGAAGAAATCTTATTGATCAATAACGCACAACCGGTGCGAATGTTTCTTCATAATCGATGCCATGTAGTTGGAAAAATTCCTTTACTACTGTGCCTTGTACTTCGAAATAGCGCCAGTGGTGTCTTGTTTTACTTTAAACACCCATTTACTGTCGATTGCCTTTCGTCCGTATGGCAAGTCGGTCAATTTCCACGTATTATTTTCCATAAGTGAGTTGTACTCGCTCTCCATTGTCTCTCTCCAATTCATAGCCTCGGAACTAGACAGCGCCTCTTGAATCGTTAATGGTATCAAGTTTCTGAGACGTCAGCAATAAATAGATTCCCTTTATTGGCGATTCGCTCGGAACGTCTCGGGAACATAACCTCCTCGTTGTCATCAGTAACATGACTGCTTTCATTGATCGCACCAACGAAGCTTTCCTTAAATGATGAAAAACCCTCACTGAATTCGTTATTAGCAGGTACTTCAGGTTCAAGTTTGTCCACTGATACCTCGTCCTTCTTTTCTACAACTGAATCAAAATAATTAGACGTGTTTACTTCATTAGTCACCTGATTTTCGAGGTTTTCAGTAATAACAACATCCAGGCTGATCAAGATTTTCTTCGTCTTCATGTCGTAGAGTCGATATGCTTTTGACTGTTCACCGTAGCCAACCATGATGCACTCCTTAGACTTTGCTTCAAACTTTCGGCGGAGCTGCTTAGCAATGTGTACCATGGCTTTGATACCGAAAACACGCAAATGCTTCAAGTAAGGCTTCCTACCACACCAAAGCTCCTCCGATGTTATGTTGTGTTGTGCTCTGCATGGAATACGGTTTATTAAATAAGCTGCGGTAGATGCAGCTTCAGTCCAAAAGCGCTCTGGAATACCAGCATCTATCAGCATACATCGAACTTTCTCGATAATGGTACGATCCATTCGTTCAGCGACACCATTATGCTCTGTGGTGCATGGCGCAGTTTTCTGGTGCAATGTACCGTAGTTTTCCAAAAATGCTACAAAGTTTTTGTAGCAGTATTCAGTCCCGTTGTCACTTCTGAGCACCTTTAATTCGCGAACGCTTTGATTTTCGACGAATTTTATAAATTTTTTAAATGTCACAAAAACTTCCGATTTCGCTTTCACGGGATAAACAAACACTTTTCTACTGTAGTCATCAACAAAAGTCACCACATAATATGCACCACCCAGTGACTTATTTGGCATTGGTCCACATACATCCGTATGCACGAGCTCATGAATGTCATTTGCTCGACCTCTAACATCCTTGAGGGGTAATCGTGTTTGCTTTCCTTATATGCATGTGACACAACTATCCAAAGTAAAGTCTGTTGTAAAATTAACACCTATCGCTGCATTCGTCACGTTTTTTACGTTCTCGTCACAAGTATGGCCTAATCTACGATGCCATAGTTTCTTGTCTTTTTCACTGACTTTTACATGTAACGCGACATTTTTTAGCTTATCAAGAAAACATGTCAGTTGATACATGTCGTTTATAAGTGGTACCAGAGCGATAAGTTCATTATTTCGGTCGAAAATTTCACACTTCTTATCATCAAAAATAACCTTGTTGCCTTTCTTGGTCATTTGACTAACTGATAGAAGATTACCACAAATGTCGGGCACATATAAAACTTTCTCAACCTTAACCTTGTCAAGTTGTTTACCGCGCACAATTTGCCACTCTGCGTCGCCGGCGCATTTCACTGACAACTTTGACTTATTTCCAATAACAACTTCACTTTTTAATGGTTGAGTTATTCCGTTTAACATATCACTATTATTTGTCATATGAGCTGACGCTCCTGAGTCAATATACCAATGGCCAGACGAATTTGATTTCGCCACAAGAGCAGCAAAAAGCGATTTGTCGTTCTTCTCTTTCCACCCATTAGTGCCTGACTTTCTTCCATGCTGTTTAGGGCATAATCTTGCAAAATGACCAACTTCGTTGCATTGGAAACATTTCACCTGGCATTTTGGCTTTATAATCGTGAGGTTTTTCGTTCGCTTTCCCACAAGCGCCAAGGAATGCATGTCATTCTTTTCATACTTAACCTCCTGGAGAAATCTCGTCTTCACAGAGTCCGATGTGAGTTTCATGCTGAAATTTTCAACAGCCATTACCAATGGTTTATATTTATCCGGAAGACCTGCCAGCATCAAGGATCCGATGATTTCGTCGTCAATTTTGAGCCCTGCTTTCCTCACTTTAATTGAGGTTGACGTCATTCTATTAATAGAGACTTCATTAGACTCACATTCTTCCAACTTCAATTGGACTAACTGCTTCAACAGTTCCACTCGACGACATATCCCTTGATCTTCAAACGCCTTTTCTAAGTTCTCCCACGCTTCCTTCGCCGTTTAACACAAAAAGTTGACCGGTTCGATTAGCAAAATCAATTCGGAAATTGCTTTAAGATTTAAGGAAGGATCCGTTGATTCCGTCGTTCCATCGATACATTCCCAGTAACCTTTTATGATTAAATACGACTTCGCTGCCAATTTCCAGCTGTCGTAATTCTCGCGGCCTTTCAACTTCTCTATTTGGAAGTGTGACGACGTATGTATGTATTCACTTATGAGCTTATGGCGACGAAAAGGAATCGGTAAATATCGCGTGCATCCATCCGTCAGGAATCCCAATACTATTTCAAAAACTATTTTAACTATTATAGGATTCGAAACCGCGCGACCTGGGCCCATAACCTGTTGTGAAAACTCGGTGGGATCACCACGGAAAGAGAAATACGTCCGCTTTGTTTAAGGGTAAAGTGACTGAGTGAGTTTTATTATTTAAAAATGACATACCTACTTTAGTTACAGTGGCGTACATGATTATTATTGTCTTACACTTCAACATATGAGCTTATGGATGGTTCGATAATGTCATTTTGCTTTAATTCTCTAATTTGTTTATCAATTTCCTCAAGTTGAGAATGAGGTAGTTTGTAATTTTTTTACGTATATTGGAGTGTTATCCGAAAGTTCGATTCTTTGTTTGTAAAAATTATTCACGCTTAATTTTTCGCCTTGTAAATGAAATACATCTTGATACTCTTTAATTATTCTACATCATTGTTATCTGATTTGATACCTTTGATTAATTTTTCCAAATGTTTTGAATCAGGTTTCCCTCTATGTTGGTTATTCTTCAGTTAAATGTAATTTCTTAGGGGTTCTGTTTCGATTTCGAATTTGTTGAGTTTGACCGCTTTCTCGTTGGTATTCAAAACTTTTATATGGCATATACCTTTTTCTGGTATGATAGAGTTGCCTATATATACTCCTTGAATCTCTTTGCTTAGTATAATATTGTCTTCTTCTCTCATCAATTCGACTGGGAATATCATTTCAGATCTCGCGGGTATGCTTAATTGAAATATATTTATAGGTTTTGTGTTCATTGCGATGATTAATTCTTCGTTGTTAACATAAAAGGTTATCGTGTAGGCCTCATAATGAATTTTGCAATGCAATTTTTCTAGAATATCCCTGCCGATAATACCATCAGTGACGATAGGGAATGTTTCATCTACTATATGAAACGAATTTTCAGTTATGGAGCTTTCTAGCTGTAATCTAAGGTTTGCAGTTCCTAAGGATGTTATTGTTTCAGTTGTGATACTAACGGGTATACATCTATTATTGTGGTTAATGTTATTTGTTTATTTATTTAGATATTACAATGAACAGATAAAATCCATTTATTCATTAGTATATAATAATTTAAATTAGAAAGTTGAAAGACTCGCTATTAATGTCCGTTTAAAAGATGGAAAAAAAGAGGATATAGGACCAAGTTGAAGTGAGTCATGCTGTCTCATCATTCTATGTAAAGGTGAGTTAAAATTTACAGCTAATTCGGCGATGGCTGGGTGAAAATAGTTGGAATTCCTGGTGTTGCGGCAAGGAACACGCACGGTTATGTCTTCGAAAGCAGGACACAAGATACGGCCGGTGAATATTTTGAAAAGGAAGCATTGAACCAGTAGAATTCTCCGGTGGAAGAGTGTAGGACGATTTAGCATTCTTAGCCTATTAAAAAGCAGACACCGGGTAAATTTTCTTTGGACAGACTCGAGGAACACTCGTTCGCCAGCATGGTAAGGCGACCAAATAACCAAAGCGTATTCGAGAATATTTTTGACTAAAGCTTGATATATAATTAGGGAACTATCGATAGAAGAAAAGTGTTGGGAAGTTCGGAGAACGAAACCAGACATGCGGGATGCACGATTAACTATATCCGAATAATGAATATTAAAGCGAAGCGTTTCATCGAAAGTAACTCCAAGATCTTTGATACTGTTTACTCTTATTAATGCTTTGTTATTAATATGATAGATAGTATTTAAAGATATTTTTCTCAGGGAATAACACATCATGAAGCATTTGTTAACATTAAGCGTTAGACCATTATCAAAACACCAGCCATTCAACATGTCAATGTTAGCTTGTAGATTGAGACAGTCATTGTAGTTTTTTATAGTAGAAAATAGTTAAGATCGTCAGCGTATAAGAGACATTCACAAGAAAAACGAAAGGGCAAATCATTTATGAAAAAGAGAAAGAGAAGCGGACCTAGTATGGAGCCTTGAGGAACACCTGAATTGGGAGAAAATGGAGATGAAGTACAGCCATTGAAAACTACACGGCAGCTTCGATCTGTGAGATAATAGAATATCCAATCTAATAGAAAGTCTGGAAAGCCAAACTTATCTAATTTACTCAGCAGGACATTATGAGGCACAGTATCAAATGCTTTGGAAAAATCAGTGTAAATGGCATGGACGTCTAATTTAGCCTCGAAAGACTTTACAACGAAATTCGTGAACCCGACAAGATTAGATGAGGTGGAATGAAGGGAACGAAAACCATGCTGCTCTTTTTTTCCAGCAGTTTGGAGCAAGTCGAGAGTAGGGTAATTGGTCGCTAGTTAGCTACTATATTAGTGGGGCCATCTTTGTGGATTGGGACAAGCAAAGCATCTTTCTAGTAGTATGGGAATATGCATTCAGTGATGCTTTTATTAAAAAATATACTGAGTGGGAGGCTGATAACACCCTAAATTCGACGTAGAAAAAGGGTAGGAAGACCATCTGGACCAGAGCCTACATTAGGGTCTAGAGTTTCGATAAGCGAGTCAACTAGATGTGTTCTAGTTAGGGGCGGTGAGATGACAGAGGGGGTATTGTGTCTAAGTCCTGCAGTGGAATTAGCAGGCAGTTTAGTTGATGAGAAAATGGACTGGAATTGTTGTGCAAGTAGGTTACAGCAGGTTTGGGGAAGGTTGGCATGGGAAGTGCCAAGATACATGGAGGCCGAAGGAGTTGAGCGAGAGCCACGAAGATTTTTGTGACGTGTGACCAAAAAACCTTCAAGTTGCCAGAACTAATAGAACTTTGAACATTTTGATAGTATAAAAGACGAGCCTGATTTGTTTTAACTTTCTTCAACTTACGAAGTTCTTTATATTGAGCTAAGTCATATTGGGTATTATTTCGTTTATACCTAAGGCGGTAAGATTCTTTTAGACGAAGCAAACGATGGATTTCAGTAGTGAACCAGATTGGGCCAACAGAAGGAGTAGGAGAAGATACAGGAACGTATTGAGGTTAAGTTATCTCAAGGATACTGTAAAATCGTTCAATAGCAGCATCGCAGGATAGATGCAATAGTTCACGCTCCCAGTCAATATTTCCTAGTGCCATGATAAGGTCTGGATAATTCGCTTTATGAAAATTAAATTTAGGAGCTTTAACTAACTTAGTGACTTTCCTAGTAGGCATATCGATGTTAACTTCTAAGGGAGGATGATGGGTATCAACTTTAACGTAGACGTTGGTAGCAGAGGTGGCATGAACCATAGTTTCTAAGATGTTAGACATAACCAAGTGCAGTGTCCTTTTGTTGGAATTACGTACATCGTTGACGTTAGGCACGTTAGGCACAGCGATGCATAAAAGAAGTAAGCGATGTTGCGGCTGGAGCAGTCACGTTTGACAAAGCAGGAACGCTAGGAGAGGATGGCCACTCAATGGATGGAATGTTAGAATGCACACACGATAGTTGGATTGTTGGGCTAAGTAACATTGGTTAAATCCTCGATCAGTTTAAATTGTTCTTCGTAAATACCAGTGTCACTGCCATATGGGATGTATACACAAGATATATTTAAGGGATGACAATTGGATGGACAGATTTTGACTGTGATACAGTCAACGGAATGTAAGGAAGAACAAGCAAGTAGTTCGGATCGAATGTTGCTTTTGACAGCAATCAGAGGCCCGCTCCCAGTTGATTTCCTCGTAATAGAGCGATTCCTATCACATCTGAAGATAATGTACGGGGAGAGGAGTTCGGAACTGAGAATAGAGGAGTCCAACCAGGTTTCAGTTAGGCAAACGATATCATGTTGGGCAAGGTCCGCAGAATAATTAAGATCTTTCAACTTAGTCCTGAGTCCTCTTACATTTTGGTAATATAAAGATACGTTATTTAATTTGCAACAAGATTTAGGCTGATTCGAAACTATTTTTGTTGAGTTGAGGAGCGGCTGGGTGTAGGAAAATTTCCACTACGAGAAGCAGAGAATCTTTTGACCAGAACACTTGGAGGCCAAAAGTCAGGCATTGTAATTCTGAATGAAGATACTATTCTGCCTAATAAGTTGTCGTCCGTAAGTTTGATGCAATTAAGTATTGTAGGGGTGTAATCCAATTCCTCAGCAAAATACTCAGATACTTCCTGTGCTGCTGTATCATATGCAAGTCTAGATACAAAAACTTGCATTGGTAACTGGACCACACGTAGGCATTTGCGTCTTGTGGATGTATGTGTTGAGGTTGACTGCAATGTAGGAATCGAAGCGTAGCTCGACTCCGAAGCATTATTTGAAGGACTATTTGCAGTAATTGCAGACTTGTTAGTAGATTTAGGTATTGCTCCGAGACCAGGTTTAACAATCTTCACAGCATCAGATGGAGCAGGAACAGCGGGAATACTCAGTATCTCCGGTAAGTTGAGAGTGTTGTTGCGTCACTATCTGCACCTTGGGTTTCATCTGGAGCAGACTGCTGTATTACAGGCACTGATGGAGTTGGTGGTGGAATTATTGTTAAAGAGGTACTTATACATATGGAAATATCTGCAGCTATGTCTATCAGGAAAGTCAGATTCCTGCTTAAATCCTTACAGTATATTTTGATATAGTTAGGTTATAATTACTGCAAATTGTATATATATTGTAATGTTCATTTTTTATTTTATTCTAACTTGTCATCTATTATTATTTCTATTGTTGTTATTGTTCCTATTTCTGTGATTATTGTTGTTGTAATATTGCCTGTTGTTATTGTATTAATCGATGTATCTGTTCCTCGTGTCATTTCTATTATAAATAATAAAGTTTTGCGTATGGTTGTTATAATGCTTATTATCGCCATTTTTATTAAAATTTCTATTGTGTCGATTGTTATTTTGATTATGTTTTTTTTTGTAAAACATATACTGACTATCAGCAGTAACTTTTTTTGTAAACATATTGTACATACTGGTCATATCCAGTTTCTCATTTAGGTAAACCCTCTCTTTGGAGGTGTAATGAGCCAAATTAGTAGGATAAGACTTGATATGTTTTATATGTATATGTATTACATTTTCTGGGATACATTTCGCTTGTTTGTCTATGGGTGACTTACCACCACTCATAAGAAAGCAAAGTCTTCTGACCCTCTCAACTGTTATTCCAGGCTATTTTACAAACAACAACTTTGTTATTTGGGGATGAAATTGAATAAATACATATACGTGTTGATTCTATTTGCCTTTGAGGACTCATCAACTGTCTTTCTTTTACGTCGTTTCTTTACTTTACTCATAGAAATAAGGCCTTACAAATAAAAAACTTTCGTTTAGAAAAATGGCTAACACCCACCTACAATTTTTTGATAATTGTGGTAATGTAACAAGATCATTTTTACCCTTTACATATTAAACTCCCTTTTCTCTGGCTTTTTGATAACTTCACTCTTGTATTGATAAGATCTATTTGTTTCTTTCTTTTTCCGCCTATGGACATGCTGACGTTTAGTCTCACTTTCACTCATGTTTAATAATAATTAATATTTAGAAAACAATGAACAACAATGTTAAAAAATTACCGAAAACCAGAAATAGAACACTGAACAAATAAGTGAAGAAGAAACCTATGGATTTACACTCCACACGTAGGGAAATATTTAAGACAGTCCTCGAAGAAAAGATCAGGTGGAACAAAATGGTTTTCTATGTCTCGGAAAATTTTAATGCAATCGATAAAATGCGCAAGTTTTCCGCGGAAATCAGAATTTGTGTTGCAAAAATTGGCCACTCACATTATGCGGATCGTCTTCCCACGTTGCCAGCAACAAATCAACTCCTCGATATTCCTCGTGACACGATCCAGCCTGAATCCTAGCAGTATATCGCCGCGCCTCCATCCGTATGCCAAGTAGTACTGATCAAAGCCGCACCGTGGTGAATAAGGTGGGTGCGCTCGGAATGGTTGATGTTTCTCGAAGTATGGCGACTTTGGAATATGCAAAGTTGACACAAAAATATGCCGAAAATTTAATAAAGAAAAGAAAAATTGAGAAAGGTAGAAAAAGGGAAAAGGAAAAGCAGAAAACCTAAACTCATGCAAAGCACCATATTACAGAATGAGGAATTTGATATTGTTCGCTTTCGCTCGATAATCACAACGAACTTTGAACGTTATTTTCTTTATTTAAATAATCAAAAAGGAACATGAACGACGTGTTGTTGCAACTGCTACACAACTAACTGAATGTGTGTCTCGGTATGCAGCTTATCTCGAACTAGTTACGATTTTTGGGCAAAAATACGCATCTACAATAATAAGCTTTTGCGTTTACGTCTACACCTATTCGTATTGTAATTTTGTTTAGCTTTCTATAATCGATGGCAATACGCCATTTTTTCTCACCAGATGCATCTACTGTTTTTAGTACTACCGATAGGGGAAGAATATGGAGAAGAATTATTTCGAATGATCCCTTGTTCTAATATGTTTTGAATTTGCTTGTCTATTTCTTCTTTGTATCCATGTGGATACATGTAGTTTTTAGTATAAGTAGGTTCGTCCGCTTTAATTTTTATCTAATGCTTTGTAAAATGCGTAAAAGAGAGATTGCTTCTGAAGTATACCCGTCACTTAAATACTCGAGAGTTTACTATTGAAGTGTACCCGTTGAATAAATACTCGAGGGTTTACTATAACAAGATGTTTATTAGTACCAAGATGATAACACACGTTGACTTTTTGACGGTTCGCAGAAGACTGAAGATGGAAGCGAACCGCTGGTGAGAATAGGTGAGTTGAATATTGGAGTATGGTGGAGACTTAGAGTTCTCCACATTCCTTCTCCATTAAAATCGTTGGACTCACGATGGCAACGAGGTGATTGACCTCTTGTTGCTCTAGATGAACGTCTAACTTTTGGTACTGGATGTTCATTGGACCGTTGTTGATCTTCGCATCTTGAAGTACACTGGTAGGTGGAAGATGATCTTCTTCCAGCTGTTTAGTAGTTGGTTGTGGAATGAAAATTGGTTCTATCGTTACAGGCCATTCGGGAATTTCAAAGAGCTCACTGAATTCGTTTCGCGTGTCACGAAATTTAAGTTGATTGGAGTGAGCTTTAATGATGCGCTGATTTGAGGGTGAACTTAAGCGAATTTCGTAGTTGACCGTACCTTGCCTTTTTATACCAGTAGCTGGTTTCCACTCCTACTTGTCGTTTATTAAATGAAGCTTGAAGTATACAGACAGACAGACAGTTGATGTTGAACTCCTTGAACTTGGCGCCGTGATGATCATCAAATTGTTCTGCCATTTTTGTATTCCGACGACACTGAGTCGGAGCTTTTAATTTGAGACGATCAAGGCGAGTTTTCATCGGTCGACGGTTAAGGAGTTCGGATGGTAACTTCAAACCAAGGTTGCGTTGTAACAGAATAAAAATTCCTGAAGCTTTTGATTAATATTTCCCGTCGCCTTCCTCAGGCCTGTCTTGAGAAGATCTACGAAGCGTTCTGCCTGGCCATTAAATTGGGACTGTACGATGCGGTTCTTACATGAATGATGTCGAGAGACTTGCAAAATTTCTGAAACTCTTGACTGGCGAATTGTGCTCCGTTGTCGGATACGATGGTATCGCATAATCCATGTTTCCTGAAAGCGTTCACAATGAGCTCAATTGTTTTTGCGGTTGTTGTACTTGTTATTTGAAAAATTTCTGGCCATTTACTGTATGCTTCAACGATGACGAAGAAGTAATGGCCATCAATGGGGCCAACGTAATCAACGTGAATCCTGGACCACGGTTCTGTCGGTATCGGCCATGGCTGAAGCGTACATTTGACCGGTGTCTTTGCAACTGAAGCACATATATCGCAGGTTTTGACCATTATTTCGATATCCGAGGTGATGTTGGGCCAAAAGACTTTTCCAGCAGCTAACAAATTCATCCGACACTCGCTTGGACGGCCCTGATTTGCTTCCGGTGAATTTTAGGAATGATTATCCTCTCACCGAAGAAAACACAACCTTGCTGAACAGCGGAATGATGACGATGTTGAAAATATTCAGTTGCGCCACTGCCGATAATTTGACTTCGGTTTTGAGGCCAGTTGTCATTTTTAGTGAAATGGAGCCTCTTCTGGAGAGTCGAACAGGCTGCGGTGGCTGATTGTATTCTCTGTTGGTATGCTGATTCGACGGCAAAACAATTCACGTCGAATGAGTCATCATCTTTCAGACAAATGAATCGATGCAATCACGGTGTCTTCGTCCGGTTTTGCATGGTTAGACATGAGTCTGGAGATGACATCGGCGTATCCTAAGTTATCCGTGTAAACATATTGGATATCAAAGTCGTAAGAGAGAACGTTGATTGCATAGCGCTGGAGTCGAGCTGCTGTGTACAATGGAATGCCAGATTTTGGATTGACGATGGCAAGGAGTGGCTTGTGGTCGATGTGCATAGTGAAGTGACGACCAGCGAGGTAGTAATGCGACTTTTTCAGGCCAAAGACAAGTGCTCGAGCTTCCTTATGCATTTGGGGGTAATTTTGCTCGGCAGGGTTGAATGTTGCTGAAAAGTGCATAATAGGGTGAAGTGTTCCATCGGTGAATTCGTGCAGTAGAACAGCACCCATGCCGTATTCTGAGGCGTCTTTTGCAAGAACGATTTTCTTTTCTGGATCGAAATGAGTAAGGCAAAGCTCGGAGGAGAGTCCTTTTTTGAGCTTCAAGAAAGCGTTATCATGTTGCTGCGTCCATTCAAATTTAATATCTTTCCTTAGTAAGTCGTCCAATGGCCCTCGAAGATCTTTCATTCCCTTTCACGAATTTCCCATAGTAGTTTACTGACCCCGGAAATGATCGCAGTTGCTGAATATTGGCGGGTTTAGGAATATCTTGAATGGAATTTAGTTGATGTGATGAGGTTGAATACCATTTTTGCTCACTGTGTGACCGCAGAATTCATTCGAGGAGACTCCGAAGTTGCATTTGTCAATGTGGAGCCTGAAACCACAATCCTGAAGACGTTGTAGAGTATTGAAAAGCTGTTTTTTGTGGTCATTTTCGTCAATGCATGCACAGATCATGTCATCTATGAATCCAAATGTGCTCATTCCGCTCAGCATTCTGTCGACAATTTGCTGAAAAATGCCAGGAGCTGTTTTTACTCCTTGTTGGAGTCTGTTCACTTTGAACAATTCAACATGCGTGTTAATTGTCATTAATTTTTGTGCTTCTTCATCGAGTGCCACTTGAAAGAAAGCGCATGACAGATCAATTTAGCTAAAAACAGTCTTCCCTGCAAGCTTTGCAAAAATTTGATCGGGCGTTGGCAGCGGATACTTGTTTGGCTCCAGTTTATTGTTCAGACCGGTTGAATAGTCGGCGCAAATACGTATTCGGCCGTCCTTTTTTTACAGCAACAATAGGTGTTGCTTATTCGGAATATTCAACCGGTGAAATCACGCCGGAATGTTGCAGCCGTTCCAGCTGAGCTGCCATTGTTCGCCTCGCTGCATGGGGAACCGGACGAGTGTTTCGATAAACAGGCTTCGCTCCAGCCTTCAACGTAAGTGACGCCTTCGTTTTCGTGCAGCAGCCAAGGCCTTCAGAGAAGAGAAGAGGGAATTTGGCTTTGGCTTCCATTAGAAGATTATCGGCGCTATTTGCTTGAACTTTATTACAGATTGTGTTGAGTGGAACGGTCCACAGATCGAAAACTGTGATCCAATCGATTCCAAAAAGATTTAGCTGAAGCGTAGCGACGTAACATTCACCGATTTATTCCTTTCCGTTTAGTTTTATTACGCAGGGAAAACTTCCTAGAAGAGGAATTGAAACGCCAGACGCACTACCTGGCTGCTTGTTGGTGTTATTTAACGCTGGCTTGCCCAGTTCGTGCGAGAGATGATTGTAATGTCAGAAGCTGTGTCTAGTTGAAGCTTGACGGACAATCCGTTGACGTTAGGGACAATGTATTTGCGTTGACTGTCGACATTGTTGGCATTTGTAATTTGCTGAACTCGTCGAGTAAGTTTCGGATTCGACTTCTCTTGTTTGAATGGGAGCCGCGATTGCTTCATAGTGCAGTAGCCGGCTTTGTGGCCCGTTTTCTGACAGTCGTTGCAGATCTTGTCCTTGTAATGGCAATGTTTGTGCCAGTGGACTTCACCACAGTGAAATTAGGGTGAAGGCGGCTGTGATGATTGTCACGGGCCACTAGAAAATGATGATGTAGTTGAATCGTTCTTTTTGTAGAACTTATGCTGCTTGACTGCAAACACTTCAAGCTTTGATGGTTCTACGACAATTGACTTATCTTGTTTCAGACTGAGCCTCGTCGACATTCTGGTCGGCTTGCGTTTTGAGTGATGCGAAATTAGCTGACTCGCTGTCGAGTTTCATAAGAAGTTTTTCGAGGATAAGCAAATTTTGCGAGCTTTTGACCTCGTTGACAAAGATTTGCGCTTTAAACTCATCAACTGTGCAAGTCGAACCGCTCACAATGCTTGTTGATTCGAGCCGCATAATGCGCGAAGTCCTCTGCGTCGCCCTCGACAATACCAAAGCAAATTTTCCGGAGAAAAAATTTCGATTGCCTGTGACCGAAAATTAATTTGAGCTTTGTGATGGCTTCATCAAATGTGAGCTCATGAGTCGTGGTCGGCATGATTGCATTGGCGAATTGCTCGAAATCAACATTCTTGAGTTTCCCCGTCAGAAGGCGAATTTTTGTCGCTTCCAAGAGTTCCGCTGTCTCAGTTGTAAACACCGATTCGTATCGCCGGTACCATGCATCGAATGTCAGATTCATCTCTGGATCATATGAAAACTCAAGCATTGAGTCAGACAAGTTTTTGAAAGTGGAAGATGACGTCGCTGGATTTTGCGCGGTAGTTGGCTGCTCTTGCAGAATTTTGATTGCCTCCAGTAATCTCTTCTCATTTTCTTCATTTTGCCTATTGTCTTCGACGCGGTGTCTTTGAATTTCATCGAGAAACGATTTGAATTGAGCTGCGTCCATTTTATGTTGAGGTTATGTTGAGAAATGACTGGCAAATCAACCACATCCTCGTCGCCACTGAAGTATACCCGTTACTTAAATACTCGAGGGTTTACTATTGAAGTGTACCCGTTGAATAAATAGTCGAGGGTTTACTATAACAAGATGTTTATTAGTACCAAGATGAAAACACACGTTGACTTTTTGACGGTTCGCAGAAGATTGAAGATGGAAGCGAACCGCTGGTGAGAATAGGTGAGTTGAATATTGGAATATGGTGGGGACTTAGAGTTCTCCACAGCTTCTCTCTTTTGTTTTACATATTACACCGTCTTCTAATGTGTTGATACATATGAGACGAATAGAGGAATAGAATTCGACTGCACAAATATTTTTATCTATGATACTTTGTTCGGGTGCTGGATCGTGGAAGGTGACATAAATCATAACATTGAATAAAAGAACAATATGTATTGAAGTAAAAATACAGGCTCGAGGGTCTTCTCGAGACGACGCCCAGTCGCAGACTGGCTTCAACCGTACTGAAGCGCCACATGGTGACCGCTATGCGCAGTTCGCATATGACGCATGCTCGGATTAGAGACGCAGCTCACCGCAAAACATATGCTCTAAAATACTAACACTTGCTTCTGAGTCTAAGAAAAATTTCGTTCTTTTATTCTGAATATCTGCAGCAGTTGCGCGAAAAATGTCGAATCATATTGGTGTAGTTTTAACTTTGTCTAGATGGAAAGGTTCTGGTCTAGATTTTCTAGACTGTCTAGAGTATTGGTTCATAACAGTTTGTCTCTGGATTGGTTTAGGGTTACGAGTTTGATTATGTCGTTAATTAAAATTTTGATTTGGAGTAAAATTATTTTGATTTGGGTATTTGGGAGGACAGTTGACTGGATTCATATCTCTCAAATAAATTACTTTGTTCAACTAAAAACGATTTGACCCATAAATGTAAGCGCTCTCTTTCTTATTTATACAAAATCTGCAATCGATAAAACAATAAAAAACATGGTCGCATTTCTACACCAAAGAACGAAAAGTTTGGAATTTTTCAACTGCGACACTCACCGAATTTAACCCTGCAAAGATAATCTACGTTTGCGGGACGTACAATGATCGAAAGGTGTTAGCGGTTCTTGATAATTATATGCCGTATCGCTTCACGTCGCAGCCTACTTACTCGCCGTTTCAAATCTTAAACTATACTTCGAATCTGCATAGCGATATCCTTTGAAATTTACGATTTATATTCAAATCGTATTCAAAATTTTGTTCTCTCATAATACTTTCAATATCGATATTAAAAATTTCCGGTAAATTAATCTCCGTAGAAGCCGTTGCCTCTAACATATTTTTTCATAAATTGGGAAATATTTTTATTGTTTATAATTAATTCTGGCGAAGCTTTGTTCAAAAAATCACGTCCTAACAGTAAATTGGTACTCATCGTATTATTGGCCACAATATGTAACTCGACATTATAAAAATGATTTTCATAGATCACAATTACATCGCAACAACCCAAAATCTTAAGTTCACTACTGTTAATTCCAATGATTTTTTTTCGGTTTTGTTAAGACTTTGCAAAGCATAACTTGGTAACATACATTGTTGGATCACACTTATAGGACTACCCGTACATATTAATCCTTTTGTTTTTATTTTAAAGTTTAATTCAGTCCAATTATTGGACAAATCCAAAACCTCATTAACAAAATATTCGATATCTACTTTATCAGAGGGAATTAAATTTAAAACCCGTTTGGTTGGACAATTTTTGACTAAATGATCATCTTTAACACAACTATAACGAGTACCTCTTTTCCTTAAGGGACTAGGGCAGTTATTAAGTAGATGTCCTTTCTCATTGCAATTACAGCAGCGAAAAATAATTTTACTGCGAACATTATCTTCTGCATGTGCTACGTTTTCCTTCACCTGATGTCTAACATCATTCTCTGGACGATGATAGTTAGTTTTCGCCCTCGCGGAATAAGTAGAAACTGCAGTCAGTTTGCACGCCTGATAGTTCCGCAGATGTTGCAACAGGTCATCGACCGTACTAAAATTTTGCACCATGAGAATATTCTCAATAGCTGGATCTCGAATACCTTTAATAATGTACTTGATGATCGCTTTCTCCGAAAATGATGCTCAACTACCAATGTTAGACATCACAAACACAGAATTTTCATAGGTTTCGTTCAATTTTCGTCTTCTTTTAACCAACTGGTGATGAAGGTCTGCTTCGTCTTCAGTTGAAGGAAACTTTTTCAAAAATGTTTTTACAAATTCCTGCTAGGTAAGTACTTGGTCCTCTACGCCAAATTTCCATAATTTAGCGACACCACTTAATCGCATGAGTGCACAATGTAGTAGAGTATCATGGCTCCATTGGTATAAATTTTGTAGTTTCTCTAATTTTCTTACCCACAGCACAGATGTGAAACTTGATTCTACGCCAGGATCGTATGTTGAAACTATTTCAACCATTCCGGATGGATGCAATACTTTCTCGGGTTTCTCGACCTTTCTCGTTCTTTCGGTTTCTTTCCGCAATAATTGTTTCTCCCTTAATAATAATGTAATCTCTCTCTCCAAAAGATTCTTTTCAGTTTTCCATAACCGTTTTTGTAAATTCACATCAGCTGCATGTTTGTTATTACGTTGCAATCTCTTACCACGGTCTTCGTGTACTTCATCATAATCATTGTCTTCGGTTTCACAAGGTTCGGGTGTCAGCTTACGTACGGCTTTGTTGTTGCTGGCGACATCTTCACCAGAATGGCTACTATCTGTTTCCAGTCTACTATCGAAGTACAAAGTTTCTCTTTGGACTCCTTCGACGTATTCCTGTCTCACGTCCGTGTCTCCTTCGCTGGCACATGTTCGCCGGCGACGTATCTCGACATGATCGCCATTTTTTCCTGTCGGCGTCAACCAAACGTTGTTTTAAAATCTAAATCTAAATCTTTTTTGTCACTTTTTGTGGCATCATGATCAACAATGCACAATCTGTTCATAAATATCTTGAATACCACACAACTTCTCACGAATTCGCACTTAAATGTTTGCGAGTTCGATAACACATAATTTCACAACATCTTCCTTTATCTAAACTGCTGCGCACATACGAAACCATAATTATTTGCAAATATGCACACTGCAGATCTCATAATCAAGCTGTCCATCAAAGAAGGTGCGCGCGATCCATAACCCCACACCTGATAATTGTAAGTAATATTATGTGTCCTTTCACGAAGTAAAACAACTATTTTTTTCCTTTTTAAGAAAACACTTTATTACACAAGCTACTTAACTTTGCTGTCCTCAGGCGCAAACACCAACCTTCTGCCTCTTCGACTACTGCTCGTCTGTGTGGGCTTACGATTCGCGCTTACAGTGGCTTACACTTAATCATTGAGAAGACCAAATAACTTGAGAACATGATATCAGAATCAGGATTGGGTGTTGGTACTGAGCCTAAAGAAGAAG
>OZ012661.1:32173169-32232752 GCA_963942545.1 Oxycera nigricornis | reverse complement strand
GTTGCCGTGCAAAGGGATCATATCTTGTAGCCGTAACGAATTGGTTTCCCTTTGATGAACTATTTCAGTCCATGAAGGCCAAAATACTCGATGATACTTTCATCAAACGCTAGATTTTACTGAACGTGAAAATTGTCCAACATTTTGGCTTGGACAAGGTCCAACATCGGTCGAAGTTTCCATAATTTGTCGGTGTTATTGTCTGGTGTGCGCAAATTTGGTTCGAAATGTAAATTGTGGCAAATTTCTGCGAAACGGTTGCGTCGCATCGCGTTATAAGCCATGTTATTGCGCAGATCGTCTTCGCTGCTCCACATCGAACGATATTTGCTGACGCCTGCGTAACCACTGATCAACAGAATGCCAATGAATGTGAGCAGCTTTAATCAATAAGGAACCATAATAAAGAGACTTGATTATACTTGATCACAAACAGATCCAAGTGTTAATAAATAACACACATTTGTTATTTTCGGGTCAAACCGTTCACGGAATGTCGCATAAAGTGACGAACAATCACAAATAGGCTGCAACAAAGTATCGTCAAAGAACTTTTCAAATTGTTCATGTGCCTCGAAGGCGAACCAGCTTCTTTTTGCCAAACAAACTTGGTGTTTTTCACACGGCATAAACGCTTTCTAGGAACAGGTGAGAATGTCGAAGGCCCATCGATATTTGCGTCAGCCGTGTCTTGGTTTTCATCAACCAAAATAATTGGCGCATTCAAAATGTTGGCCAACCATTCTTCGACAGTAATGAGACTGAACTGTAGGCCTCCACCATTGCCATCATCTTCGAAATCTATTCGCTCACCATCATCATACATAAGTTCACAGCCGGCTTTCAGTTGTGCAGCACAGATATCATCTGATAGCCCACCAGATTCATCATCGGCTTTATCTTCCCCGCTTATCATTCCTTCATCATCCGGTGTCTGTATGTACAGCGCATGGCGTGGCAAACCACTATTTTCACTCTCATACACATCTTCTAATACGTCGGGTGTTCTTTGGAGGCTTAGTTGCCTTAAAATTAAAAAAAAAACACATATAAACAGAAGAAAAATTAAGAAAAACACACCCAATTCATGATTGCTCATATAAAAATGCTACTATGTAGGTACACCAGTACCCTATCGCGCCCAACGTTACCATATGGTAACACCAAAAGTATATGTATGAAAGAGAAGATGTAAGTCCAAAAATGTTTGCAGTTTTGCGGTATTGATGCTTCTATTCGTAACAAATAATTTTTGTTGTCGACCTTTAACTGAGCCTTGCATTCAGATCTAAATTTAGAGAATATATTGTAATCGCAAGTAGATCCAGATATCTTGTAGTATTCATGAGCACACTTCTTTTTTTGTATAAGCTGTTTTAATTCACTTCAGAACCAGGTTGGATAATGTTTGTTATTAATGTAAGATTTAGGTACATGGAGATCAATTATACTATTTAAAATTACATAGAACCGATTGACTGCATCCTCCGCGGAAAGATCATCCAATTCATTATGCCAGTTAATAGCATCTAATTCAAAGTTTAGTCGATTGAAGTTTGCTTTACGAAAGTTAAGTACTTGTATTTGTATAGTATTATCGTGTTCAGGTTCATTTGATTTGATGATGACGTTCAATGGAGGATGAAAAGCATCAACGGAAACTAATGGAAAGCTATCTTTTGCTATTTGAATATTATAATCGCTGTTTGAAAATATTAAATGCATTACAACAGCTGGTAACATCGCAGGCATGATGATCGTAAATGTCTGGAGGCACATCGGGAGGCAAGTAAACAGTTGAGATAATAAACTGGCTTTCCGGCGTTCTGACTGATACGAACAATTGTTCAACGTCGGTATGTGTGGAGACTTCCTTCACGATGTTTGATTGTAGTCTGTTGTTAACAGCTATAAGTACCCCGCCGGCGGTGGGGTAAGCCTTCTCAAAATTCGAACCAATCCAGAAAATTTTCGAAATTCCTGCCAATAGAAAAAACTGTAGTATTGAGTCGATGAGCTTCATTGTTGGATTACAACCCGAAGCCTTTAAGCAAGAACCCGAATGCATTCAGCTAGAAACACAAACGCTTCTTGAATCGTGTGGTGAATGTGAAAATTTTGCTGATATTTCGAAGAAAGCATACAATTTACGTAAAATATTGCCGTGGGCCTATCAAATAGGCCGATTTGTGCTGACTTCACCTGTTTCTTCGGCGTTAAGTGAAAGATCTTTCAGTAAATTGAAATTGTTCATGAATTCCCTCCGAACGACGATGGGCGATGAACGTTTAGATTCTCTCATGTTACTTATTTCTGCGAAGGATATTGTGAACAAAATTAATGTTACCGAAATTGTTCAAACCTGGTTTCAACTGAAACACCGAAGAGTTTAATTCGACTCTTATGTCATTGTTGATATTGGTCAATAAAAAATACTACAAAACAGTGTTGTTGTTCTTGCATGTAAACCACCTAACAATAACTAAAAATTTCTATGCACACACACACACACATATATATATATAATATGTACACCTACAATATGTGTAGGTAAAACAAATCCATACAGTCAGCAAATTTTTCTAATCAAGTCGGCATTTTCAACATATATCACCCCCCCCCCCCACATTAACAAAATGTACAATAAAGGGAGTGTAACTTTTAAATGCTCGTGTTTATGAACAAATTATTTCAGTATTTACGCTAAAATTACTATTATTATGAATTAATATAAGCGATAAATTCGATAGTTTTATGCAACGAAGAAGTATGACAGCTATCACTGAATCTGACAGATTTAGAATTATCTGAGGATTATTAAAATGCAACCTATTTGTTTGAGAATTCCGAGATTTGAAAAATATGTTTTTTTTTCTGTCTGCCTAGTAATAGTTATTTTCAGCCGTCAGATTCTGAAGACGATTCTCAAAGTGATTACTCGTTTGTCGAGGTATTTTGTGATTTTGTCCTGTGTAATCACCTTGCAATGAAATTTGGGAGTGCAATCTCAATTGATTCCGGTGCTCTGCAATGATTTAGTACGTTGCGACGAAATAATCGCGACGAAAATATTGAAATATACTTCGTTAGGGGCCATAGTGATTTTTAATTGGAGGAAAGAAGGGACTCACCTCAATATCGGCGTCTAGCGCCAAAGCTGTTCGCATGCGTGAGCTGCCTATATTTCTAAAACAGCGCAAGCACCGCAATGAACAATTCAAAAGAAAAGGGTGCCGATGTAGGCAGTCCAAATTCTCTAGTATGAATGTTAATTTATTCGTTGATTATCATTTCTTTTATACTAAAATATTCCCTATGTACAACTTACTAGCTAATTAAATATTATTTACATATTCCTGACCTAAATCTATTTCCAATATTTTCCCATGGTCAAAAAATGCAAGTGCAAGCAATAAAGTGTAGTTTATTGGCTTCAAGAACCTTACTGCAGATGTAAGCAATAAAATGGCAATAACCCCGGATCATTTTCATTGTTATGCCATACTGAATTTGTTCCCAGTGCACATTGTTAGTCTTCAATTGTTTCGCTGAGTCGCTCTAATTTCATTGTTTGTAATTGGACTCGTGATATACCCACAAAGCCTGACTCACAATGTTTTGACTCGTACCGGGCTATCAGATGGCAATGTATGAATATTGTTTTGTTTGTTGTGGCTTGTATTACACTACACCCTTACCAATCAGAAATATTGTGTACTAATTGTATTATTAGTACAGAATACTTAATAGAAGAAGAAAAATCTTACGGTGTTATTCTTGCTGCATGTGCATTGGTCACCTGGGATTTTACAACTGAAGATAAGTTAAGTATGCTACTTTTAATTCGTATATAATTATATAATTTTTCAGTGATTCTATGAATAGGGTCCTTACATGTGTTTTTTTACTTTGTTACTAAGTTTAATATTATATATAATATTTAGTTTACTTTACACGTAATTTCAAAATATGAATTTAATATTGTTGACTTACTTTAAATTGCTACTAGTTAGTCTCTTACATTTATATTTGATAGTCTATTCAAATCAATCAGTCATCTTGTACAATTTTAAATTATTGCTATGGACTTTTCTTGGTTTACCATCAACTTCTATTGTTGTTTTTACATTATTTGTATTTATTACTCTAAAAGGTTTTATATAAGGTTTATCAAGTTTTCTCTTATTTTCCTTTTTCAAAAGAACTAAATCGTTTGTTTTTAAATGAATTGGATTGGTTTTTGTCATTTTGTCGACACGTTTCTGTTTGACTTTTTCAATTATTTGTTTTGCTTTGTTTAACGCATGGTGTAATCGAATTTTCAATTCGTTTGCGTAATTTTCTGTATCGTAGACTCTGTCTGTCTGTCTGACTATATCATTGGGTAGATATGGTAATTTGCCGAATACTAATTCATAAGGCGTGTAGCCATTATCAACATGTGGAGTTGTATTGTATACGAACGTGTAGTACGGGATCCACTTGTCCCAATTTAGATCTTCGGTAAAAGCTAGAATTTACTCATTGAACACTCGATGGTTGCGTTCTACCGTGCCTAATGTCTGATGATGATATGGACTCGAAAAGATCTGTTTAATTTCAAGCAATTTGCAAATTTCTTGCATTAAATTATTCGTAAACTCCGTACCTTGGTCAGATTTTAATATTTTGAAATGGCCAAATTTTACTATAAGATCGTTGACTAATGTGTACGCGACTGTTTTGGCGTCTTTGGATTCTAGTGGTGATGCTATTACGAATTTACTTAGTTCACACTGCATCGTCCAGATGTATCTATAGTCGTTCGAAATTCTTAATGGTCCTACGATATCGATAGCTATTGTTTCTAAACTGGTGGTAGGTGTGTCGATTTTTAACATGTGTTCTCTTGTGTGTCGTACTGGTTTATTTATTTTGCACTATTTGCAATTGTTGACATAGTTTTTAATCATGCTGTTCATGTTTTTCCAGCAATATCTTTGTTTTAGTTTTAATTGGGTTTTTCTCACTCCTAAATGTCCTCCGTGTGGCGTGTCGTGATATTCTTGTATCAACTGATTTTATATTGTTGTATTCTTTATACTCTTCGGGGGTTCATATAACATTATACTTAGTTTTGCGCGACTTTCATATTTTTTACTTTGTTGCAACATATTAATTATACTCTTGAAATATTCTTTACTTATTATTTTGAAGATATCATCGTTATTTGATAACGCTAATTCATATATATTCATCTCGAGAATTCCATCTAACAACTTTTCCATGGTGGATACGTATATCGCACTGGACTTATCGTTGCATATTCTAACATTCGATCTAATTGTATTTGAGCTCGCTGATAGCTTTTCGTTAGCGGAAACGTATTTCTCGGTAACTTTGTCACTACAGTATACAATGACTTCGTCGCTTGTTCCGACGATATCGAATTTACTATTTTTGCGCAATATAAATTTCAACTTCATAACTTTTCTTACTTCGGATATTGATGTGCAGTCCCATACGTAAAGTTGATCAGACTTTAGTTGCGCATCGGGCTCATCTATCGTAGTATCTTTTATTAAATTGTCTGTTTTCTGTTTTGCAGACATACCCCTTGTTATTGCCAACACTTTTTTGACTTTCTCGTCTCTCTCTGGAGGAATCATTGTTTTTAAAATATCTGAATCTAGCTTGATGCGTGATAGTGCGTCCGCGTTGCAATTTATTTTTTCTTGCTTAAACACAGTCTCGAAATCATAATCCGAGAGGTCCAATGTAATCCTAGTTAGTTTGCGCTAAATGAAATGCGCACATTGTCCGCAAGTTTAACGTTGTAGACGAAACCGATTAGTTATGGCTTTGATGCATCATTTAATTTCTTGTCTATATATTCGACAATTTTTAGAAATGCGTTTAATTCCTTTGCTCTACCATCAAAGGATGGGATGATTTTCAACGCCATATGAAGTTCGAAATTAGCCATATTGTCGTCGTTTGTCTGATCGTCTACACCATTAGTTAGCATACTCGTTGATATATAGTTTAATTCTTTTGATGCCTTGACGAAACGTATTTTCAAGTCTAAATATTTATCAGAATCTGCTTTTGCGAATTTTTTCCTTAAAGTTTCTTGTATATGTTCCAAACGATTTAGTTTTTCTTGTATTGTCTCTGGTTTGTATGATCTCTTTAAACCTTTCCTTGCATTCGACAAAAGTTTTTCTGTTTCAATTAATAATTCTTTAATTTTGTCCATCAAACACTTTTTGAAACAATTTCATTTTTTTTATGTATATGTTTTTAAAAGACATTTTTATCTATTATTAATTGTTTTTTTTATAACGTTACAAGATTCTATACATTAATACTTATATTCAATTGTTTCTTAACATATTTTTTTGTTATACTTATTGTATATAACTACTATTATTATCGCTATCACGAAGATTATCGTCGTGGTCGTTGCCTGCTGGTACTTTTGAAATGTCGACTGGTTCACCGACTTCCAGTTGCCCATGTTCAAGTTTTTGAAAATCGTCGGCATATGATTTTTCCAGTTCCCTCAGTTCTTGGAACAGCTTCCTCTTGTTGTCGCCCTTTGCTATCGCTATCAAGCGGTATAGGTTCGCCCGCTCGATCCTGAATTGCACCTTCTTTCCACCTCTATACTTCCTCTTGTTCTTGTTGATCGGCGGTGGTAGTTGCTTTTTTGCTGTCCTCTTCTGGTAGTCCTCTATTTTGAGTGGCTTCGGTCCGATTGCTGCGAGTTCTTTTTTCCTGTCGCCTTGTTGCTGGTGCTCTTGCTGGTGTACCAGGGGAGTATTTTTCCCATAAATCCTCAAAAACTTCCACTACTGGTCCTAAATATCGGCAGGATCGCCATGAAATATACTTCGTTAGGGGCCATAGTGATTTTTAATTGGAGGAAAGAAGGGACTCACCTAAATATCGGCGTCTAGCGCCAAAGCTGTTGGCATGCGTGAGCTGCCTATATTTCTAAAACAGCGCAAGCACCGCAATGAACAATTCAAAAGAAAAAGGTGCCGATGTAGGCAGTCCAAATTCTCTAGTATGAATGTTAATTTATTCGTTGATTATCATTTCTTTTATACTAAAATATTCCCTATGTACAACTTACTAACTAATCAAATATTATTTACATATTCCTGACCTAAATCTATTTCCAATATTTTCCCATGGTCAAAAAATGCAAGTGCAAGCAATAAAGTGTAGTTTATTGGTTTCAAGAACCTTACTGCAGATGTAAGCAATAAAATGGCAATAACCCCGGATCATTTTCATTGTTATGCCATACTGAATTTGTTCCCAGTGCACATTGTTAGTCTTCAATTGTTTTGCTGAATCGCTCTAATTTCATTGTTTGTAATTGGACTCGGGATATACCCACAAAGCCTGACTCACAATGTTTTGACTCGTGCCGGGCTATCAGATGGCAATGTATGAATATTGTTTTGTTTGTTATAGCTTGTATTACACTACAATATGCAAGCCAACAAGACTTTCATCGTCGTTAGGTCTTGGGATGAGGCAACGAACCCGTCTGTTGTGTAGACATGTTGGGTTCGGCCTCCATTTGGCTAGACGGGGCGATCGCTGCTGGCAGACCAGCTCAGTTTGGCGCGTAATGTCCTGGAGACGGTAGCCTAGGCCAAGTCTCAAATCTTATTTCCGAGAGATTCAGCCATCTAAATTGCCCGATTTACAAGTTCGAAAATTTTCAATACGCTTAAGTGCGTTAGGAAAGTTCACGAAAACTTGACGCACTTACCCGAATTGTGCAGTTAGGCGAACTCGCTTTAGTGCACATTGACGCACTTAGCCGAATTCGCTTCAATGCGTCAGGAGCACTGATCAATTCTCTCTTTTAATTATTTTAGCGTAAAACAATTTGAAGAATTAGAATGATGATAAAAGAAAATAACGTTTATTTGCAAAATTTATGAAGGAAAATATTTACACACTTCATTTTACATCTGAAATGATAACCAAGAAGGCCTATACTATATAAATGCCAGAATATTACAAATTTTTCTCGAAATATTCCGTAATTTTTTTTGTTTAAATGTTCTCTGAAATGCCTCAAACACTTTCTCTTCCAAATTTTCGAGATCCGAACGGTTTATGTTTCGTTCGTCCAAGTAAATTTTGAGAGTGGAAATGGCTTCCGCGGCGTCCTTAAAGTTAGGTTTTGTCTTTTCGACGCTTGTTGATGCTTGATGCTCACTTCCATCGTCAATGCTATCATCACTGGCTCCTTGCTGCTCTTCCAGGAGAACTTGGCCAATAACTTCATCGTCATTAAGCATTCCCCAGCATTCTAAATTGACATCAGAGTCAACGTACTCTTGAAAATCGCTATTTGTCGATAAATCATTTGGCGAACTTTTATCACCTTCATCTTCAAATTAGCGATGCTCACAAAGCCAGTTTATAAAAAGCACAAAAATAATTCAGAATATATTTTCATCATGAAAAAGGGCTTAATTACCTTACAGAAACAATTTTGGATTCTTTTATCTGAAACCAGCCACTATGCCCGTTTAACGTACAGAATCACATCATATAATGATATCGATTTGATGAAGTTAGTTTAGGGAACTCTTCGTTCGATAGCCGTGATTTGCTTTCGTACAATTATTTGCCTGTAGTAAGATTTGAAGCATTTAATTATACCTTGATCCAGTGGCTGTGTTAAAGCAGTAGTTTTCGGAGGAAGAAATTGGATTTCTATGTTTTGGACCTCTGTCGTTATTTTATGGCACGATGCATGGTCCACAAAAAGGACAATCACTCTTTTTCGGCTATCAAATCAGTATCCACGCCTAAAAGGATTTCATTCCAAATTTTTGTCGTCATCCATGCGTTTTTGTTCGAAAAATAAAGAAGTGCAATATTTTTGTTTTTAAAGCATCGTGGATTTTCCCAGAGGCCAATAATAAAATTTTTTTTGTAGGTTCCCGTTGCATTACACAAAAACAGTATTGTAATCCTTTTTTTCTGGGACTTGGCACCACGAAGTTTTTCTCCCTTGTATGCAAGAGTCCCCTTTGCCAGGGACTTATAGAATAGTTCTTTTTCATCTGCATTGAAAACGCTGTTAACTTCGTATTTTTGCAGTATGGGAGGCAACACATTTTCACAATATGCGGTTGCACTGTCGTTATTTGCGTCTTGCGCTTCTCGATGAATTTTAGTGAATTTAATATTTTCTCTTTTCTGCCACCTGTAAAGCCAGCCATTTGTTGGTTCAAAATCTGTGTTCATTTTTACTGCCAATTCTTTGGCTTTATTCATAACAATCTGCGCAGTAATTATGGCATTATGTTGTCGGTTTTGGTCGAACCATGTTTTCAACGCTTTTTCAACGTTTTTGTTTGCTCCACCCCTTTTCCGCTTTGTGTTTAAATTCTGGGCTGCAAGGTCCTTTATTTTTTTCTGCTGGTGCAATATTCGGTTGACCATGCTTATTGTGCACCCATACTCCTTCACTATTTCATTTTTGTTTTCTTCTTCTTATGATTTATTTGGTTAATGATGTTCAGTTTCTGCTTAACTGTTAATGACACTAATTTATGTTCCATTTTATTTGAAAACTTTACTGACACTCCCGCAAATAATTTTTAAAAAAATAGCTCCGAAGAATCAGAATCCTATATTTACATATGTCAACACTAAACACGCGAAAAACACTACATATCAAATAGTTTAGACTATATACGTACATATCACGTTTGCTCAGAAAGGCAATGACTGGTCCCGTAGAACTACACTCTAGAAATTCTAAAGGAAATGATTACAAATGTAAAATATTTGACCGAGCTACATACATATTTAAATATCTTATGACCGCTTAAATTCTTTCCTATTGAAGAACTGGAATCCTTGTATTTTACATATGTACTATCAACTCATACACACCTGTAGTTGTGCTCCTACAATTCTTATCTCCTTACGAATGTATCTATAAATTGTTATAGTTTTAGTCGCAATGAATCCTTTGTTATTGAAGCTACCGTCAAAAAGAGAGTGCTATATTAGTTACATACTATTACCTCACCATGAAAACAACAAGTTGCTTAGCATATTGTTACACGATAAAACTGCACCTATAAATCCTTTTCCAGAGAAAAAATTCCTACATACCCGAGAATATATTCACACATACACTCAATTGCTTATACAATTCATAGTCCTCACCGGATTTGGCCTTTTTTATGGCGCTAATTCTTATTTATTGATGATATGCTAACGAGGCAAAACTGTTCGAAGTCCACTTAAGAATCTGTATCATAAAATGCATGCACCGAGGATTTTCCATATTTTCGATAAGCAATTATCGGCTTCTAGTTCAGTAAGACAATTGAAAAAATGTTCATAAATGTGTGCATTTAAGCGGGGCGTACTTAAGAGGGATTTCATACATGATTATTTGAAAACTCTCAGTTTACCCCTAATGCAACGCACTTATGCGGGGAACGCAGTTGAGCGGAGGGCACTTAAGCGGGTTTTACTGTAGACTAAAAAAACTTCAACTTAAATACCAAAAACTTTCTGAGACCCGACCTCCTACGTTAATTTAAATTAACTCGCGTGGGCATCGAAAAAAATCACGAATACAATGCCACCCCGATATATTTCACCTACTTTACAATCGAAATGCCTGAAGAAAAACCGACGGAAAACGAGCGAAAATGGATACCGAGCGAGCAAACCAACTCTCGAGCGGAACTTCTTGAAGGAAACAAACGTCACTAAAGGCACGCCGGACATCGATGTGGCTGTCCGCGCCCTCCCTGCCTTATAGACCAGACTCAAAGTTTAATATCTGCTCGACAATAGAAGCCACTTCTGGCAGCCCTCAATGGCCGGGATAAATGACCCTTAAAATTTTAAAGAGGGTAGGAAAAATGAATTATTTGAGTTAGTTTATCAGTCATGAAATTTATGCAGATTATTTCTAAAAGTATACTGAATGTATAAAAAATTCGCCAGAACATTTTTGTCCCTCCTTATTGTTGACAGAACGCTATAAATATTTATAGAAAATATTTTTATTTTTGTTATTTCATTAGTCTTCAAATTTTAACACAATACAGAAAATATGTACAAAAAACATATTATTGGTTGCCAGAAATGAATTTCATCACTTACTATCTGCCAGAGAAAAACGTTCCCGTGCGAGTGCACGCGAGCTATGTTTTCAATTTCGATAAATAACAAAAAAAAAAATATTTTAAGTTTCCTACCACTTTGGAAACTATTCAAATGAAAAGAAAATTTGTATTATTTTATACACTTTTATTCTTTCACTTTCAATATTTATAATTACTCAACTCTTTTCTGGTCCGAATTCAAACTTAAACTCGGCTTAAGATCTATTGATCAGCCCTATTATATCTGATTCTTATCTCTATTTTCTCATGATTTGGGATGCTTGCATCTGTTAGTATATTATGACTGAATTTGCGAATGCAATTCTGCAGTTAAGATAATAAGTTAATTGTTGGACTTCTTGTGTGGTATTATCGAATGATAGGATGGTAAGTTGAGATTAGAAGTGTATTATTGGACTTTTTGTATGTTATTATTGAAAGATAGGATAAATTTAAGTTAAGATAAGAAGTTTGTTATTGGACTTCTTGTGTGGTCTTGTTGAATGCTATGACGATTGTAATGTTTTTGTCAAGGCGTTTTGTGGGTGTAGGTATAATGGGGGAATGTGTAACTCCTCCTTCATTAAGCTTATTGTTGTTCTCAACAATTTTTATTGTTAGTAATTCAATATATCTGTTTGTTCCGAAAGTTACTGTATTCATTTTATTGATATACTTTATTTCGTTTATTTCTTTTAAATTTTACATTTGTTCTAACTGTAATGTTTCAAAATTAGGGTCATGGATGTATTCTGTTATATTTGTAACAGGGTTTAAAGTTAGTATCTGTTGAAATATTTTGATTTCGTTCGTAAATATTAGCCCGTCTATGTCTATTTTACAATTGCTGAATCTTATTACAAAATATCCATTTAATTCGTATGTTTTTTCGTTACAATTTTGTACAATTTTTTCATTTTTGTTTGCTATGAATAGGAGCCCTTTTTCGATTTCTGTTACACTAGTCCTATTGTTTACTTTTATGATACAGTTTTTTGTTTTACACATTAGTCTGTTCTTTAGTTGTTTTACATGTCCATGATATAATATTACTTCATTAATGTCTATGTTTAAGGTTTCGCCTTTTTTATTTGGAATTTTGCTTACATAATATGATAGTGTTGGCTATGTTAAAATTGGTACATTGATTACAAATGTAATGGTACTTTCTTTTATGAATACAACTATAGTAATGTCCTTTAATTCTTCAAATGTGATATTTGAGTCTTTTATTTCATCATGTGTTAATATAGATCGTGACATTAGTCCTGATCTTGCTGAATTTATATTGTCTATAATTTTTTCAAGTTCGTCTTTAATTCAATCGAGATTATGATTCAATTGCATATTAACTAGAATTGTATTCGTTTGGTATGTTATATTGTTTATGTCTTTTGTCAGTTGTTGGTGTATTTTGTTAGTTTGGTTTATATTTAACATGATTCTATTTAGGTTATTTTGAAATTTATTTTAATTTGATTATTCATTGATTTTATTATCTCATGGTTATTAGAGTCTATTACTCTTTCCTCGTAATCATAATTATCCATTAGTCCGAAGAGCCATTTATAAACACTTCCGACAGGGTCAACTAGTCCTCGCTTATTTCTATTTGATATAAAGGGTTCAGGTGTATTTTTAGTTCGCCGGCTTCGCTTATTATTTTTATTAAAGTGTAATAGATTTATCTCGCTACGTATTGTTGCTATTGTCTCTATTGTGTGAGGGTTTGTTTCGATTTCGGATATTATGTGGTTTACTGCTAGTTCGTATTGGTTTAGATCTATTCTATGGTAAATACGTTTATGATTGTTGAATATTTGTTCAGCAGATTTAAAATGCTTCCAAGTTTATTTATTTCACAATGAATTATAAAAAACTTAATCGCGAGTTATAAACCAACTGCACAGGTCAAAGCTTTCCGGACGACTGACTCGCACTGCAAGTGCGAAGCTTCAACTATTACATTTATAAGTTTGCTTATCTACTTACAATGTTATAGAGTACTGACGCTACAATAACAACTCTCTGTTGTGCTAACGTTCAAAATATTTTTAAGGCTTATTATAAAATCCAACACTCCCACTTATTTTGAAACGTCTAGAACATTCAATCGTGTACGCAATAAACAAAACTGTTTTATTGGTAATGGTGTCACAATCCCGACCACGCGCACAAATCCGAGGATCCGAGATCGAGTGCCCCACCATTTTGGACGCTTCTCGACCCCGGATGCCTCGTGTGCACCCGCGCCGCCGGGACTGGTACAAAGTCGACCGCATAGTGGCAGTCCCGATTTAACATTTTGTTTAATTCCGCGACTAGCTCACCGAGTCGTGGGATTTTGGAAAAAGAGAAGAACCACGAAACCCATTCGCACACGTGTCACCCGTGAAGAAAAGAAATCAAATCACTTGTTTTAATTTTCTTATTCCATTATTATTAGTTAAATATTTTTTTTTATATAATTTTTTTTATAATTAATTTACTCAATTGTAGGTCGCTCTAATTCACTTCATTCTTACATTTTGTACAGTCTTACATTTGTAGATTCAACCCTTTGATAATACGTTCACCACGCAGACTAGAAACTCGAGACTCCACCTGGTCTTCCATTGTAGCACCTAGGGGCGCTGTAGGATCGCTCCACTAATTAAACACCGCATGACTGTAAGTTCGCCCGCCTGGGTCGGCCCCCAACCACACGATCAAGAACTCCACTCTGTCTCGAACACGACGCAGGGCCTCCAACGGGCTTCCACTTCTCCTGGAACTGCCCTTTGCTGCTTTCAGCACTTATCGTCACGAGAAAACCACTCCAGCGCCTTGAATACAGCAACAAATCTCCATTTTTTTTTCTATCTCGAAGTCGGAACGCAGGCTCGGGTGGATCGAGAGTTCTCCTTCCATGTTACAAACTTGATTCTTCTCGTCTAGCAAAAAGAAACTTCTTCACTCGCTGCTGCGAGCTAGTACACCGTCCGGCAGGGTTGACAGTCAAAATCCAACTCCCCACACTCACTCACCATTTCCGGCACGTCGAACATCGAAAAGGTACTTTTTCGCGTAGCGTGGCGTGATCGATCACTCGTATTCGCGAAAGCTTGAACACGATCCGATGGTTGGAGCGAGATGACGCGTTTGAACAGCTTTTTCGGAACTTAGCGAGCTTTACACTTTCAAATAATCATTGCCAGGTAAGTATTTCACGGAGTTAGTTATTTCGGGCAGAAAAGGCGCGAAGATAATTTGAATTTAGTTTAGGCTAGGTACGTAACAATGGCTTTGTAAAAATATCAGCTAATTGATGTTTCGACTGTACATATTGAATTTCAATTTCATGACGGTTTATTACATCGCGGACAAAATGAAAGCGGACATCTATATGTTTTGATCGCTTATGAAATTCGGTATTACTAGCTAGTTTTATTGCTGATTGATTATCGACATATATCGGAATTGTTTCAACTGACATATTTAATTCTTTAAGCATTTGGCGCAGCCAAACTGCTTCTTTTTTTCCGTGCGTTAATGCGATGTACTCTGCTTCTGCTGTTGACAAGGCTACGATCGTTTGCCGTTGACTAGACCAGCAAATTGGTCCACCGTTAAAAATAAAAACAAAACCGTTCCTTGATCTACGCGTTTCTACGCACCCGGCATAATCCGCGTCAGTGTAGCCACAAATATCGGCTGTACTCCCACTGTTTCCTAAAGTAATATCGAAATCGCATGTGCCTATCAAATATCGAATAATGCGTTTAACGGCTTGCCAGTGCTCTTGACCGTATGAATTTAAAAATTAAATCGCGTAATTTACCGCGTATTCAATGTCCGGGCGGGATACTCTAACAGCAAATACAAGTGCGCCGACTGCTTCGCGATAAGGTATTCTCTCATTAATTTTATCTATATTTTCATTCTTTTTCAAGTATAATCCGGGTTCCACGGGAATATTTACAGAATTCGCTTCGTTCATTCCAAATTTTTCAATAACTTTTGCTATATAGTTCGATTGGTTAATTTTAATCATACGCTTTGCACGATCACGCTTGATTTCCATACCGACAAATTCATTCGCTTGGTCAACAGTTATTTGAAAATTGTTTTTTAGATGAAACAATACACGATCAATCTCATCTTGGCTTTTACAGATAACTAAGCCATCATCGACATACAACGCTAAATAAACTTTGCAATCATCAGTCTTACCCACGAAAACACACTTATCGCTTTCAATATTTTTGAAATTAAATCGATGCAAAAATGTAACAAATTTTTCATTCCAGCAGCGCGGTGATTGTTTCAGTCCATAGAGGCTTCGTTGTAGCTTGGAAATGATGTTCTTGTCTTCCTCGGTGTAACCGTCAGGAGGCTGCAGATAGATTTCTTCTTGAAGTTCACCGTGAAGAAACGCCGTCTTGACGTCGAACTTAGTTATTTTAAAATCCTCCTTGGCAGCAATTGATAGAAGAATTCTTATGGATTCGTATCGTACAACAGGCGCGTATGTTTCAAAAAAATCGATGCCTTCTCGCTAAGAAAACCCTTTGGCCACCAGTCGCGCTTTATATTTGACGCTTTTATGTTGCGAGTTTTTCTTGATGGCAAAAACCCATTTGCTTCCAATTGTACGTTTTCCTTTTGGCAAATGTACCGCAGTCCAAGTATTATTGTCACGTAAATCTTGCATCTCCTCTTCGATCGCTTCTTGCCACTTCACTGTATCAGAGCCATGAATCAAAGAATAAAAGATTGCGACAGTCTGCGCAGAGAATGGTAAAACTTCTGCGCGTGACGTCACTCAGCACTCAAATGAGTTTCGTTTCATATCAGATGTGAAGCTGTCATAATGGCGATGCTTTGGGTTGGCGATAGTAATTTATGAGAAATGTTCGAATGCAGTTTTTTCTTATTTTATTTTTATTAACAGAACATTAAATACATTAGTTCATATTATGTGATATTTTTTTTTATTTTCCGGACTTTTTTATTTTGTGTATTACTTAATTCTAGGTGTCTCTTATGTGGTATTTTTTTATCTTCTGCAATTGTTTTATTTAAAGTTCTAATTATAAAATACATTCTTGACTTAAAAAATAGTGTCCCCTACTGCTGCAATCAACGTCTTCAGCCAAATGAAGAAGAGTTTTTTGATAGTTACCGCAAATAAAAAGGGTATTGTTAGGATTGAAATTTTCGAAGATTACCTCCAGTTTTTGTATGTTCTCCATGAACGCTTCCGCCGGTTTGCTCAAGCCGCCTTCGGAAAGATGGTCAACCCAAGTTAGATTTAAGGATTCATCCGCAATGTTTCCAATTTCTGCGTCGGATGTCTTCAATTTATGGCATATAAACCCGGCCAAATTTTCGAGCCCGTCGTATTCGAATTCGCTGAGTTCCTTATCCTGATAGTTTTCGATCGGTTCGGTTAAGCTATGAAGAACTTCACCTATGAAATCAATGTGTAATTAATAGCAATAAGACTTAAAAGATTGAGTTTACCTGTGAATATAGGTTCGAGGTCAGGTGTATTGTCTACATAGGTATTTGTTCCGGCTGATAACGCTCCTTCATTATGCCCCATTATATACATTCGAAGTCTATACTTAAATTCTAGCTGGTCTGGATGATCATGTAGGCCGCCTTTGCTTCGAATTACAGAAAAAAAGTTTTCTAGGACATCTTGATTCAACCGGTAAGTAAAGATGTATTTTGTTCCAAATTTCTGCTGAAGTTGTGTAAACAATTGTAGGAGGGCGTTATTCGTTTGTACAATACCTGAAAAATGGATTTTTGTTTTACACAAAATGAAATATTCTTATAAAACATACCTTTTTGAAAGGAAAGCATAGTTGTTTTTCCTGCTACCCGTGATTCTTTCATTGTGCGAGTCATACGGCACAATATATCGGTTTGCAAATCCCAGGTAAGGCCGAATGCTTTTGTCCTTTCTCTGGAGTCAGTACTCGGCGCTCTTACGTTCAGCAAATCAAACCAATCAATTACCTAGAGTTTAAATAGTATATTGATTGAGAAAAAACCATGGGTATTGCTCAAGATAGCCAAGAGTTCCAGCTCTGGATAAGGCCATAGCGACAGTATGTGAAAATAATTTTGTTGCAAATTTTACTTTCTGTCGCTCGGCTCTTGTCACATCTAAAGTGCTTGCTGAAATTTTATGCGTTATGCTTAGCTCAGCTGACGTTAAACATAGCAATCGTTGTAGTACATCCTTTTTTAATGTACAATCCTGCAGTTTAAATCCGTTATCAATGAAGTGATTACGGAGAAGCTTGATTAGATGAGGAACATCAGCGAAAATGAAAATTTTTTCTTGCGGGCGGGATGGGTTTGAAATTCTGTAAAAAATATGAAATTAAATTAGGAAGTACATTTGAATTCTAAATTGTGTCCTACTTACGATGGGTTTTCGTACGTTATTCCTAAATCACTGTGCAAAGCTCGATTTGTGACACCTAAATCGCTGACGATTGCCTGAATATTGTACCCACTTTGTTCCACATTGTTTATTATTGAAAAAAGGATTTCTTTAGTCATTTTGCAATTATAATTGTAAAATATTGGTTGCTTCCAATTGCTAAAAAGCCCTCTTAAGACAGCAACTTGCACAAAACTGGCAGGATTTAATGTTGTATCTGCTGATTGGTCATAGCAGTACGTTTCTTTCACCTCCATTTCGTCAAAGGATAAGACACAAACCTTAGAAAGAAGAGGTAAGTCAGCGTTCTCCATAATTTTTAACACAGGTCTTAGAATTCCTGGTTTCATGTCAATCTTTTGACTCCATCTTTGCAGTGTTCGAATGGACGGAAATGGAAACTTTTTCTTTAATAGCAATTTGTACGATTTTGCTCCAGCTGCATAAATCACTTTTGCTTTCGCTATATCTTCTACGCTCCATTTCACCTGTTTCTCTGACTGCTTAAATTTTTTCAGCTGACCATCAGTAAATATACCCTTAAGCTTTGTTTCCAAGTTATCCTTTTCGTTTATATTTTTGGTGAGTTCTAGTTATAACGTATAGTTGTCCTTTTTTAAAGTGTCAATTTGCTGCTGTAGTTCGCTCTGATTTTTTTCGAACTCTTTTCTGCAAGTACAATTTAGCATAACACAAAATGGAAAAGAATTAATTTAATATTGGTCTTACAATTTCATTTTCATATGGTCAAATTCATTTTTCAAGACACATGTAGCATATTCACATTGCGGGATATGTACAATCTCCAGGGTCCGTAATTCGTCATTCCTTGGTAAATAAATTAAGTTTTATTGATTACCAGTTTTTATATTAATAATATACATACTGTTGTAAAATTTCGTCTACATATGACTTATTAATCCTTTTCTGTAATCGTTTCGATCTTTCCGCTTCTTCAGCTTTTCCAATACTTTTATTAGGAAGAAATAGCGACGGAACGGCGTTATCCTTCAACAGATACGAGTTTCTATTTGTATACCCTGTATATCACAAAGAAAAATCACTACAGCATAAAATTTCGAAAAAAACAAATACTGACTTACCAAAAAGTTCATGCTGCAAATTTCTTTTGTAGTCATTCACAGTAAAATGCTTACTACAAATTCTGGACGTTAATGCATTAAAGCTGTCTTTTCGGCAAGATTTTGCCCGCCACAACTCACAACGGATTTTTTCTTTAGGAAAAGTATAAAATCGTACACTGTTTTCCTCTTCACTTCTATTTTTCTTTCCACTATCATTACTGCAACCAAAAACTGCACACCTCATATTTATTGTTTTATTTATTGTCAGTAATTAAATTAAAGCACATGCACTAATGCACAACAAAATAGTATCGATTAATCACTAAACACGATAAATAACTAAATTTTTTAGTCGTAGACTCGAAAAACGTTTCACTTCAAAAGCATTAACTTGAGACGAATTGGTTGTGGACGGTTATACACGAATTCAAATTGTTCTCGAGGTATCCGGGTGACGTCACAGTATATTGACAGATGCGCGTGTCGCAATCTTTTATTCTTTGATTCATGTATCAGAGCTAGCGATGGCCTCGCTATATGTCATCGGCACAGCATCTGCAATATATGCTACATGCACTCCATAGCCTTGAATGGGATTGAGTTGTTGTCTGTCACGTAGCTGACGTTCTGCTTCAATTTGATTCTCAACGATTTGTTGCTGATTAAGCCCGAAACACATTATTAAAACGCGACGCGACTCAACGTGTCGACACCCGATATGGACCGTGCACACTACAAACACGCGACGCCACGACATACTAGCATTTTCTGAATACAGTTAGCTAACAGCAGTGGAAGTGTAAGGTCACGTACTATGGACTTAATAAATAACGAGTCAGATGACGACTTTGAAGAAGATTTGATGCAAATTTTGGGTACATATATGATACTCAAACGACTCAAGAAAAAGAGAATAACTAGACGTTATTGGGTACATGAAATAAATAAAAACAAGCCGCGAGGTGCGACCCTTGAGGTCCACACAGTCAACTTCCCAGTAATATCTACATAAACATCAACAACATTACAACAATGAGAGGTTTTCATAGCAGTAACAGGAATGAGTTAATATGAATCATATCGTCTACGGGAGGGTCCATTGATTACGTAAGGTTTTTGGTCGATGAGGACAGATTGAATATTCACGCGGATCAATCGGTGGGGGCCTTTTTGGTGTCGAAAAATTTTGTTGGTTTTCAAAATTTAAGCAATTTTTTTTCATTAAAAGACTATAAAAACTATTAAAAATCTGCTCAAATTATGCAAATATGTTAAAACTTTGATTGAATTTACAACAATTTTTTTAGAATAAAAGATATAAAGTAATAGCACTCGTATAAACCCTCTTTACATGGTAACTTTGAATGATTTTTTTATTTTTAATTTAGTTTTTTACGTAATCATGAGAAAAAGTTTTGATGACGTTTTTGCGAGCATTGCTTGGAGTACATAAATTTTATAAACATTGATTACTAAGACTTGACAATAAGGTTAAAAATTTATTGCTTTTGAAAAAAACCTAATTTTTTGCACTTTTTTTTAAAACATTTGAAAACCGCTCCAAGAATTTTTTTAAAAATTTAATGAAATCACACAAACGTCAATACGCGTCGATTGACACCTTGTTCAAAAAAATCGTATGTTTGGTTCGCGAGATATAGCGCATGACAGAAATGACCTTCAAACGGGCAAAACAGCAAACCCCCCCACCCCCCCCCCCGACCGAAGGTTTCCAAATGCAAAGACGCTTCGATTGACACTTCAACCAAGTCGATCGGACTTTGTTTACGTGAGTTATGCTCGTAGAAAAAACTGTCCACGAACGTACAAACGTACGTACGTACGTACACACACACACACACACATACGTCTCCCTTTCTAAAAACACTTTATATATACTCTATAGCCCTCAAAACGTAAAAAAAAGTTGAAACTTTCAATTTCGATTTTCGAGGCGATTACAAGAACTTCCCATATACTGGGAAGTTAAAAGAAGTATTTGTGGTGAATATCATACTCTGTATGCAGACTTGCTTCAAGATAATGCAAGATTTCATATGTATTTTCGGGTTACTGAAACACAATTTGAAGAAATACACGAATTTATTCAAATTGACATACACAAGAAAGACACGACATTTCGCAAAGCCATTAGCACTAAAGAAAGACTTGCTATTTGTCTTAGGTAAGTACCTAATAGAAAAAGCAATTATTATAACTATAGAATATCATTATGACCAACAGTATTATAAAATTCTTTCAAATTTAAATTGCTTTCCTGCGATTGTTCAGAGGCTATGAGTACTTGTGGAACTTCATATTGAACTGATAGTGAATTATCGTCATTTCTAGATTGAGTCGAAATTGGATGTGACATTATTTTATTTGTATTTAAATTATATATGTACATAGAGTGACTTGTTGTTTGGTTATGCATCTGTGTGTTTTCTTTTTCTGGTATTATAATGCGTGTGTATGTACTTTGTCCTGGTTTTACAATCAATGGTTTATTTGCATTTTGAATTATTTTGTTCTCAGTTACATTAATCGGAGTATTCAGAATTCGTTTAGGATTATTTAACATTTTCATTTCCGAATCGTGTACAAGCTTGTGTAATTTAAATTTAATTTCAGCTTGGTCTTTTTTAGGTAACTTTATTAGTTGCTTACTCATTGATAAAAAGAAATAGTCATTTTCGTCCATATCAGTTGCTGATCTCTTCTGTCTTATGTACTGCGACGCTTTCATTACATCAACCATTTCTTTTAAGAAATAATTGTCATTATCACTTTTGTTTGATCGTCTCGGAGTAAAACTTGCAGCAGATGCCCTTGAAAGAGTCCTTGATGTATGCTGAATGGTGGGAGGAGGTGAAAGTGCAGAATCTTCAGAAACTTGCAATTCAGAATGTTGTGTTGAATCGTCAACATTTTTATCACCTAAGTTTTTAACTGTGGATCTCCCGTCAATATGTGGCAACAGAAATTCCATTTGTTTTTCAAATATTAAAGGAAATATATTAGTTGCTGCTTGACCACTCTTCTTGCGACGTCTTTTTAATGCATTGGTGGAGTAGTTCCTTAATTTTCCCCATTTTTTTTATGTCTTCGACTGAAACAAAAGACAATCATATTATTTATTTTCTGTTATAGGTTTTTAGCTACTGGTAGTTCATTCAGATCGTTAGGATTCAACTATCGAATGGGATTCAGTACCGTACGAGAAATAGTACAAGACGTTTGTGGTGCAATTTGGAAGAAAATGGGTCCAATTCACATGCCAAAACCTGCAACTGCAATGTGGGAGGAATCTGCAAATGGTTTTAGAAATTATTGGATTTTACCCAATTGCTGTGGGGCACTAGACGGGAAACATGTTGTAGTGTATCATAATCTGCACCATCCAATGTAATGTAGTGTAACAACATTCGATGTCACCTAGTATAAGCTAATTTAGCCCGCACAAGAAAGTAAGTCATAAACCACTCAATTTGTAAACAAGTGCACATGCATAGATCGATACGCACGTGTTATGTTTTCTGCCGCTACACTCATCGATTAGTGTGAGCGATTTACGATTGAAATCGACTAGACACTTGACCAGGCTAATGTGCGAACATGCATCATGTCATGGGTCAAGTGGACACGCCGCTCGATTTATGGATGTGCAGTCTCAATAATGAAATTCGATGATCCATGTTGCTGCATGGGCAAATAGATCATCGAACTAATTGTATTGTAAAATTACATTGGACATTTAGTCTTTAAGTAATAAATTAACTTAGTTATTAGTTTGAAAAACTGTATAAAAGAAGAACGGAAATATAGATTGGGAGGATTTGCTTTCCTGACCTAGACGCGCGGAGATATTACTACGCGACGCTGCGCCATAGTAGCGAAGTCGAAGTCTCTCTCTGCAAACCTCATACGCGATAAAGTAAATCGTTGCGTTTTAATTATTACACTTAGAAATATCGGCCGAGAGACATGTTCTCCACGCCACTCTATCTGCGGTTCGACCGCTTGGCTAAGTTCGTACACTAGGGATATCCACGGTTCCCTCAATTTGAACAATTCGTATTTTTAGCGAAAGGATACAAGTGAAAGAAGCTGTCGCCAATACGATTCAAACATCACATGGCAATCCTGCCAGTTTTCGAACATTACATGGCAATCCCGCCAGTCCATCATCATTACAATGTGATCATTACGTGTCCTATAAATAGTGGCTCGAATTATTGGAATTATAAGGGGACAAATTCAATCGTATTACTGGCCGTAGAAAGTATAGATTCTTAGTCATAGACGTCGAATCATATGGTAAACACAGCGATCGTGGAATATTTGAAAACTCCGTCTTAGGCAAATTTGTACAAGATGGAAAGTTAAAATTTCCCGCTCCTAAACCATTAACTCTAAATTCAGAACCATTGCCACATGTGATTGTTGCAGATGCAACTTTTCCCTTGAAACCATTTTTAATGCGACCCTACAGCACTAATGATGTTTGTCACGATGACTCCAATAAAATATTCAATTGTCGGCTTACCCGTGCCCGACGTATTGTAGAGAATGCCTTTGGCATATTGAGATCAAGATGGCGTGTTTTTGCTGGTCCTATGGCAGTTCAACCGGAAATGGTCGACAAAATTATTCTGGCAACATGTTGCTTACATAACTATTTAGGCACGGATGATTTGCCTTCAGACTGTGATGATTCACTACAGGCAAATTTAACAGAATCTACAGCCTTTGAACACTTAAATCCCATTCGTGGAAATTCCACACAGTATGCTTTTTCAGTAAGAAACAAATTCAAGGAATATTTTACTACTGAAGACGCCGTTCCGTGGCAACTTGATATTGTGAGGAGAGGTAGACAAAATTAAAAACATGCTACTCTGCCAAAAGTTACTACAACGGTATAGGCGTATACAATATCAATAAATAATATTTTTAATATAACTTACCGTGTGTATTCATTTGCTCGGCAATTTCTTCCCATGCATTATTTCTCACGGTATGATCCCTGTATATTGCTAAATTCATGTCATATAGAACAGGATATCGTTTTACCAGCTCAATTAATTGTTCGTCGATCATTTCGCTAAATAAACGCAAAAAGTACTATAATGATGTGTTGTTGAGCGTGGTCACTTTTGTTATCACTTTAACTTTATTCGTTTTCCGTGAAAAAAAATGCGAATTTTCTTAATATTAAACAAATTGACTTTTATTGAAAAAGATAAAAAGAAGAGGATCGATGCGAGATCCGCGCGATTTAAGAGTTCAAATTGGACTGCACTAATAAACTAATTTCCGACGGACCAAAGATGTAAAAATGCTACGTCAATTGAAATTTGTAATTTGATATTATGCACTCGCGTCGACACTCGACCTTTCTTACTCAATGAAGATATTTTCTTATGTTTACACTTGAGACAACCAAGTCACGTTTGTCTTCATAAATGTCGTTCTCGTGAACTTTATCTATGAAGACTGTCGCCATAAATATATTATTTATGGGTAGTTCAAATAAGGGTAAGATTTCCTCTATAGTAAATTAGATAAGAGTGTGAGGTCTCGTTAGAAGAAACCTCATAGGCAATAGTTGGTCGTAAGTAAGGATTACCCGACTCAGTTCGCAAACCAAACATTTAAGCTCCGCGCTATTAAATAAAATAGTAGAATAAAAGTATAAAAGTCTTTTATTAAAATAAATTAAACGTACGTTGCCTTCTTGCACGAGGCAAGAAGGCATAACAATTTGAAGAATAGGGATGGGGTCAAAGAATGCATACATGGTCTGTGACAGTTCTCGAACGACTGACGCGTGGCGTTGGGTGTTGTCTAGAAACATACCGCGCGCGCCGCGTCGGATGGCGTGTTCACCCCCACCATAGACAACACGCCGATCTGGCACCACAGTATATGTAAGACCCAGTATGCAATCGAGCTGTTAGAATCCAAAAAGAAATTGGGATTTAAGAGAGATTTAAGAGATAATTAAGAGAGAATCATGTGATTTCTATGCGAAACAGAAAATCAAATACGTGTGCTAGACAGAGTAGAGCATATGATTATGTCCCGTAGAACCGCGGGCCGTACTTGATAGTGCGCCTTTATATGAAACATTACATACTGGGTCTACCTATACTGTGTCTGGCACGTCTGGATCGGGTGGCGTCTGCGTGCATGGCGTTGCGTCGGATATTCAAAGTGTGATTCTGGTCTATAGAATTCAATACATTTGATTCGACTCAACACGCATTGCGTTTCATCGGGTCGCGTCGCGTTTTAATAATGTGTTTCCAGCTTTACTGTTTATCAGCATCGTTCTTGTACTTTCAACGATTGTCCTCATTTCTCGCTCGGCTCGACTATTCTGTTCGTGAACATAAGCAGACGAAAATTCATGAATTATACCTCTGTCTGTCGCATACCTACGAAATTGTTCTGAGATATATTCCCGGCCGTTATCAGAGCGTATAGCTTTAATTTTATTTCCCGTCTGAGTTTGCACAAAATTTTCAAAGTCTTTGAATCTGTCGAACACTTCGGATTTATGTCTCAAAAAATAAACTTTTCTAAAACTTGTACACTCATCTTTAAAAGGTAGAAAATAACGAGAGCCTTTTGGAGATTCGACGTGAATTGGCCCACACACATCTGTGTGTATCTTCTATCCAGGTTTAAATACACTCATAATCTTTGCAGATGGATGAGGCTTACGGGTTTGCTTGCCCATTATACAAGTTTCACAGAAAAAATCACTCGGATTTCCGACGTTAAAATCGCGATCGGCTAATGCTTTGCTCGTGTTTATCCTGCACGAACATTAACGTGTCCAAGTCTATCATGCCAGAGCTTGAGCGTATTTTGCTGAGAATCGGCAACGTTGCATTTCACGGGCACTTCAATGTCAAACTGCATTTTAAAAAGTTTACCGTGTCTCACACCGCACGATGCTAGTTGGCCGTTTCTATCGCGCACTTCACAGTAGCTTTGATATGCATGAAATGAAAAACCTTTGTCGCCAATTGTGCCAATTGAAAATAAATTTCTTCTAAGTCCCGGCACTAACAACACATTTTGCAGCTCTCTTGTAAATGTTCTTCCGAGCACTGTTTCCTGAATTACGATTGTTCCTTTCCCTGCTGCCAGCAGAACTTTATTGTCGACAATTTTAACATACCGAGTCTCGCTCAAAGTATCGAGTACAGTAAAATAATCACGCCTATATGTCATGTGCATGCTAGCACCAGAATGATGTATGCTTGAGCAATGTACGAAGAAGATGTATGGTGCTTGCTGTTTTTATTTGGACACTCACGCGCCCAATGGCATTTTTCTTTACAGATTGCGCATTTTGTCCGTTTCTTCAAATTCTCAATTTGTTTGATATTAAGTTTTACCGCTGTGCTTGACTGCTTGTCATTTTTCTTCAAACTTACGGCTTGTGTTTGAAGAGCAAGAGACGACACACTTTCCTCCGTTTCGCAAAGACGCTTGTCTTCTCGGATAAGCCGGCTGATCAGCGTATCCGATTTTCTTTCCGCTTCAGGAGTGCATTCCCATGCCATGCGAAAGGGAGAAAACTTTAACGGTAAACTGCACAATATTTTCGACTGCACTGCTGAGTCAGATGGCTTATCATCTGAGTCGGCGAGCTGCTTACAGATGCACTGAAATTCTTCAAGTTGCAAAGCGATGTTTTTGCCGTCTACTACGCGAAAGTCATAAAACTTCTGCCACGCACTTTGTTTTGCATCTTCGTTTATGTCTCCAAATCTTTGCTTCAGTTTTTTCCAGACTTCTTCTGCAGTTGTGCAGTTTATTAGGTTCTGGTGCAACCGCATTTCTACTGAGCCGACAATAATACTCATTGCTCTTAATGAATTATTATTCCACTTTCTCCATTTGCTGAGTTCTGGTGCTTTTTATCTGACTTGTCTGGCTCTGCTTCCGTCCACATAGCCCATGAGATCAGCGCATCCCAGAGGAATGTTTATGCTGAATTTCCACATGGTGTAATTAGTCTCGTTCAGCTTCACAAACTGAAACTATTTATCAACCATGATTAAAAATCTATGTCCACTTTATTTTTAAGAAATTCTATGCACGGTAGCAAACGGCACCAAATTTTAAACAAACCACTCGCGATGTTTACTGTTACTAACGGAAAACTTTTCAGTTCTTATTCAGATTAAAATAAATAAACTGGCGCAGTGGAAGCGTGCTGGGCCCATAACCTGTTGAATATTTGTTCAGCATTTAAAAATTTTTTTAAAATGCTTCCAAGTTTATTTATTTCACAATGGATTATAAAACACTTAATTGCGAGTTATAAACCAACTGCACAGGTCAAAGCTTTCCGGACGACTGACTCGCACTACAAGTGCGAAGCTTCAACTATTACATTGATAGGTTGTTTATCTACTTACAATGTTATAGAGTACTGACGTTACAATAACAACTCTCTGTTGTGCTAACGTTCAAAATATTCTTAAGGCTTATTATAAAATCCAACAATGATCTTTGATTAATCCAATGGGATCCTTTTTGATCAGGAGATCGGATTCTACTTTTTGCACTAAAATTTCGGTCTTAGCGATGGGAATGATGAGTATGAGCATCAGCGTCATCATCAGTTTCTTTAATGTAAAGTGCTGTAATTATGGAAGAATGTTGCCTTGTATTATTTTTAGGATCATTTTTTTTCTAAAGTAGGGTATGTCTTTTTGTGAAAAGTTTATAGATTTTTCTTGGGATATGTTCTTTGCGAAGTTGCATGCAAAAATTCCCCAATCATTATTGTTTTCCTGTAAGCGGATGGTCTTTTCGTTTACTAGGTTGTATTTTGTGACGTCGTGTGGTTCATTCAATTTGTCAAAAGATTCCTTATTTATGTAATCCAGGAGTAATTTTGGTGTCTCATTGTCTATGTTTCCTAATGAATCATATATTTTAATGGTTTGTTTTTGAAGTTTATCATTGCTATAGTCTAATGATTACTTTTTTATATAGGAATTATTATTATGTCAAATGAAAATACGAAGGTGGTTCAAATATAAACCGGAATTTTGCTATAAAAATTTTACTATTAAGTTACAGAGCTAAAAAAATTTACAGTTTTTCTTGATAGTCTCCGTCACACTCTACACTCTTTTGCCACCTCTCCGGAAGCTTTCGGATGCCTTTTTCGTAAAAGGAGGAATTCTACCTCCGCAGTGCTTTTGAATCGCAGTCCGCCAAGTGCCCCTTTCAATGGACCAAATAAATAATAGTCGCATGTCGACAAATCGGGACTATAAGGATGGTGTTCCAGTGTTTTCCAACCCAATTCGTTCAATGTTTACATCGTAAGCCGAGCTGTATGCGGTCTGGCGTTGTCTTGCAGCAATATCGCACTACGGATTGGAATATCGCGTCGTTTTGATCGGTAGGCAGGTTTCACCGTGTTTTTAGGAGGTTACTATAATACTGCGCGTTTTCAGTTCGTGGTTCAATGAGAAAATCAACCGCAATTACTCGTCTCATGTCCCAAAACACGGTACACAACACCTTCCCCGCTGACAGTGTAACCTTCGCTTTAACTGGCGCGCCTTCGTCTTTCTACCTCCACATCATAGACGCGCGTTTACTTTCCGGAGTATAGTAGTGCACCCAAGTCTCGTCTGTTGTGAATATTCGGTGCAAAAATTTTTTTCCTTCTTCATATCGCTGCAGGAGACGCGTGCAAACTTCCCAGCGTGTGAATTTCTGCACAAAATTCAGAAGTCTTGGCACCCATCTGGCTGAAATTTTGCGGTATGAATTATTTGCTCAATACTACCTACGTTGATGCCCAATTTTACAGCCATATCGCGTACAGTTCTGCGTCGGCCTTCCAAAATGAGTTTTTCTACAGCGCTGACCTTCTCATCGGTAATACTTGTTTTAGGGCCTCGCGCATGTGGCAAGTTTGCCACCATTTCTCGGCCTTTTCGGAAAGCGGAACACCATTCATACACTTGAGTCTTGGACAGGCTCTCATCCCCAAACTGCTCGAGTGATTTTCGATAAATTTCCGCGGATTTTACATTATCTTTGACCAAAAAACGAATAATGATGCGTTGCGCAACAGACACTGGTACATCCTTCTCGCTCATGGCTATAACTACATTAAAAAGCGAGGTTACGCGGTCCCGACTGTTTCCTACGCTTCCTTACAGAGCAGTCTAACATCCATGCGGCCACTTTTACGACACTAAATTTTTTCGCGCGTTTATTCAAAAATTCCGGTTCATATTTGAACCACCCTTGTATGTTGGTTTTCCGTGTCCATCGTTTGACTGCTTCGTATCCTGATTTTTGTAGGATTGGAAGAAAGAATGTGTTCATAACGTATATTTTATTGTTTTCATTGTGTATTTATTGTTTTCTTTATTGTTTTCTGCTATTAAGTTTAGGTGAAAGTTAATTATTTGGTCATTTAGCCAAATATCGTTATTTAATGTGTTTATATCTGCTTTAGTTATGTTTAGACTAAATCTTGATATGATGGTGATATTTAACTGACAGTTTTCGAAGTTTTCTTGTATCATCTGCTCTTGTTCGGGTGTAATTTTTCGTGTTTTATTTCTGTTGGTTCTGTTATTTTTATTTGCACATTAGCATATTTCTTTGCTCGCTTTATTCTCTATGGGTGAATTTTTGTTTTATGTTTGCTTGTTATTATGTTACCATTTTTATTTTTCGTTACATCCACCTTTCTGAATTTAGCCTTCTTTTTGTGTCTTTCGTTTTCGTAGGTTTTATGAATATTGGACCTGGTTCAAGGGCTGGTACTGGTTCTATGTTTTTGTTATGATATTCTATCCATTTGAGCTTTTTGTTAGTGATAATTTTGTTTAGTTTATTTTTTTCAATGTTTCCGTACTGTACATCTATAGGTTTTGCCTGTATTGTTGAATGTCTTGTAATATTGTAATATTCTGCTGCTTTTAAGACTTGTTCTGTTATGTTTAAATCGGGTTTAGTTTTAATCAAGATTCTAATTTGTTCCAATAAGGTGTTGTGACATCGGTTCATATCAGAATTACCTGTGTGAGATTTTGGGGATGTATAATGGATATCTATTTCTTCCGTTTTCAGATATTCCTTGATGTTTACGTTGTTGAATTCGTCATCCGCCACATATCTTTTTGGGTTGCCTAGAATTGCGTTTCTTTCGCGGATTAATTGGATAAACGTTATTGCATTTTTGTCTGTGGTTTCCTTTACATAAAGGTGTTTGGAGAATTTATCGATTGCTGTGAAGAATTGTTTCGCTTTTATCATGAATAGGTCGATATGTACAATTTCATTGATATTTTTCGGGGTTTCTGAAACTAGGGATTCTGGTTTCAAAGGTTTTCTATCATATTTGACCTCGTTGCAAATGTCACAGTTGTTTATATACTTAGTGATTAATTTTAATTTCGGAATAGTTTTCTATAATTCCGCGATGGTTAATTTTTTCGTGTACTTCTTTTATTTTGCTGTAGCATTGTTCTTCGTCGAGTTTGTCTTTTGCATGTTTCGTGCATTTTATGAATTTAAGTTTAGTATTGTTAGAATACAATTTTATAATTGCTTGATGAACTTTGTTCCAATCGTGATCATTTAATTCGCAGTACATTCCTACTTGACCTTTTTCTGGTATATATTGTCTTAGTATATTTATGATAGTTTTTTCGTTATCTAAGTTACTATCATCGATGTACTATATATTTTTCTTTTTTTATTCACTGTTTTGATCTCTTTCTGTTTAATTCTAGTTATGATTAACTGCGTTTTATATATATTTGCGATTCCTTCTCTGATTGGTATATGGTCGTTTTCATCTTCAATTCCTGAATGAATTGTTGCTTTGTCGCTATCATCAATTTCTATGCATTCTGGTATATTACATGTCAGAGTATTTATTTCATTGTTGTCTGTATTTATTCTGCTAAGAAAGTCGGCTACCTTATTGTCTTTTCCTTTAACGTATTCAATATTGAAATTATATTCACTTAGTTTGATTTTCCATCTTTGAAGCTGTGAATTGGGTTCTTTTAAATTGCTCAGCCAAACAAAGAGCCTATGATCTGTTTTAATGTCGAATTTCACGCCATATAGATAAGGACGAAAGTATTGGGTTGCCCATACAATAGATAGTAATTTATAATTCATAATTCACTTTCTTAGCCAAAACTTTTTTAGATTATTATAAAGGATACTTTCTATCTAAGTGATGCGAGCCGAAGCTCTTGCAACTTTAAAATTGAATTTGTTATAGTATACAATTTTTATTTTATTTTATTTACATTATAAAATAAGTAAGAGGGAAAGGCAAAAAACCCTCATTATACAATGCTTACACTAATAAAATGACTTAACGACTAATTTATAATCTAATTTAAAATCTAAGAGTAGCGTCGTCATGAGTTTGTGACGAAATATTAACAGAGACCTGGAGAGACATTTAGACTACTAAATTTTTAATCAACTGATTGCTAGACGAACTACATAAATTTGCAAACCTTTCACGAATACGGGTAATATTTGTTGCTAATAGCGGAACGTTAGCAATAGCGTGTAAATTAGTTGTGGGATGATAAAAGGGTAAGTCAAGGATCATTTTGAGGATGCGGTTTTGCTTAGTTTGTAACTTTTTGGTATGCGAAACTGCACAGCTTCTCCATACCGGAGTGCCATATATTAGAATTGGTTGGAAGATTTGTTTGAATAGACAGTCCAGATTTTCTATTGATTAACCGATACAGTACTTTAATGAGGTTATCGCACTTTTTTAGTATATAGTCTATATGAAACTTGAAGGTTAACGTTTTATCTAGATGTAGTCCCAAATATTCAATTGAATCCTTGTTCCAGTTGACTGAACAATTTATTAATGATAGCGGATATTGAGGTACAAGGCTAGCTTTGCGGTTTCTGGAGAAGAAGAAAGCTTCTGTTTTATTAGGATTGAATCTTATTTTCCACCTAGCATAATAATTTAATAAGTGTGCGAAGCCATCCTCGAGAAATTTTTTAATGGAAAGTGGTTCAGACGCAGAAGAAATCAATGCAATGTCGTCCGCAAATAGACTTATACTACAGCCAGTTGGGCAGGAAATATCACTGGTATAAATATTAAATAAAATTGGGCTGAGAACTGACCCTTGGGGAACACCTGCAGGGGTTCCAAAGTTTTGTGAATTTGTACCATTGATGTTGACAAAAAAGAATCAATTTGTTAAAAAGTTAGAGATTATTTTACACAAATAGATTGGAAACCCAAATTTGTGTATTTTGTGCACCAGGCCGTTGTGCCAGACACTGCCAAAATCCTTTTCTACATCTAAAGTGAGAATACCTGTGGACTTTTTAGAATTGAAGTTGTTTTGGATTATATTTTTAATTCTTAAAATTTGGTGTGATGTACTATGACAACTTCTAAAACCGAATTGTACATCAGGGCAGATATTATGTTCTTCGATAAATGCCAGTAATTTTTCTTTGATAAGACGTTCAAGAATTTTCCCAACCAGGCTATTCAAATCCGTTTTTAGTTTACAGGGCTTAGCAATCCATATTACTAAAGCAATTTTCCATGAGTCGGAGATTTTCAGACGCATTTAAGATCTTGCATAAGTAGATTATGGTTTTCTTGTGTGCATATTTCAAGAAAATATTTTTTACGGAGTCTGGACCCGAAGCTGTGTTGGATTTGCAAGAACGGATAAAGTTTAGGACGTTTTTAACAGTCACAAAAGGAATACTTGATGGAGTACTGTCAGCAATAGTAAAAGCACTAGCAGATACAATACTTTCGGTTTCGATGTCACTCATTGTGAAAGAGGAAAGGTGCACGTTATGAAGGTGTTTTCGAAACGCCTTACATTTGTCTTCGTTAGTAACGGTGGGTTTGTTTCTCGCTTTTGTTGGAGGGATAGTATTTTTCTTCCTTTTTAGAGCCTTGGTGATATTCCAAATGGCCTTGCTTCTTGCGTCCAGTGAAGCGAATTTTTGGTTCCAGCTCGTATTTCGACGTAACGAATTCTTTCTGGAAATGAGTTCCTTTATTGCTTGAGGAAGGCTTGGGACGGAGAAGAATGGCTTAACAGATGTCTTAGGAATTGCGGAATTGGAAGCTTTCCAAATTATGTCTTCGATTTTCTGGATGTGTTCGTCAATACCTTGTGGACTACTGAGACTATCAAAAGATTGGGTGAGGTTCGTATACTTCCCAGTCGTTTGTGTAAATAGTGGCCAATTTGCTTTGCGGAACAAGAATATTTTCTTAGCTTCAGCTTCAATTCCTTGATCTTGAATTTGGAAGAGGACTGGAAGATGGTCGGAAGATAGACCTGTGACTGCAATTGGCTGGGATATATACTGGGTGCAATTTGTGAGAACTATGTCAAGAGTGGATGGATTAGCTTTGGATCGGTTAGGGAAGCAGGTGGGAGATGGACTGAAGACGAGGTCATAATTACAGACAGTTAATTTACGTTTGAGTATATTTCCCGAGCGATTGCTTCTCAAACAATTCCAGTCGCTGTGCCTACAATTCAGGTCACCAGCAAGTACAAATTTGCGATGCATCCTATCGAGGCAGCTCAAATCATTTAGGAACTTGCGCTCGAAAATTTGATTGCAATTTCCTCCTGGGAAGTATGCTCCTATGATAAGATATATTTCCATTTGACACTCGATCTCCAGGCAGCAAGTTTCAATTGCAGAAGTGTTTATAGGATCACAAATTGTATGCTTCAGTTCGCGCTTAATTGCTATAGCAACACCGCCTCCTCTATTCTCGAGACGATCATAACGATAAATTACATAGTTTGTATCAAGGAGTGAATGATTTGCACTCAACCAGGTCTCTGTTATAATGGCTAAATCTATGTCCTCTTTATTGAGATAGTCGAAAAGCTCAATACGTTTACCTACGGGGCAGATGCTTTGGGCATTCCAAAAGAGGATTTTTAATCCATTAATGTGGGTACACATATTTAATAGTTAACTCTGCGAAAATACGAAACTGCTGCTCTTTGTTGGAGCACCCTCTAAGCTTGGTAAGAAGTTCATTTGACATTATTTCATTTACGTTGAATAGGTTACTTGAGCTAAAATTTCTGGCTACAGCAGAGTAGCATTGATGCATGCAATGAATCGTTCCTAGGCTCAGGAGCGCTTTTGTTACTAGGATTTTTATTGAGCGGGAGAAATGCTACGCGGTTATTAAAATCCGTGTGATTAAATAAAGACGTCGAACTCCCAATTGCACGTTGTGTTCTCGTTCGCAGTCGCGCCTGAAGGCTCACGTAGTTCAAACGACTTGAGCAGTTGTGAAAGCTTGCTGGGTGATCGCCGGAACAGTTGGCACATTTCCTTTTGCCACTCTCGTCTTCACGAAGTGGCCACTCCATCGATTTGTGTTCGCCCGCACAAAGATTGCACACAGTTGTAAGATGACATCCACCAATACCGTGACCATATGTTTGGCAGTTGTAACAGCGCACGGGGCCAGACTGTTTCTTCACGAAATAGTTGAAATGAACTACAGTGTGGAATAAGGTTTTCACTTTAAGTTTCAGGTCAGAGAGTTTTACACTGCCCCGTGGAAAATATAGGACAAATGTGGCCTGATCGGCATAGCGAGGGGATTTAATATTAATGGGCTTAATGTCGGCACAAACAACACCCTGACGCCTTAGCTCATCATTTAGTTCGGGTATATTTACTGAGTGGAGTCCACTTAGAACTACTTTAAATAGTTTGCACGCCATTGGGTCGTGATTGAAAAATTTCGCATTATCTGTAATGAGTTTAGACTTCAACTTCGAATAATTTTCACTAGATAGTCCACAAATTTTAGTTCCAATACTAGTGAAATTTATTGTGTATTCACTAATGTTAAGTGATTTTAGTCCTTACTCGATGTTTTGTCGAGAGAGATCTATCACTGTGATTGGGGTGTCCCCCCACACTCATTTTTGGAGCAGTATTTTCACTGCCTTCATGATTGTTAAGCTGGCTAAGCGGCGCAAACCTGTTGTTGCGAGAAGTGGAGCTCGCTCAGCTGCAACTTTGCGTGGCCTTGTCATTTTTGCCGGTTGGGAAAGGTTATCATCGCAACCGGAAGAGAATTCACGTAACCGTTTTGTAGAAATTTTTACTAATTGGTTCAATTTAGCGAAACACGAGATACAATAGTACGTAGAAAATAAATTTCTATATATCCACTATTCACTAAGAGAAGGGTTGAATTTTCGGGAACTTGAAGCGCGACACGTCTAGTCATCGACTCGATCGAAACTGTAGATAGTAATTATTTTTCTATTGTTGAGTAATTACGTTCATGCTCGTTTAGAGTTCTATTGGCAAAAAGAGATGGGATGCCCATTTTGCGAAAGGACTGCGCCAATTGCCTTGTTTGAGGCATCGGTTGTAAGGACGAATTTTTGTTTGAAGTCTGGATATCTAAGAATCGGGTAGTTGGTCTCTATTTCTTCCAGTTTTTCAAATGATGCGACGTATTTGGGATCTTCTAGGTTTATTTTATTTGATTTTTTTCAGGGCGTCTGTAAGGGATGATGCGATTTTCGCATAATTATTTATGAATTTGCGGTAGTATCCAGTAATACCGAGGAATGACTTGATCTCTGTAGAATTTTTAGGAACCTTAAGGTTTTTGATTGTATTGACTTTCCTAGGATTTGGTTTTATTCCGTCGGCCGTTAATATATGGCCTTAGTATTCTGTGTGTTTGGAGAAAAAGTTACACTTGTCAATTTTGATTTTTAATTTATATCGTCTAAGGGTATCGAATATGTTTCGTGTGTTTACCACCATTTCTTGGAGTTATGTAGCGAAGATGAGTATGTCATCTAGATACACTACACAGATTTGATTAATATGATCTCGAAGGACGTCATTTATCATTCGTTGGAATGTGGCATGTGCGTTTTTGAGACCAAGGGGCATTCGATTGAATTCGTAATGTCCTTGGGGGGTAGAAAACGCTGTTTTCTGTCGGTCATGCTCGCTAATCTCTATCTGGTGGAAGCCTTTGGTCAGATCATCAATCTGCATTCGTTCAGGTCTGTAATTTTGATTGAAATTTGGATTGAAGTTGTTATAATTGAAATTCTGATGTCTATTGTGGAAGTTGTCATTGTCATTATTATGATATCTTTTGTAATTACCCTTGTTATTTCGGTAATCGTTACTTGCATTTGGCTGATAGTTATTATGGTTTTTGTTATTGTTCTGTCGATATTCGCGATTATGTCTGGGACTATGTTTATTTTTATGTTCGACTTGGTCGTGCGTGTTGCAGTTAGTATTTTGTTGTACTTCGCGTAAAATAATATATGCCTTACTTAATGTTTCACAATTTCTAATTTATAGAATATAGGCTTTATACTCTGGTAATAAAGACTTGAATTTATTTAGAACTAAGTTTTCATTGCGAATTGAATTGAATTCCAAATGGAGATCTCTTTGTGGATCTGGCAAAAATTTTGCATTTAGTTTATTCAATAGCTTATTTAAGGTATGATATGCTTCATCAATGTTTTTGCTACTTACTCTATGCACTTAACTTGCTAGTGTGTTGTACGTTTCATTGATGCCAAATGTTAACAGGAGAATATGTCGAACGTTATTCCATGTTGGATTTGGTACCTTCTGAGCCACGTTTCTAGCTTTATCTTGGAGTCTGTACAGGATAAGCCTCAGTATATACGATTGCTGATCGCCTGGTTGAACAAGGTGCAGTAGTGCCGATGCTTTGTCCAGCCATGATGCTAGTGCATATTGTCGATTATTGCCGGTATATATAGGTAGTTTACGGGCTTGTTTCAGAATTTCTCTGAAGGATAGCTCCAGTGGGTTTTGTTCTGCCATTTTGGTGTATATATGTTTATTACACTTTTTTCTATTATTTGATTGTGTTTTAGAATGTATTATTATGTTAAGGCTCCCTGGCGGTCTCACCAGAGTAGTTTAGGTACGTTTAGACCTTGATTAGTCGTACACCCTTAAACTTATTGTTTTCGTTTTTATTATAGTTCTCGATTTTCTCTTTTTTCAGCTGAATTTTCTTCATTGTTTTTTTTAAGAATACGAAGAACTGTTTTTTGCTATCCAATCGAATTTTCTTCGATTGGTTATTGGAGTTATTATCACTTTAGTTAAATTTTCTTTAACGGTTGTGATTTGGTTTTCGGTTCGATGCGTTCAAAGAAGATCCTCCCTCCTTTGACGGACGACTGCGCCAGTTATGTTTTCAATTTCGATAAATAACAAAAAAATATTTAAAGTTTCCTACCACTTTGGAAACTATTCAAATGAAAAGACAATTTGTATTATTTTATACACTTTTATTCTTTCACTTTTAATATTTATAATTACTCAGCTCTGTGCTGGTCCGAATTCAAACTTAAACTCAGCTTAAGATCTATTGATCAGCCCTTTTATATCTGATTCTTATCCCTATTTTCTCACGATTTGGGATGCTTGCATCTGTTAGTATATTATGACTGAACTTGCAGATGCAATTCTGCAGCTAAGATAATAAGTTTATTGTTGGACTTCTTGTGTGGTATTATCGAATGATAGGATGGTAAGTTGAGATAAGAAGTGTATTATTGGACTTTTTGTATGGTATTCATGTGTTCTCATCTGTAAATATATGCAATAATTATAGTATATCATTACGAATGGAAAAAAGTGTATCAGCCAAAATAAATACCATCAATTTCAACATCATTCGCTTTGATTACAATGTTATCGTTTGTGATGGCGTCAGATACTGTTGGTGGTAGTTGAATTCCCTCAAACCATTTAAAATCATATTGATCATCATTTAATGGCCAACCATTCTCTTCTGGTCTCAGTATAGTAGGTGTCTGAAGATTTGCATTGTTCTTTATGCTGGCAATGTATCTCGTTCTTAATACGTGCTGGTAAAGTTCAGCCTGGCAGGGTGGTAGATCACTTCCATCAAATTTTACGATTTCGTTTTCAAGAGGTTCAATAATATCGTCAGTTGTAAAAATTTTCATGAATAATACTAATCTTCCGTTCGTATCATCGCAATGTTTTATATTGTACATTTGGCAAACAAATTTTTCCAATGTTGAAAAAACATCCTTATTCATGAAATCAGGATCTATATTATCCAAGTTAGTGAATGCTTCTTGATAAATTTTAGATTTCATTAACAGCTTTAATGAATTAATTTTTCCTTTCCTCTAAAATGCAGGGTTGTAATCAAATCCAGTAAAGACGTGATATGCTGGTACCACCGAATAAGGTGAAGCAAAAATCTTTTAAACTTTCAGGGATTGAACACTCGCCGTTTAGCAAATCTTGGACATTAATTTCGCTTGAAAAGGGTTTTTTACTCATTTTTAACACCGTTTTTCTTAAAAGTAATGCTGCTTTCTGCACTAGTTTGGGGTCATCTAATTGTTGGAATAATTAATGTGAAATTTTAGTATCTATTGGCATTATAACAATTCTATTATGCATGTTGACTATTCTTAAATTTTTTGGATACTTATTTTCAATTTTTTTTTGTAATTGATGAGATGTTTATTTACCTCCATATTCATTTGTGTCTTCTGCAGCTATTGTTTTTACCGATGTCATGTAAAGAGAGTGAAGGTGGGATAAAAAGTAACTCTTTTTGGAATTTATGATGCTTTCTTCAATTAAACCGATCAATTCATTAAACGCTAATTCATAATATCGACGACATTTATGCCAATCAGTTACTGTAGTCTGTCTTTCCAGTGCTTCACAATTATTAACAATTGTCATTTTACAGGTGTTATGTTAAAAAAAATGTATTTAAAGTTTCAAAACGTTGCTACATTTCTTCTGTATCATCAAGGTCGCTTTATTTGTTGATAAGGGTAGCCAAAGTATTTTTTTGTGTTTTATAAATTTTTTGCTCCTTGCCACGATGCTGTTTTCGTTTTTTTCCGCAGAAGAAACATTCTGCATTCAATTCTTCTTGATTGTCGATCTCGAGTAGTTCATTTTCTTCAATGCTTTCCTCTTCTTGCTCCATTGCATCGTGTCTTTGTAATATATCCGAAGCTGATGGCTCCGGTGACGAAGAGCGATCAGTTGAAGTCGCTGTCACAGGACTTTCTTCAATTAAATACTTGTGTGCGACAGAAGTAAAATTCTGATAACATTTACTATGTTAACCAATGTTACTATGAGTGTTGTCAGGTAAAACCACATCACAAAACTGTATATTATATTTTTTACGGGCGTTTAACATTAATTTACACTTGTCTTTTTTTTCTTGTTTATCAAAACGAAAAATTTTATCAGTGTACTCTTTACAAATCAAATCATTTTGAATACACTTAAGAATTATTCAAATTTAAAAACCAAAGAATGTGTGCAGTTCACAGTTCATAATTTTTATACACTACAACTGGAGAATAAACACGAAAATAAATATATTTTTCTTCAGAAAAAGACTCAGAGAATTCATTTTATTCAAAAATGTGTAACGCCTCATCCAAGTGCTCAGATCTGGTATGCGTGGGTCATTTATGATATTCATTGCCGTTTGTATCAGGCATAAAATTTCTTTCGGTTTCATTACGAGGGCCTTAATTCAATTTTTGTTTATTCACTGTATATTTTTATCATCATATACAGCAATGGACAAATACTTAAGAACGCTCTAAAATTTTGAATTTTATTCACTTGATTTAATCAATTTATTCAAATTATTTAGAAATTTCATTTTATCTTCTTAATTTAATGTAATCTTGAAATAATTCAGTCTTTCAATTGCAAAAATATGTCCAATGTTGTCTTTTTATCACAAAAAATTAAAACATATGAAAAGTGACTTGAACAAACACCTAAGAACACTTGAAAAAAGTCGCCAAAAATGGCAGAAAATAACAGGAAAAATGAGCGCAAGTGGTTTGTGCAGTCTTAGCGAAGCCTTTTTCTTTAATGACAGCCGCACATCGTCGTTGCATTGATCCAAACAAGTGTCCACATCCTTCAATAGGAATCCTCCCACGCCGCCTTGTCTCGTTCGAATAATAGGTCCAACTTAGTTATGTTTTGCTTACTTATCTCGATTTTAATATCATTCCACAAGTAGTGTTCAATCAGATTCCTGTCAGCGCTTGATAATGCCCAGTCCAAAACACGGATAGAATTGTCTTCAAGAATTTTTTGGCCAGTCGTGACGTATGCTTTGGGTCATTATCTTGTTGAGATTGCCAAATAACGGGCAAATTTTCTTCGGCCCATGGAAGCATAATATTTCGTAGTATCTTAACATACTTGATCGAATTCATAATGCCTTCAATTCGATAAATTGGCCCAACCCCATTCCAGGAAAAACAGGCCCATACCATTATTGAACCGCCGCCGTGCCTACAGGGCGTCGTACATACTTCCGGCCATCTAGACCCATTCTATTCATCTTTGTTTTATCACTGAAAAGTATATAACGCCACTGATTTTGAGATCAAGACACATGTTCTTTGGCAAATTGTACAGGGCGTAATATTTCCTCCGTTGTGACTAATGGTTTTTTATGTGTCAATCGGCCGTGAAGTCCTGCTTCATTTTTTGCCATTTTTTTTGCGATATTGCCATGCGCATCACTTATTAGGTGACGAAGCATTTAACTATTTTTTTCTCCATGAAATGAGAAACCTTCGAAAGGCACCCCTTGAATAATAAGGGGTAGTGTGGGATTCTTACCCACTAAAACTCCTTGCTACGCGCACTTTTACCCCCGAAGCCTCTAATCCTCATTCAGCTTCCAGTTGGGGAACTTGTCGGGCCTGCGTTGGAGGTTTCGGACCATCCCTTGGTACCACCCATGGTCCTTTTCCCCAGCCTCATTGGCCTCCAGCGCCGGTACGGCTCTCGATAAGGCGTTTGGAACCAGATGTTCCTTGCCTTTCCGGTGTACGATTTCAAAATCGTACTGTTGCAGACGGACCGCCCAGCGTGCGAGTCGCCCGGTTGGGTCCTTGAGATTGTGTAGCCAGACTAGGGAATGGTGGTCCGTCACCACCTGGAATTGAGTGCCCTCTATGTAGGGTCGCAGCTTCTCGATGGCCCACAGGACGGCCAAGCACTCCTTTGCGGTGGTAGAGTATTTTCGCTCAGCACTAGTGAGGGACCGGCTGAGGAAGCATATTACCTTCTCTCGCCCGGAGTGTGTTTGTGACAGCACTGCCCCCAATCCGAACCCGGAGGCGTCCGTCTGCACGATGAAGGGCAGGGAGTAGTCAGGGCACGTCAATATTGGAGCAGTTGTAAGACGTATTTTCGCTGACTGAAAGGCATTCTCACAGTCCTTTGACCACTCGAATCTTCGGTTCTTTTTTAGGAGCGCCGTCAAAGGCGCTACCAGAGTAGCGAACTCCGGAATAAACCGCCGGTACCACGACACCATACCCAGAAATTGTCGAATGCAGGCATTCCACCTTTTCTGGGTCCACATGGAGTCCGCCCTCGTCGACCACGTAGCCCAGGTACCTTAACTGAGGCCGGCAGAACTCGCACTTTTGTCTAGAGACCCGTAGTCCGGCCCTTCGCAGCCGTTGGAACACCTCGCCGAGGACCTCCAGATGTTTGCCGAAATCCTGGGTGACAATGATTACGTCGTCCAAGTACACGAAAACGTATGGCTCGAGTTGCGGCCCCAGTACCTGATCAATCAGCCGTTGCCAGGTCGCAGGAGCGTTCTGGAGCCCGAACGGCATCCTCCGGAATTGGAAGAGGCCCCTCCCTGGAACCGTGAAGGCGGTGAGCGGTTTGGATTCCGCCGCCATAGGGACCTGCCAGTACGCGGATTTTATGTCCAGCGTCGACAAGTACTTCGCATCCCGCAACTTCTCGAGGGTAGCCGAGATATATGGCAGAGGATATGCGTCCCTCTCCGAAACTTTGTTGAGTTTACGGAAATCGACGCAAAAACGGAACTTGCCATCTTTCTTCCTGACCAGCAATATTGGGGAGGACCAGGGGCTCGAGGATGGTTCGACAACTCCCAGGTCTAGCATCTCCTGCAACTCCACATTGATCTGCTTCTGAACGGCTGGGGACACCGGATAGTATCGCTGCTTGATGGGTGGTGAGGTGGTCTTAATGATCTGCTCCACCACCGATGTGCAGCCCACTCCTTCACCCATCAGTTCGAACTGCTCCTCCAGGAGGTTTTCCAATTTTCCCTCTTCCTCCGCGGTCAGTTTCGTTCGTCCTCTCAATGTCTCCAATGTGGCCACTGACGGTAGGGACGTGAATTCCCAGCTGCCTCTCGATAGATCCAGCACGATCCCCAACTCGCGCAGACAATCGGCCCCCAGAATGAGTGCATGGGGCACCGCTGGCACCACTAACGCCTTTACCCATCGCGTTACTGCTCCTACCCTCACCGGGATCCATACAGCGCCCTCGATCCTCACTCTGGCGTCGTTCGCCAGCCGAAGTGAGGGGTGGTCAGTCGCCAACAGCTCCACACCCCGCCTTTTTAGCAGCCGCCACCCGTCTTTCCCCACTACGGAATTTGTGGCCCCCGTATCCATCAGTCCCATAAACCGCTGGCCGAAAATCTCCACCTCTAAGTGTGGACGATTGTCCCCCTCTCTGCGCCCCAGCGCAAACCCCATCGTTGGCCCTTTTTCGGCTACTGAGTAAGTTCCCGTGCCCCTCCGGCCGGCTGAGGAGCACGGCGATCGTTTTCCGACGGTCGCCCTCGGACCGTTCCATGACTTCCCCCGTTCCCCTCTCCTGTTCTCGCTGAGTACCCCCCCATTCGGGTGGCACCGGGATTACTGCACGTTGGGCATGCTGCTCGGAACGTTCCAGCTCGCCCGCAGCCATAGCATCTCCGAGGCTCCTGGCATTCTCGAGAGGTATGCCCCTCCCTCTTGCAATTCCAACACTGCACAGGTAGCCGGCGAGGGATTTCTCGAATTGTTTCCAGACGGCTGTCTCCCATCGCGTCAGCATAAGCCAGGTCAGGTTCCAGCAACCGATGAGCTCGGCGGCTCGGCGGAGGTGCGTATGCCTCTACCGACAGCCTTGTCGCCTCCAACTTACGGCCCAAGAAGACCAGCTCGGAGATGGAGGACACCTCCATCAGGCTCAGCTGGGTTTGATAAAAAGGGGAGATGTTCCGCCGAACCACCCGCAATTTCTCACTCTCCTCGCAGCGTTTGGCCAAACGCCGGAAGAGGCCCTCCATTGCCGCCACGAACACGCCGATAGACTCGTCGCGGCCTTGGGTCCTGTGCCGGATTTCCTCCCAGAGCCTATCGTTGTAGTCCGGGGGCAAGAATTCCGCTCGCAGCTCCCGGCGGAGGTCTTCCCAGCTGTGGCAGCGTTCCCGAATAGAGCGGTACCATATCAGAGCCTTGCCATCGAAAAGATCAACTGCCGACTTATACAGCTGAGCCATGGGTAGCCCCCTCGCCTCCCGAAGCTCCTCAACCCTCTCTAGGAAGGCGCTCACCGTCCCTGGCATCTCCCCCGTAAATTTGACTCCCCATTTGGTCAAGTCCTGAATTTTCTCAACTGCCCCACTGCTCACCTTCGGGGTGGAACTGGCGGGTGCGTCCGACCGCCGGGCTTCTAGCCGGCGGCTGCTATCGCTGCCCTCGTCCTCATCCCCGTCTGAGTCGTTAAGGTCTCCCTCGGCCTTAACTAGGACCCCGCCCATGGCCATCAATAGCCGCTTTCGGAGCCTCCTGGCCTTCCTCCGGGGCTTGGCCCATGACGTGGATCCGACGCATCCCGAACTCCACCTTCGCCCGAATTTTCAGGAAGTCTCTACTCCTTTTATCACCCTCGAACGCAGCCGACAACGTTTCCACCTCGCCCACTTTTGCCCGCACCGCCGCCACGTCCTCCTCGTACGTAAACGGATACTTCTTGGTGTATAACGAGTGCTCCAAGGACTCCTCCACTCGAAGGGCCGCCCGCAGCGCCTTCCTCATGTTGTCCACCGTTTCCTCTTTCAAGTCGCGGATGGCCAGCTCATACGCCAGTTCGTCCTTGCTAAGGCGATCCACCAAAAACTTAGCCGTCTTGGCCATACTTCCACTCAAGCTCGCTTTATTTGCACCAATAGAAACAGACACAAGGAAGCAAAAGACACAGAGGGTTCCGTCTGTATATTTATTGTTGGGGGAAACAACTTCCAGTACAGTATAATATCACACTAATCTAACACTTCGTCCGGCACTTCTCCCTTTTGCAGTTTTCCACACTGGACACGGTCACACCCGCAAGTGCACACACCCGCAATGCCACACTCCCGCAATTGCCCACTCACGGCACTCGGAATTTTGACCACTTTGGCACTTAACACCACCCTTGACTCGTCGAACGTTCCGGCGTTCGAAAGCTGCTCACCCGATAAAATTTGGATTTGCAATTTCACCGTTATGGGCCCCACGTTGGGCGCCAATTGCTACGCGCACTTTTACCCCCGAAGCATCTAATGGCTGCGGGGTGGGCGATTGTGCCCGGCGTCTTTGCCCGCGAAGAGGGGCGGGGTAATTTTGATATTTTTGGGCGCCACCCAGTCGTGCGCCGACAATCGCCCCGCGACCTAAACCCTGACTGGGATTTGGTTGGGTCGCGACACTGAATACCAAATCTAACACGTGTAAGGCCAGACCTCACCGCCGAACGGAGATGCGGCACAAATTCGACTTATATCGATTAAAAAAAAGGAAAGCGAAAGAAAGAAAACACTCCACTGAGCTTTACACTTCTAATCAAAAATAAAAGAGACTTAAACTAAATCTACTTAAACTACTTAATCTACTCACGAACACTCCTGGCGAAGATGCAGCGGCCGCCGTTCCAACGCGCGTTTTCCTTTGCTGCGGTGTTCAGAAAGTTCCTCAGCCGGTGTCCTTGTTGTCTCGATCCCCTCGTTCACTTTTCTCCCTGGACTCGTGGTATCTCCTCGTTTTTATCCTTTTTTTCCTCCTTCGCACGCTCCGGAACGTTCACCCAGTCCAATCGCCCAGCCTCTTCTGCTTTACTATCCAAGAAACAAAGAGCCTCTTCCTTTGTCCCCAGCTCTATTTATCAATTCGGCGTAACGGCTCAGCTCGTTTGCGGAACGATTCTAATTCCAATTCTCGTTTTAGAACCACTGGTGTGGGACTCACTGGGCTGGAATCAGCTGTCTGCGCAACGGCCATCTTGGCTTTTTCGCCACCAATGATGTCACTCCGACATTTCCCAGTGACAGCTCGCGTCTGTTGTTATTGTTTATTTTGGTTCCGTCGCGAACGCTTTTGTCGCCGGGTGCTTGGCCGGCACCGATAATTGTGGTCGCCGTGCTAGATGGGGTTTCTCCTTCCAATCTGGGGAGTTTTGCGCGTCATCCGGTTAGTGTCACTTGTTCGCGGAAAGTTTCGTTCCCCATTAATTCATTGTTTTATTTGCAGTTGCGGTGCGTGTTGCTCTGTTGGTGGATCCCCATTTGCTTCGCCTTAACCATCTGCTGCCATTCCCCTTCCATTCTTCTCATCGTCGTCGGTCTTGCCTTGTTTGTGTTCTTCAATTGGTCGTCCTTTTGCTAATTTGACGACTACTTCGGTTCCCTTATTGTCGTTGAATGGTTTAGCTGTAGAATCACTACTTTTGCTTGATCCGGGTGCATCCAAGTTATCGTTGCAGCGTTTATCGGGCTCGCTTGCGAAGTGTTCCTGTTTTAAGTCAGAATCCGCTTAATTTCTCGGGGCTGGCTCGGTGATGTTTTCCTTAACCTAGTGACCACTTATCTTGTACTTACCACTAGAAAGTTAATTTCTATTTCTACTTAATTCTACCATTCTTGATAATTCACGGATGAGTTTATATAATCCAATTCTTAAATTAAAATTTCTATTCACTTCAATTTCTTAAACTACTCTACGAGCCTCAGTGGAGTGGTGTTTGCGCTATTTACGTTTGGCGGGTGGCTTTTGACCAGAGTCCTGATTGGCTTTTTGACTCAAGTCAAAGTCAATCATGACTTTTTTTTTAAATTTAAAAACTATTCGGTCGCAGCGAAATGCGACCGTAACATCCTCTCCAATCATTTCCCTTCTAAGGCGTATGAAGAAGGGTGGCCCAGAAAGGAAATGCGACAAGTCGCAAGAGATATAAACAACTGTCCGATCCAATTCTCCCAATGCGCATACGGTTGAAATCCGTGCCGTTAACCCATTGACTACAGATAGTCAGCGGATCTGGACGACTGAATCCCTCTCCAGGAAATGGTGCTCGATGAGAATTTTACGTTTGATGTTGTGATTCCGAATTTATCAGCTATGATAGGTGTTAGATCGCTGATATCTTTATATTTATTGACTTTTCTCTCATGTGCTTCATCAAGGGAAGTTGCTCCGCTAACTATCTGAGTGTCTATGACATGGACAATATCATATTTGATGCGTGAACCAACGCTTGTCCGAAAACGATGATCCGCATGTACTGCATAACCTTTATCTTTTAGAGCGGATTTTAAAGCTCTTGACACCGCGTCGTTTCTTTTTATTCTGCCATCGTGAGTACAGTGACACTGTTGTATGATGTGGGCACTAATCTCAGTGACCCAACATCCAGCACGGCATCTAATATTTTTGTTAAGTCTTTGAATCCCACGTGATGTGCGGAATCTAGAGAGTAAGCAGTTCACTCTGACATGATGGTATTGGACATAGTCCTTGCCAGGGATTGCGTGGCTCCCCACGTCCACCCGAATGCTCGATTGAGGCACTTTACCACATTCTCTCAGCTAAAAGCCATCAGTTGTTTGATGGAGAGACTTGGCCCACCAACGCTTTTGAGACTACAGTGACCGAAGCATAGTGAGTGTATGTGAGTGTATGCTTTTTCTGCCTACATAAGCCGCCTTTAAATTAAGCATGAATCAAAAGCTGCACTTGCTGCGGGACTGGTGGAATTTTCGAGGGTTTTTAGTCTTTTAAAGATCAATGATGGTATGGTAGTCTCAAATGCCGGTAGACCAACCGTCCATCTTTTGCAGTAGAGTGAAAATATGGTTTCGGTGTGTCGTTGGGGAGCCTGAGCCACTTGCGCACGCTCTTCCCTATCCAAGGCCCTGAGTTTCCCCAGGGTGGTCCCGGATAGGACAAGTTTGTGGTAGTATCGAGATACTAAGTACGCTCGAAGAATCCTGAGGCGCTGTTGAGGCTTTAATAATGCCCGAGTTAATCTCTCCAGTTGTTTCCTTAAATTTTAACTGAGGGTTTTAGTTTTCAGATCTGTTGCCCATTTTGTAGGTGGAATAAATTTTCAGTTATGACCTTGATTTTTTTATTTTTCCCATCGGGAATTATAGATAGGGCAACACACTTGGAGGTTTTCAACTCGAGTCCCAGCCTTTTGGCCTCGGACTCAGCGTGACGCAAGTTCGCTTTCATTCCATTGTCGGTTTGTGACAAGAGGATGACGTCGTCAGCATAGACGATAGCATTTAAAGGAACGCCGTTGATCTCAATGCCAATTTCCAAACGCAGACTTCGAAGAACCTCATCCAGCGAAAGACAAAATAGAGTCGATGACAGAGGGTCTCCTTGACGCACTCCCCGCCTAACCTTTATCAGATCCGAACGACCATCAACCGTTTCAGGGACGGTTGTACTATTAGCATAAATGCTTTCGATATATTTTACAAAACCAGTTGGCAAACCATTCCTCCGAAGCACTCCGGCGACGGCAAAATGTCTTAGGTTGTCAAAGGCCTTAGCGAAATCAAGAGAACATAAATGTACCTGCTTGAATTTGGCCTCGCCTCATCCAGCAATTCGGCTAACACCATGATGTTATCGGTGCAGCCGTCATATAGGCACCTCTGCCTCAAATCTTTTAAATTGGCTTCCCTGAGACGGTTGGCCAATATTTCATGTAGGTGCCTCACGATGACACTAGCTATATTGATAGGGCGGAAATCAGATGGAGCCGTGCTTTCGTCTTTCTTTGGAATGAATATAGTCCGACTGGTTAGGATTTTTGGTGGAAATGATCCATTTACTAGTATGATATTAAATAATAATGCTTTCATGGTCGCCGGAACTGTGTTCCATTGTTTCGCTGAAATGCGCAGAGGAGCAGAGGAGAACGGAATTTTAACGGCAACCGTTTCTTCGCATGTGATTGCATACCATATATATTCCAGATCAGTTCTCACGCTATAATAACTTTCGTGGTAAGTGACGGACTCTTGAGTCATTACGGGCTCCCAATATTTAATCATATCATCCTTTGAGGGCATCCGCACGTTCTCTTGAGCACCGTCCAAGATTCTTCTTGCTGCATGACCTAGACGTGTTTTGAACCGGTACTGGATTTTGGCATACTCTCGGCGCCGTTGTCGTCTCCGCCACTTCCTGTTCTTGACTACAGGTGCCACGTCACTTTCTTTGTTTTTACGCTTTGGCTTCGGGGGAGGCGTTGGAGGAAACAGCTTATCAACCAATCGGTAATCCCGTCTGAAACTTCCTTTCCGCCCAACGGACTAAGTCCAATTTGAGCTAATGTGGCAAGACTTTGGTCGCTCCGCACATTGAAGGCTTACCTTCGAACGGCCGAGCGCATATCACCATAAATTGAATTCCACCTAGAGCTAGTAGTGGTCAGAAAGAGTCGACTATCATTCGCAGGCGAATTCAAGAACGACTCACTCGCTGAATGAAAGGAGGGTGATGAGGCTGAACTACTATCGCTGTCCTCAGGTGAAACAATAGGATTGAGCTCTGTATTGGCCCTGATATCTGCGATAGCAGCTTCAACCATATCTTTATACTCTTTCTTGCGGCGCGCACCCTTTATGGAATCAAGAGTTCTTGATTCATCTGGACTGTGCTCTAAGAGGTATTGGTTAATAAACCTCACTCCCGAGACCAGTGCGACCGCTTCGTTAAATGACGACGGCCCAGAGATATTATTTGATACGTTATTGTGTGAAACAAGATGATTTTCAGCGTTTATGGTGTTGTTTTCGCTGGGGCGGATAGCGTTATGATTATTGTTGGACCGGAGTATCTGAGAGGGCGAAGTGACTCTCCTCCGGAGATTATAATTTATATATTCATTATTGTTCATAGCAACACATTAAATTTCGGGCATCGGAGAGCTGGTAACACTCCCAACTCTAGGGCTAAGCCCCAAACCTCTTTCAAAATAAAATTCATCACAGCCCTAAGGCCGAAAGCAGGCATATGGTCATAAGACCTCATGATAAATCATAGTCTCTGGGCCGACGGCACGGCAAATTCCCTGAGGTTTGTCAGTGGAAGACTAGCTCTACTGGGCGACCTTCCCATGCGGTTTTTGTCCAAGATGGAGGAGGTTACAATTCCCCCTGAAGTCTATCAGCAAAAGACGAGTCCTATTAGGCGATTTCTCCATGCGGTGTTTTCTACGGGGCCGAGGGGTCGACAGGTTCCCCTAAAGTCTATCAGCAAAAGACAATCTCTACTTGGCGACCTTCCCTTGCGGATGGATCATTTAGTGTTAACCAGGATGCACCGCGAGGAGGCGATCCACATTACATCCCGAAGAGAGAAAGAGAGATTAAGGCTTGATTCACACTTTAGTGCCGGTCACAGTTCGGTCTCGGACCGGTCACGGTCTGGTGTAGTCTTGTTGTATTCACATTAGCGGTCTGACTTCGGTCACGGTTCAGTCTTGAATCGTCAATAGTTGAGGTCGCGTGTGTTACGTTAAATATAAATAAATATAAGTAATTTACTTCTATTAATATTTGCGGCTAAAAAATGGCATTGGACATTGCCATCGATGAATTAGTTGTTATAGCCCTTCTTCTTGATGAAGAAGAAGATACGAGTATTATTGGAACAAGAAGAAAACGTGGAGCGAGGAGGAGAATGTGGGTGCATCCAAGTTTATTGGAAAGAAAAACGGAAGGAGAAAATTACACTCTTTATCGTCATTTAATAAACGATGAAGAAAAATTCGTGGAGTACTTTCGAATGGATTCGGGCACGTTCGAAATGATTTTACATAAAATCACTCCAAAAATTCTCAAAGAGTTTTATTTAAATGTTTTTTGTTTAATACGGCTGTTCACTTGCTTCATGTTGTCCAACTTTCGATGAATATTGTGTACTTTGCAATGCTGATGAGTTATCGTAGTATGAAATGTGTGGTTCTGGTGAAATTATCCTTTTCTCATTGAAATTGTAAGACTGTAAATTAGCTGGATTGTGATGCATGTAAGTGTGTTGTGATGCTGGTGTTGGGAACTCACGTGATGCATCATGAGGACTGGATTGAACAATGTTCAAAATATGGGATGACGATGAATGTGATGATAGAGCAGGTGAATTTTGGCTGTGGTGAATAGGTGCGGGTGATAAACTTTCTGGAGGAGCTGTCAAATATTTTTCTTCTATTTGGCTCACAAGAGAAAATACTTTCGTTTTTACTACATGTTGATCAAGCTGAGGAATTTTTTTTACAGAAGTAGCCAATGAACGAAAAAAATTGGTCGATTGGATGTAATGAGCGTTTTGATTTCTTATTTTCTAAAATGTATTTCACCAATGTAGATGATGCGCTCTCAGGATTTAGGTTAGGTCGCTTCATATTCTTTCTTTGATTTGATGAACAGCTGGTAGATGCACTAGCTGACTGTTGACCAGGAAGGACAGAATCCATTGCTTAGTCAACTTCTTCGTTCCTATTGCTCTGTATCAATCAAGTCGCTTGCACAACTACGTCTTCACTATTTTCCAAATTTATGTTAGCACTGTCCATTTCTTCGACCACGACTGAAAATATTCGTGCTCTATCAACAGTGATATAACCTTCTAGAAACCGCATCTGATCGGAGTATCGCCATTTCATAATTTTTGTCGTGGCTTGACCACTTTTTGTTTTTAATTTAAAAATATACTTTCTGTATTGAGCTCCCATCGTATCTTGGCTCCTAATTTAAAGTATATTAAGGTGATTGACAATATAGTAGTATACATTACATTATATTACATTTATGAATGTTAAAAGATTAAAGAAAAAAATATTTTTATTGGATATATTTATTTCCAGATTTTTGGCTACAGGTGAGTCTTACAATACGATTGCTTTTAGCTATTGTCTTGGACATTCGACAGTTCAAAATATTGTCATTGAGGTACGCAAGGCAATAAATGAGACTTTAATGGTCGAATACATTCCGACCCCTTCTCAAGAAAAGTGGTTAGAAATAGCTAATGGCATGTGGACAATGTGGAATTTCCCTAATTGCTTAGAAGCTTTGGATGAGAAACATGTCACAATAGAAGCTCCATCCAATAGTGGTTCTTTATATTTTAATTATAAGAAAACGTTTTTCATAGTATTGTTGGCACTGGTAGATTCTAATTACAAATTCATCGCCGTGGATATTGGATCATATGGGGAAAAACCGACGGAGGAATTTTGGCCAATTCATCTCTTGGGAAATGATTAGAAAATGGAACACTCTATATTCCTGAAAGCACTCCACTTCCAGGAACAAATATTCTAGCTTCACATGTAATATTGGGAGATGAAGCATTTCCCTTAAAAACATATTTGGTGCGACCGTACCGAAGATCAAATGTTGAAGATGACGAAGCAAGAATATTCAACTATCGATTATGTCGAGGAAGACGATTAGCTGAATGTGCATTCGGTATTTTGTCACAGACTGTATCGTAGAACATTTAAAGCAGATCCTCAAAATGCTACCTCTTTTATTTTAACAACGTGTATTTTGCATAATATTTTGAGAAATACGAGAACTATCAATATTGAAAGTAATTTGGATTGTGCCAATGATAAAAATAACATAATGCAGAATTTAAGAAGACAAGGAGGAAATGCACAAAGAGAGGCCATTCAAATGAGGGAAATTTTCAAGAATTTTTTTCATTTCTGTTAAGGGTTCAGTGCCATGGCAAAAAAATACAATAGCTCTATAGAAATTTGGAGATAAAAATTACTCTGATCTTTATTTTTTTTAAAGACGAAGTAGAACTAGTCTTCAATTTCAATCCACATTTTCCTTTCATATGTATTATCACTATAATGAGCTGATTGCAAGTCATATAGGTTTACTTTTCACCAGCTCTATAAGTAATTCGTCTGAAAATAAAAACCATTTATCCTCTGAACAAATGTTATTTCTCAAGTTTCAACTGTAAACTAGTTCAGTACTAGTTTTGACCCTTTATACCACCGTGTGACATTACTGTAACATACCGAATAATTCCTTACAAATTCCAAACCTTACATGTTATTCCATTTTAAGCCACGTTAACACGACGGTAACCCACCACTCTATGGATTATTCATGCAGTTCTTGTGAACTGTATGGCGTTACGTGTATCAAAATTCGTGGGAAATTCACCTTGCACCACTTTGTGGCATTTGTTCGTGGGTGAAGTTGATAAAATACGAAAAAAATACAAAAAACTACACAAAATTTTTGAAAAGTGTGGCTTTGCATTATACTAAAATAAACTTAACAATTGTTTTAAAGCGTTCCCTACATCTTAGAGGAACAGTTTACGGCCGTGTGACACATCTGTCACAGACGCTTTTTGTGCATTTTTCTCATTTCTTAGTAAAAAAAATTCAAAACTAAAAAATACGTGTATTTTTATTTATTAAAACTTACCACAAAACAAACTATTTGATAAAATATATGCAGCTGAGGTATAAAGGGTTAAGTGATATTTTCTGTAAAGTCGTAATAAATATTTTTTTCCAAATTCTGGTAAATTATCAATTATTTGTACATATGTAAATACCTTTCTCCAAAGTCCAAGATATTTGAGACGTTGCACGAACCTGAATAATTGAAATAATATTTAATTGTATTGAATTTTGCAAATCAACACACTTGTCTCTCTAACAAAACCTGACTGAACCGAGAACGATGAGCATTCACACCACAGTATATGTAAGACCCAGTATGCAATCGAGCTGTTAGAATCGAAAAAGAAATTGGGATTTAAGAGAGATTTAAGAGAGAATCCAGTGATTTCTATGCGAAACAGAAAATCAAATACGTGTGCTAGACAGAGTAGAGCATATGATTATGTCCCGTAGAACCGCGGGCCGTACTTGATAGTGCGCCTTTATATGAAACATTACATACTGGGTCTACCTATACTGTGATTCACACTATCGGTACAGTCCATCACAAGTTCGATCTCGATCATTGAAAATTCCTTTGAGATCGATCGTTACTGGAGCGGTACCGGACCGGGACTTAACTGTTACCGATAGTGTGAAAGCACACATTTAGTTCTTAGTTGGGGATATTTTACCAGATCGAGTTCGGACCGAGACCGAACTGTGACCGGCACTATAGTGTGAATCAAGCCTAAGAGAGTCATATTTACTCCCGCCGTTTACCCGCGCTTACTTGAATTTCTTCACTTTGACATTCAGAGCACTGGGCAGAAATCACAATGCTTTGTTTTAATTAGACAGTCGGATACCACAAGTCCGTGCCAGTTCTGAATTAATTGTTAATTGATAGCCGCTATAAATTTGTATTAGAACCATAAGTTCTATTTAATTATTAACAGAAAATGGCCGTAATTTGTTATGTAAACTACTATCCGGGGACTAGATATAATATATTTGATAATATAATATATCGTAATGTCTCCAGAACAAGTACATAATTCATAATATTACCGAAGTTACGAATCTAATTTGCCGACTTCCCTTACCTACATTATTCTATCGACTAGAGACTCTTCACCTTGGAGACCAGCTGCGGATATCGGTACGGCCTGTTGAGAAATTTGCGTAAAATTCCACGATGGATATCAGCTGCACTTTTTTGGGTCTTTTTTAGACAGCCGAAAGATCTTTCTATCAAGAAATGCGGCAGTTTTTCGAGTTTTTTTTCGTCGAGGAACATTTTCTACAACTCCATATTTACGAAAATACTTAATAGCTTTAGAAACCATTGTTTTTGGACAGTTGAGTTGGACAGTAATTGCATTGTATGATTTTGCCTTTTGTCTTTTCTAGTTCGATAATTGCTTTACGCATAGCTGGTGTACAATTTTTCGTCTTGGACATGATTACTTGTTACCGCTTATCAAGGTTTTTGCTTAAAACGGTTGTAATAAATACAAAATATCATTATCTTACCAGCTGCTATCAAAGAAAACGTGAAAAACTTGAAATAATCACCAAATTGTCTATCGTTCTTAAGGGGGATAGCCACTGTGATGGGTCAAAAAAAATAAAAAAAAATTTTTTGTCTTAAATCAAAGTTTATATGTTCAAATATATGTGTACAAAATTGCAAGTCAAAATTTCAAAAATTGACTAAGTTACAATGATTGTAGTGAGAGCAGGTAGGCCGATCAGCTGCTCAGTATCGCATCGAAAAAGTTAATAAAAAAATTAAGAAAGTCAACAAGACCCCTGGATATGAAGAGGAAGAACCATCGTATGTGGCATGACGGCAATAGCCGTCTAAAACGAAACGGTTGTTTTTGGACACTGCGGCTATAGCGGCACAAATGTGCATTTACCGGCGTACAAGTAGAAGCTTAGTGTCATGTTTTGCATATCAAAACCTGCACTGTGTCCTGCACCATGTTTTGAAACATGGCATACCGAAAATAATGTTTGATAATTATAAAATTATAATAATTTTTTTTGTCATTTAATCATTTTTGTTTGATTATAAACTAACATTTCGTATAAAACTCCCAAAAATACTTTTTTGCGCACAAAAAATTGCTGATTTGAGTCATTAAGCCTGTCATTTACGGTTTTAAATTTTCGCTGTTATAGCCGCCATCGTCCCATTACTTAGTGCCTACAGTCCGCTGGCGCCATGACGGTTATAGCGGCAACCTAATTAAAGGTGCTGAATTAATCAAAATTAAGTTTATTTAAGCAGAAAAGGTAAAACTATACTTCTAATATTCTAAAAATCACAAAAACATATAGTGTCAATTTTCGAACTTCACTTGTTCCTACTGTCCGTCAATGTGTTAATATGTATTATTTAGGATTACAAAAAAAAAACACTTTTGTCCGTTAGAATAAAAAAAAACTATGATGAAATTAAATAAAAAAAAATATATGGTAAGTGATCAGGAACTTCAACTATAGATTTTCGATTGATCAATCCGAAATCTTCATCGCATTCGAGGTATAAATGCTCTCTTATAGGAAATATCACATAAATTGATTCAAGCCACTTCTGTCCATGGATCATATACTGCAAAAATCTAGCAAAGGTAAAAATTTTATTTTGCCTCGCACAGGAATCAGAAAATATACGTAGATGTTTCACTTGAGGGTCGAGGATTTCGCAGAGAAAATGGTACAAAAATCAAATGACTTCATCAGTTCCCAGTCAACAAGACCCCTGGATATGAAGAGGAAGAACCATCGTATGTGGCATGACGGCAATAGCCGTCTAAAACGAAACGGTTGTTTTTGGACACTGCGGCTATAGCGGCACAAATGTGCATTTACCGGCGTACAAGTAGAAGCTTAGTGTCATGTTTTGCATATCAAAACCTGCACTGTGTCCTGCACCATGTTTTGAAACATGGCATACCGAAAATAATGTTTGATAATTATAAAATTATAATAATTTTTTTTGTCATTTAATCATTTTTGTTTGATTATAAACTAACATTTCGTATAAAACTCCCAAAAATACTTTTTTGCGCACAAAAAATTGCTGATTTGAGTCATTAAGCCTGTCATTTACGGTTTTAAATTTTCGCTGTTATAGCCGCCATCGTCCCATTACTTAGTGCCTACAGTCCGCTGGCGCCATGACGGTTATAGCGGCAACCTAATTAAAGGTGCTGAATTAATCAAAATTAAGTTTATTTAAGCAGAAAAAGTAAAACTATACTTCTAATATTCTAAAAATCACAAAAACATATAGTGTCAATTTTCGAACTTCACTTGTTCCTACTGTCCGTCAATGTGTTAATATGTATTATTTAGGATTACAAAAAAAAAAACACTTTTGTCCGTTAGAATAAAAAAAAACTATGATGAAATTAAATAAAAAAAAATATATGGTAAGTGATCAGGAACTTCAACTATAGATTTTCGATTGATCAATCCGAAATCTTCATCGCATTCGAGGTATAAATGCTCTCTTATAGGAAATATCACATAAATTGATTCAAGCCACTTCTGTCCATGGATCATATACTGCAAAAATCTAGCAAAGGTAAAAATTTTATTTTGCCTCGCACAGGAATCAGAAAATATACGTAGATGTTTCACTTGAGGGTCGAGGATTTCGCAGAGAAAATGGTACAAAAATCAAATGACTTCATCAGTTCCCTTCTCTGCTACAGTTTAAGCGTACATATAAAAAACTGATTGGTTTGTAGCTAAAACGTGGATATTAAAGCTAATAAAAGTTAATTGCCTTTTATAGTAAACGTCATTGGTACTAATGTTCGGTGTTGGCAAGTTTTTGCAAAAGTACATTATAATGGCCTCAGACTCGTTGGATTTTCTAGCGCGTTTACTCTCCAATCGTTTTTTTATGAATGCTTGTGCCCTCATCTTTTGAACTTTTTCCTCTGAAGTTTTTCCAAATTTGTTTTCAATTAGACTTCCTTTTTTTATCGGATGATGCAAGTTGACCCAGTTGAGACTCTAGAGATGTTATTTTCACTTTTACTGCATCACAGGCACTCCATGTGTTAGTTATAGGATAGCCGAAACCAATGTTGAAGTCTTTAAGAAAAATATATATTATAAGCTTGATAACTTGTTACGTTCGTCACACAGCGTGGTCGATCCACAAACCCATAAGGGCAAAATATGAGACTGCCCTGTCCTTGAAGACCCCAAACCACCGTGCGGGTAAACGCTGTCTTTTGAAAAATGGTTATGTTACGTTCGCCAGTTCACACAAACAAGTCAATTATGAATTATATTGTAGAGAGTAGGTCACACATAGAACAAATCCAAAAACTTTGAGTCATGTTGGCACATTTAAGATGCACTTTACGTTCGCACTCCACGCATTTTATCGAATTCAATTTGGTGAGTTTTCGGCATCGGCCGCAAACAAATAATGCAAAAATCTTCGTCGTTTTTTGATGCTGATGATGTGGACCGCTTTTGCTGACGTTTTTTGGCTGGTGTTGAAGTTTTAGCTGATTTGGAAGGCTGTTGTGAAGCCACTGTTTGTTTGTGCTGTTTCGTGTTGTAGACCGACGTCAAAATGGCACTTTGCATGGCCTTCCGGCCTCGATTTGATTTTCTACGGGGCAACCCACATTGAACTGGCCCAATGGCATTCAAAGAATTGTCTAAAGAGACGCGAGAGATGCTTGCCACACCAGAATTTGACGCTTGTGCACCACGCGAGTTATGTTTCTACACTTCGATTGATGCAAAAAAATATATTAATACCAAACTTGGTACAGTCGACGCAGCTTTTTTTAACCAAAACTACAAAGTTTTAATTTATATGTAGATATATATTTCGAAGGCGACTTACCCTCTTCATCAGTACAAAGCTACTTAAATATAATGGCAAGATACAACTTCTTTTATCCTAAGATATCTTACTTTAAAGAGAAGAATCTATCCGGCAGATAAGAACCCTAAACACATTTTATTGTCTTCTTATCGGTTTTGTGTTCTTTTCTACCTGGTATTTACTATTATGCGCAGCTAAACTAATTAGTTTGGACGGACAATTTCCTTGGTCCGTATTTAATAGTATCCTCGCGTCTTCTCGCATTATTGCCAAGCTCTCCCAAGGATCCAATGCATTTAATCGGATCGTAGATCGCAACACCTCCAGGCTCTCACGGTGAATGGTGTGTCCTTTTTCCGTGATGTGCATCGCTACAGATGATCGTACCAATGGGTTGGACCTCCGGACACTATTAACCGCTTCCCGGATGTGCTCGCTGAATCGCGTCGTTACTAACCGTTTCGTCTGCCCTATATACACTTTTCCGCAGTCGCTACACGTTATTCGATATATACCACTTTTTTCCCCGAGTTTAAGCGGATCCTTCACGCTACCTAACAAGTTCCTCAGGGTGTTATTCCTACTTGATCCGACTCCGTGTATATTAAATCGTTTCAGCAAATTTTTAATTTTGTGGAACAAGTGGGAGTTAGGGATACTTATGCGCTTTGGGCACTTTTCCGCGTCCTGCATTAACAGTGTCGTGTACTTCATCCTGTTGTAATGCAGGGATTTCCTTCGAATAAGTTTCTCAATGTGGTGTGGGTTATATCCATTTTTGATGGCCGTATCAATAATGAAGTCCCGTTCTTTGTTGAATCCATTTTTACGTAAAGGATACGTTACAAGTCGGTGTATCATGGAATTATAGGCCGCCATTTTCTGTGCAAATGTGTGGTTTGAGGTAATTGGTATCGTTCGTTGGGTTGCTGTTGGCTTCCGGTGGATTTCGAACTCCAATTTACCGCTTATGTTCATGATCTTAATATCCAAGAATGGAAGGGTGCCATCTTTTTCTATCTCACTTGTGAACTCGATACGGTGGTGAATCTTATTTATAGCTGCGAGAACCCCGTCCATGGTATCCTTTTTAACAATTGCAAATATGTCGTCGACGTACCTAAACCAGACTTTAGGCATTAATCCTCTTACCTCAATTTCCTCCTCGATCGAAGCCATGAACCTTTCTGTAAGTAGTGGCGAAAGGGGATTCCCCATTGCCACCCCCGAAGTTGTTTTGTAGAATTTACCCCGAGACACAAAATAGTTCTCGTTCATACAAAGATTCGCAAGACTTGTATAAATTCGTACCTTCTTTTTCCATTGTGGTGTAGTTCCACTACACACTACTACAAACATCGGACAATACCTAACATATTTAGAATGGCAACCAACCATAAGTCCGAATTCAACAAATTGTTGAGACTCAAGAAGATAATGGCAAGAAACAGCGAAAATATCCGATTTCTGCATAAATGTGTGAAGAACCGCGTAATTCCGAAATCTCACCAAGTAAAACTTAAGACACGAAACCACGTAAATAAGCAATTAATATTAAACCTCGAGATACAACATGTGAAAAACACAATCAAGTCGCTGTACGCTAAGCAATCGGATATCACTCTGAAGGCTTACGATATTCACCTAAATATGGCTAAGGAAACCAGCCTAAACGGGACCCCGATCGAAATATTGACCGCGAAACTTAATCGAGCTTTCGTCTGCGAAACAATAAAAAAAACGCGTGGCTTAAACAAAAAATGGTGTGCGTTAATAAAAAGTGAACATAAACCGCCGTTGTTTGAAGGCAATGTTGCGAATATCCCGAAATACGTAATTAACAAATCGTCGCTTGAATTTTCGAGTAAGGAACTAGATCTCTTGAATAAGGGGCTAGCGTTTGCAATTCCATCAACAAACGTTATTGACGAAACCGTCGTGAACATCGAAGCGGGGATTAAATTTCTGGAGAATGAAACCAAAGAAGAAATAAGATCAGGAGTATCCAGGATTATCCTAAAGAGTGAGCCACCGAAAATAAGCCAAAGGGAAAAAAACAGTGTTACGCGAATTACGAGAAAAGCCGGTTTACCTTCCTCAAGGCCGACAAAGGAAATAATGTGGTAATAATGGATCGAGCCGCCTATGACGAGGCCGTTGTCGAAAAACTTTCAAATGGAAACTACTTCGAACTAAGAAAGGACCCATTGCCTGATTCAATTAAAAGAGTGGAGCGAGCACTGAAAGGAAGCGAGTACGATGTTTGATAAGATTTCACGATTACGCATGCCTAACCCGTCACTGCCGAGAATCCGATGTCAACCCAAGATCCACAAGGAAGGCAAT